>CM060843.1:92191868-92619368 GCA_030762175.1 Metallyticus violacea
GCCGAGGTCCTTAAGGCGTTCACTCGTGAGCGGGAGGTCTGGGTTTCGATTTCCATCAGGACCTCCTCCCTGACAGGTTTATTCCAGATTTTCTTCATTCCTCATAAATAGCAAATGCCGGAGAGGTGCTCTAAACTTAGGCCTGGAACGCTTCCTTCCATTAAAAAAAAAAAAAAAAAAAAACATTTACCAGTTGTATCTCATGTATCATCAGTGTCCACCCCTGTGATGCCTCAGTGTTAAAAAGCGGCCTTAACACTATATGAAAAAAATTATATTTGTCCATCGTTTGATGTTTTCAAATATTAAATTATTTGTATGTTGATTCAAATGCCATGAGCTTAATCGTTATATTCAGGTTATCTTGTGCTGATATATATATATATATATGAGTTTGAGGATCCCTAAGTCATTAACTTCTGCTTTTGTATACGGTAAAAAACACAAATTCATACATACAAGCAATTTATTATTCACTACTCAAATTATTACAAACTCAAGATTAGTTTGCAAACTTTTGAAAATTAGAATGACCAGATACAATTACTACATTTAAGTAATGAAAATTAACATACATTAATTGTTATTTGTTAGGGGAAGCATGATACTATTTCTTTGTTACTAAATGTGCCATATTAGATTCAGTGTTTGAAACGAGAATGCGTAAATCTGGTTCAACGACCAACCGATTTTAATATTTGGTTTTCATGCAAGCAGACCTGGAAAAAATATCTCCTTTAAAGCTTTATTAGTATATACAGGTGTTAATGAACTGCACTGACATAACATAGAGACAATTTTTAAACGAACAAAACAGATTAGAAATACATTCCCACCACAAAAGACTCGAGGAAACCACTTGCCTCAACTGTCTACAGAATACGCGGTTTACTTTGGTACCACACAGCGCAGCATTAACACACGCCTAACACAACATAGATATTGCCGCCTAGGTCAGACAGACAAATCAGCCGTTGCTCAGCATCCCCTCCCAGCTGACGGAGAGCAAACAATTGTTTTCAAGATACTGACATATTAGCTTCAACATTTCATTATCATCCTCGCCTATAACGAGAGGCAATTCAAATTTACAAGCATAGAAACAACTTTAACAGTAAGAAGAAACTCTGAAATTGCACTAGGCATGGTATCCGGCCTTACCTGCGATCAGAGACCTGTTTCGAACCAACTCGACCTGCGACAGCCCCTGGCTACAAGGAGGCTATGTCTGCAATCTTCTCCTTTGTTGCTCGACGTATGTAAAAATATGATCGGAGGGTTGAAGGTTCCATTGAAAGGATGTAAGTGCTTCCCTAGACACTTGCGGGCGTTTGCTGACACACATAATTTGGCTTGTCATGCACCACCCAAGAGTCAAGCAGGCCCATTGCGGTTTAACTTAACTTGCGGTTCACTGGAACCACAGGAGTAGTCCGTCAACCGATTGACAAGGAGCCAGGTAGAAGTTTTTGTCGTAGTTATTGCCCTTTAGAAAATGACGAACATTTTGAAACCAAACTCGCGGTTGCGGGGACACTTTATGCCCTTCGTTGTCAATCAGGACTCAGCACCTCCAGTGGGAGGGGATGGACCACGCGACCATGACCGCGCCCAGAGTTGTACTTGCCGAGCGCCGTTATTAATCTATTAGAATGTTGTACTAATGTATTATATGCTTTATGGGCATCCTTCTAGACAGGAAATTTGATGTAAATTTCGAATGGAAATATGTTGAAATTTCCAAAAATGCTCTTTAGTGTGTTTGAGCCTTCTATAAATAGTGGATGTAAGTTGGAGCATGCATACGACATGATTGGTGGCTTTATAAATCCTTAGCTTCACAAGGTATGGAATTAACCTTGAATAAGGGAGTCAATTAGGAGGTTGCCATTCTGGCTTTTGTTCTTTGGATAAGCGCTTGTTTAGGTGATACCTTCGTCTAGTACTTGACCTGTCTCCTCTAAGGAAACGCTTGAGCATTTAGGCTGAGCAGTCCTGGGTTCACTGGTCTTTGGCGCTTGGTGATTAAAAAGACCTCACTTTTCTCACCGCTAACTGTTAAGCACCGGTTTTCGCTCTGTTACTCCTCTTTCTAAGGTGTGCACGGTGTTGAGGGATAGATTCATATTCTGCGCTAAAATTAGCACATCATGCGCACATTGGTATTTGATTATTTTCCCTAATACGGAAAACAGTGTAGGAGACAGTACACTGCCGTCCTGCAATCCATTTCATATTGCACGTTGGTCTCGGGTGCACAACCATCCATCTTAACCAAAAAAGTGATATTTAATAAGACGCTATTTATGAATTTGATTCCTGTACGGGGAATGTTAGCTCTTAAGAGCTTATATAATTGCGCCGAGAGGCATGTACTATGCAATGCTGTTTGAATGTCAAGCAACATGGCAACCGAGTATATACGCTTCCGAAATCACAATGTCGTTTTCTCCACCACTCTCAATAATTGTTGAGAGGTTGAGTGTTTTCTCTTAAAGTCAAATGGTGCTCCGGAATCAACTGTTCAAATACATTTGACGTTACTAAGAGACCACAAATGCTGCTGCTGCTCCTAGCGCCGGAGCATTGAGAGAAAAGGGGAATGGGTTTCCTAGGGGGAGGCCAGTTCCGTGCGACAGCGGAGAAGGAGGGAACGTATTAGCTGGATAATACCACCTCAGTTTTAACAACGTATCAGCGTAGATGGTAAAAGCACTGCACTGGACGTATGGAAATTACAACCCGGGTTTAAGTTCCGTCACGTTATTGTTCTTTTTTTTTTTTTTTTTTTTTTTTTGCACCAGTTAGGAGATTTGCCACAATTATAAATGATTTACTCCTGAATTAGTTGCGAATTGGAATTAGAGCTTCTAGGATTTTCCCGAGGTTAGCCTTAGGTTAGTGTGTGTGTATATGAATTAGTTGCGAATTGGAAAAGATTTTGTTAACTTGCTCACATATTCAGTCTCATTTAAAATCGCCATTCTAACCTCATAAACCTTATCTTACTCCTTAATTAGTGCGAATTGGAATTACAGCAGTTCGTCACTTCAAAATGCAATAACCATTCCCCTTTTCTCTCAATGCTCCGGGCTTAGGAGCAGCAGCAACTAACAAGCTCTTATAAACCGGCCTCCCCCCAGCGCTAGGAGCAGCAGTAACATTTGTGGTCTCTCTGTAACGGCGAGTTTCAAATACAGGCTCCAGGCGGGCCAACAGTTTTCTGTCAAACACCTTGGACACCGTCAGTAGCAAGCTGATTGGCCGGTGGATAGAGGGGTGGACAGAGTCCGTCCGTCCCCGTGTATTGTAAAACCAGGAAGCCGTAAGCTTTGCCTTGGGCGAAGGTGAGTCTCACATACTAGCATCACATTAAGTACGCGCTGTTTTTTTTTTTTTTTTTTTTTTTTTTGGTTACTAACCCCGTTCGCATTGATATATGCAAATCGAAATGGTTTGGGGTAGGCGTGCATCATTATGGGTACCCAGAAAAACTCAGAAGAGTTCGATCACCTTCAGAGACCGCGGCAAACTTAAGGCTACATTCACAGTCCATATGGAGTATTGCCTGTTGTTTCCGCAGAATAGGAAGAAAGTGTTCTATTATTTTAGCAAATCATTCCATTAGGTTAGCATGCTCCCTCAATGCATCCAGGTGCATTAGTAAGTTCGGCTGCTCATAAGGGGTCAGTTTAGACAGTTTTTAGGAAGCAAATAATAATAATAATAATAATAATAATAATAATAATAATAATAATAATAATAATAATAATAATAATAATAATATGCAATGAAAGTGTTTCTGATCTCAATGAAAAGGAGGAAATACTAGCCTTTGTGAGTAGCCAAAAATGTTCCAAATGTCTGTGCACCTATCAGAACAAAAAGAAAAATTTGCTTGCGAGTTTTGGGATGCCATTAGGGAATTTCCACAGCAACAGACCTTTAAGTTGTGAAGAAACACAGAGCACCCTTAAAGGCAACATTAGTAATAGTTTGAAACCAAAATGAACAAGTATCCATGCCCAAACCTAAAGAAATGTAATAAAAGCGGAACATTCTTCCACAGAGAAGATTTTGCTTTAAAAAAATCTTTGCTGAAAGATGAAAAAGCCATGATAACATCTCATCACATTCCCCTTGCAATACCAAGTATACAACTGAGATTAGCCTCACCTCAAATTAAGAAATATCTCGCTTATACAGAAATATCTCATTTATAAGTTTTGCAGAACTCACGTCATCTTCTGCGCATTGATGCTGTCCACGGCTCTGTCTGTACGGATAAGTTTATTCTCCCATCATATCGCGATCATGCAACACATGACGTAACAACCTACATTCCTTTGTTTCGGTAAATTAACAGCAAATAACCACTTTCACAGAGATTCCGCATAAAATTATTCGGTTTCATTCTATTTGCCAAACCTCTAAAGCACATATTAGTAAAAGTATGTTTCTGTGAGGGGAATATATTTACATTTGCAGCTGTAGCGATCCCATCGTAATTGAGAGGCATGTGATGAAGTGGTCAAACAACCGCCAATTTTACCGGCAACTGTGGGTGCAATGTAGCTCCAAACTGTCTATCCAGTTGCAATAACCTGGCTGTAACAAAACAATAATGAAGAGATATAACAGTCACAACTCCGAACCAACACTTTCTAACCAAACTGTCGTTCAGGACTGCAAAATACGGTTTTCTCCGCTGCCGTTTGTGAAAGGAGGCGTGGCTTCTGCACCAGGATCCGCCTGCCCTTAAGGGAAGGTGCTGAAGTTGTCGAACATAGATAAATTGAAAGTGAATAGATGGGAAACTCGCTGTTAAAATCGGGTCTCGCATTCTCTTCCGGCGATCAGTGCGCCCTCCGACAGTCACAGCGGCTTCGAGAAGAAAAGTCGCATGCTTCTGTAGTTCAATCACAACAACAGGGTTCTTTCTACCCTACTGTTTCGCACTTCACTTGAAGAGAGATTGTTAGGATTATATTATTTTTCTTATTGCTGCCATGTTACTTTTCTGAAATAAACGCATATTTTCTTTGGAAGTACATAAGCTAGGAGAATGAAATGGTGCACACATTTAGTTATAGTCATTATTTGTAATTTGCTTAATTTTGAGCAAGGTATTTTTTTTAAAAATAATTTAAAAGGTTTTCAATTACAGTCTAATTTTTGTGCATATTTTTAAACTTAAAATGTCTTCTAAACGTGCTATTTTTGAAGAAAGAAGTATAAAAATTCCAAGGATCGTCTACGCTATGACCTAAGTTAGAAGCAAAATGTTATATTATTATTAGTTTTGAGGAACATTTGGATTTAAAAATTGTGCAAACTTAAGAGGCTGATTAGAAACATAAAAAAAAAAAGAAAGAAAGAAAAGAAAGGAAAAAGAAAAAAAAAACAGTGTGCTTTGAAAAATGTGGTCAAAAACTAAACAATCACAGGCATTGATATATAAATGAGTGCAAAGCTTCATTCTTCAAACCAGGAGCGTAAATACAGACGCAATTGCTGGGAAGCCACTTATTTTGTTTTGTTCTTTATTTTATGTATACGTTTATTTTTTACTTACATCGTTTATGAAGCCGTTTCTGATTCCCGGGGCATTCTTTTGACTATAACTTAGATCATGTACTTTTAAAAATTGTTTTCGTGGTCATCCAATTCTCACTTTCCTTCTGGTAATAACTTTGTTATTAAACATTGTACACTTATAAGCAGAGCCAGGAAGTTAGGCAAAGTGCCTTTTCCATCTGGGTGGATATATTTAAGAATGAGATAGAAATGAACATGTGTCTGCCGTACATTTGCGGTTCGGTAGGGCCAGGTTATACCCCCCCTTTTTTTGCCTATTTTGGATTCTGTTGCCCATTTTAAGGTTTAAAACTTTTTTTGGTCTGTTTTGGATCGTTATGATTTTTTTCTGAGATTAATTACGCATTTTAAAAAATCACATAAAGTACTTCAATATATCGAAGTGAAAAAAGTTATAAAAATTAAATATCATGCTCACCTCACAAAATATATATTGAGAATTTTGTTATACCTTTATTTTTTTTCAAGCAGCCAAAACCTTTCTCCTCAACCCATTCCTCAAGTCTTTAAACAGCAGAATCTTCATTAGTGAAAGGAACGCACGGTTACATCGGGCACACGAATACCAGAAAATAACATTAGGCAAGTACTGTAGTTTTAAATAGTGCTGGCGAATGATCTTTTATCGATCTGCGCGAGACAATTCTAGGAAATGAGTGGTGAGGGTAACTTCTCAGCTGCATAAATGTAACAAACAAATGCAAGCGAGAAAGATGAGAGTGGTACAGCTGTGCAATAAACCGCCCCTGCAATGTGTTCAGTATGTACGTACGAGAGATACCTTATAATCGCATAAACAGAAAATGAACTGGACTAGAAACCACTGTGCATCTTTTGCTCATTTGCCAGGACTATACAAAACTACTTTGTTTTACCTTTTATCAACCTTTCCATGAAATCCTGAAAGATGAATGTTCTGTTGTAACTGGTATAAGTCCTTCAGAAATAGCTTGCTTTAAATATTCTCCAACTTCAGTGAAAGTAGAACGTTCCTTTCCCATGATAAAAATGTTCTCTCTGACAAGCGGCTGACTATGACAGTTGATATCTTGAAAAAATCTTGTTGCTTATAACCAAAAAGAATAAGCTTAAATACTTTATTTGTGTGATGAAGAAATTAAGTGACTTAAATATCTATTTTCATTAATAATGAGTGATAGTGCTCTGTTTTCATTTTTAATAAATGCGTATTTTAATTATATTGCTGCCTAATTTCATTATTTTGAGTGTCTTTTTGACTGCCTATTTTAACCAAAATAAATGTCTGAACTTCCGAGTTCTGCTTATAAGGGACTAATGTTTCAAAGAAAAGTTTATTGCAACATAATACTTTTTCATACTAGAACAAATTATTTACTGTTTTCATTATAAGAATTTCAATTTGTAGATCACCCAATTCGTAAAAAGGGACAAATAACAATCAAATTTAATACATTATAAAGTAATGGCCTTTCAAAATTTTGCAAAGCAAAGTAGTGGAACATATCTCTTGGAAATGAGATCATTTGCAACGCTTCGTTTCGGACCTCCTTTGTAGCTTGGTTGGAAAAGTAGAAAAGACATCTTGCTCATGGAGTTTCCCCTCATGTTGAAAACTCCAAATTTTAGGTAACCTTAGGCATCTATGGATTGCGTCACCATCAATCTTATTGTCCCAAAGACACTTTAGATTAGATACACCTACATTACTTGTTCGTTCTGTTCTTTTCAAAGATTTTTCTCAAGAAAAATATAAGCACATTGGAAGATAAAGGTTTTAGTATAACTCTTTTTCTTTATAGCCGGCACTATTACTAGAATCAACTTTAGCATTCATAAGATAGTCATTTGCTCATACATTCCTCCTTCTCCATTATACGTGCCCCTCCAAGCAGAGCTGACATAGTGCACTACTTTTAACACTATCAATGAATTTGTGTATTTTTCTTGCTACAGTTTGCATGTCTGGTGCAACAATGAATATAGCAACGGCAGCTTCTCTCATAATATTAGTCCTTCGCTTAAGTTGCTGTCATATGATGCTAACTGAATTTCTGCAAAGATTCATGCAAGAGAAGCAACAATTGAGAGGCGTCTTCTTTTGCTGTTTCAATCACACAGGTTGGTTTACATAAAGCAAATAACTCGCAGATGTTATGCTTTAACAGCTTAACTTAGTCTAGATTACTTTACATTTCATGAATTTAAACCAGCTTCATGCATACAGGATGTTCATGAATAACAACGAAATATTTTCACTTTTTATAGAGGGATCTTAGTTAAATAATTTGAGACGGGGAATCCAAAGTCTGTAGTTTTAAACGTATGTATTAGAGCATAACATCTCAAAAGCATATGTACGACACTGACTTCTACCAAGTTCTTTTTAAAATAATATTAAAAATGGCTGCTTTTGCTTTCAGTGACGTTCTCACCAATATATGCCTTCATTAGAAGAATTAGGTTTGCTTCTGGTGCACTTATTTTCTTTTTTCTACATTAAGTTAGGAAGAAAGACTGAAAAAGAGGCTTTCGATTAGATTGCATTGTTAGAATCGGAGCCGGATATTTCGGTACTTTGGCCTTGATAAGGGCTGGCCGTTTACGCTACGTCCCCAGTGCGGAACCTCCAGGAGGAAGAGATGTGGTGAGGGAGACACGCGGTAAGACACATAGAGTGGGTCTTTAACATTGATTTTAGATAGTCCCCCGACGCCAGCTGAAGCTTCTCCTATAAGGAGCTTGAGCCTCTCAAAAGTGCCACTTCCATTCCAGACAGTTGGGGTAGAAAACTTTCCAAAGCGCAAGCCAATGCCACACCACACGCGGCAGCAGCCCGCATTACCTGGCATTTCGACCCTGCAAGAAAAAATTTAACTACTGAGGCGTGGACACTGATGATAGATGAGATAAAATGATAAACTGGGAAAGGATTTTTTTTTTTTTTTTTTTTTTTTTAGGAAGGAAACATTCCAGGCTTAAGTTTATGGTAACTCGCCATTTATGAAGTCTGAGGTGAATCTGCAAATAAACTTCAGTCATGGTCCTGATGGGAATCGAACCCCATCCCTTCTTCTCACGAGTCTACGCCTGCAAGAGAACCAATGCAATGAAATGGCAGAGCGGAAAAATCTTGGAAAGGAAAATTCGTACCAGCATTTCCCTAAGCGACTAGGAGAACCAGGAAAAAACCCAAGGTCCGGATGACCGGCCGCCAGGGATTTGAACCCAGGACCTCCTGCATGCCAGTCCCACTCAATCCTGCCTGAACCAGACCGCTATGTGAGAGACATAGTATTGTGTTTTGTTTCAGTTTCATTATTGCAATTATTATTTTTTTTTTCTATTCCGAAAATTCATATACTTCTTCTATTTGTAGTTTTAAATAATACTTTTTTTCTAAGACTACAGAATTTATAATTAAAATAATCGAAAGTATTTCCTTATGCAAAACATGTGCTTTTAGTATTTAATGATTCAGTATGCAGTTACATTTTTAAGACAAGAAACGTAAGAACAAGAACGAGCAATTTTGATCGAACTGGCGACCTAGAGCAGCAAGACAGTGACGACATCAGTGCAGACAAGGTTCTCCATTTCTGAAATTTGTCATATATTAATTAAATTTCTTTTTATATCTTATGGTCATGCAACAATCGACAGTTACATGATAAATACCTCGCAGCAACACTAGGAAAAAGTAGCATCACAACTTTTAAATTATGAACTATTAACAGCCAGTTTCTTTTGATCACTAAGAAGATGTGAAATCATTCATTCAACATTTAACCCGTTTCGTTTTACTATTAATTCCCCAGTATTAATTTGCAATTACTTCATTGCCCCCTACTTCCGACATTTTACGTCGGTGATTTGGGTTCCCTATTTTAAATTACTTGTCTAAAACTCGTCCATGAGAGGGGTGGCTCAGGCGGTAACGCTTGGGACTTGCATTCGAGAGGGTACCGGTTCAAATTCCTAGGAAATATTGGGTTTTTTCGTGATTTACCCTGGTCTCTTGGGAAAATGCTGGGATGAATATTTCCTTTCCACGATTTTCCGTTCTCCCATTTAATGTCAATTCATTTCGCTAGTTCTGTTGCAGGGTCGAAAGGGTTGACGTGGTGATGGTGCCTTATGCTTTAGAAATGTTTCTGCCTCGATGTCTGGTTCTCAGGGGCTCGAACTCCTTGGAGGGGAACCAGGCAATGAGGTGTTCTATCTGAAAGCATTGTCTGGGACCCCTTAGCCCTAGCCGTCTGCTGTCTTTTCACCTCATCCCTTCCTCTCGCAGGTGCCCGCAGTGGAGGCATATGCACAAATGGCCAGTCCATGAGTAAGGCTGAAGTAGGACAATATCCTCCTCCGCCCCCACAATCCAATCCAACGATATACTTTTTCATCTGTGACATTACATATAACATAGTGTTTTATCCTTTTCTGCTTTTCTAGTTACCGCTATTTTAGTTATATTGTTAATAGTGTTATATTATTTTTCATTTATATATAGTTAATTTTATATTGTTAAAATATATGATCATTTAATTTAATTTAATTGATAAAATTGTCTGTTAAATATTTTTGTAATGGTCTGACATTTTTATTTAAATTTATTACACATTAATCACATTTGATTTATTTCATTGTTAGGCTAAGGCATCACTTTGACTTCATGACTCAATAAAATAAAAGAAATTACTTTGAACTGAGAAACAATAAATATCAACAAGCGTATAGTTGTGTAGGGATTAGCAGTAACTGGTTACATAGTTATTTGTTATTAGTCTGGGTAAACAATGTGACTTAATTCGGTAAAATTAGGGGTTTAAATACATCTCATTCTTTAACAAATAAAAATGTGTTATTCTGTTATAGATCACTTTATGATTAGTAAAATTCTCTCAACGGCTGGAGTACATCTATGTTTAGTTCCATGCAGTGACTTTTCTGCTGTGATGCTAAAAACCAGGTATCATCCTATAGGTGTGATACTAGATCTCAGCTGTGATGGATCTTCACGACTTCTGTTACAAGTAACTCCTTGTATATGATAAGCTGATAACATAATATTTGCTTAAAATGGAAGGAAAAGGTGAAAAGAAGGAAGCTACACCAAAGGGTTGAGAGATAGATATACGGGAGAACTAATAAACTGTAGGTCACCGCGGCCTTAACCTATACAGCAAACGTGCTGCAAATTGCGGGTTGTGGTTCGATAATGTAATAAAAAATAACAATTTCTCTCACTTAGTTCCCATTGAGAGATGGGGGCAATATTCTGATCTCTATTCACTTCTTCCAGGGTGTATGCACAGTTTCTTTTAATTTACCTCAGAGATCGAATTGACAACTGTTAGTGCGTGTGAATCATAGACACTCATTGTGCAGCAGAAAAAAAGGGCTGAACCATAACCATTTTGCAATTAACGAATGCTCAACTACACGTAATCCGCGTGACCTTGCTTGTTAAACGCTCAGAGCGCCATGGGAACAAATGCAGCACGAGTGATCGATACTTGCTTGTTCAAACCATATACATAACATTTCCAAAACTTAGGCAAAATTCTTGTTAGTTTTGGTGGAAGATGTCCAACTCTTTTTGTTCCTCGATTATCCCATTCATTAGATAAATTCTTGCCTGCTTTTAGAATGCGTAACAATCACACTTCGTAGATTATCTTTTCACTTTTTTCTTTCTGTTTTTTTTTGCATTATGTTGCTAATTCTTTCCTTTATGACTTTCTCTTTTTATATACAACTTAAATAATCACAATACAATCAGTATTTATATTCTGACCTACTGATTTTTTTTACTGTCCACATATGATTGTTATACACTAATCATATTCAATGTTGTAAAGAATTTTAAAAATCTTTACAAATATACATCTTATTATAAAGCTTATTATTGAAATGCATATCATTACATTGGAATTTACTGACTTTTATAATTAAATAAATATAATGTCTGCACTTCATTTACTTCATCCTCGTTAGCTACTATAATTAATAAACACCGAAAATAAATATTTTGTTTGCAGAACTTTTAATGCCGCTACGAGCTAGTTTCTAAAATTAACACACACACACACACACACACACACACACACACACACAAATGAACGATGTTTTATCATGAATAAATATTAATTCTTTATAATCACAGCATATCTATTACTATCTTTTTTTATCCAAATTATACACAGTAATAGGTTACCTATTACCTTTCTTTATGCAGAATTATTCTTCATGATAAACTGAGCAATGAAGTATTTTGTACTTTTCCAGCAGTTTCTGAGAAAATAAAGAATTGTTATTAATTTTTAATAAGTTTGATATAGAACTCATTGAATTTGGAGGTGTTTTTATGCTAACGAGTGAGATAATCTTGTCCTCTGCATGTTAAAATATTTTTGAAAGCAGAAGTTTTGCAGTTTCTGATTACAAGTCTTTAAGATTCGTAAACTCTTGCGCCAGTTATGGTGAAAAAAGTGATAGAGTGAGACTGTATGGGGGAGGGTGGTGCAATGAGTTGGTACCAAAAAGCCTCACGTTGTAGGCTTGAAGTAGCGGTATATTACCTCGGCTGCCAATGTATGTTGATGTTAGTTTACTACTTCAGAAATAGGAAAGGTCTCAGGGGATTTAACTGTTTTATTAATGTTGGATCAATAGGTTAGGAAAACGTGTCGCTGTTGCAAACAAATGAGGTGTAGGAATAAATTCAGATAATGGTTTATTAAATAACTCTCTTCGAAGGACCTAAGTGCTCTGCCGTCTGTCGGGTGAATGACCGTCACTGAATCTGAATGCAAATGGCCAAAACTGCGACTGAGACTACCGAATGACCAAGTGCATCTGAGTAAATGCCCTCTCGGCCTCCAAATCTGTCTTTATATACAGAATTCGAATCTATGTCGTTTGGACGCTTAAGTTCCGCGGAATTTACAAAAACGTCACGTCTAAATTCGTAACTTTAAACCCATCTTTCTTACTGGCTAAATGTGAGTTTGTCTCGGCTGGCCTGATTCGTTCTTTACTTCTTTAGAAACCTCTCTGGCAATTCTACTATTTAAAGATCTTAGGTAGTTGGGGTTATATACCTCTAGCGGGACTTTAACACCCACGCGCTTGCGTAACTTCAGGAAAACGATAGCTTCTCCCTCCATAACAAGTATTTTAGAGGGTCGAACAAAAGAACTGCGACCTCGATTTTACAAAAGTACCTGGCTTTCACGACCCTTGCTATTATCCGAATGGTTCTCATTTTGACGGCAGACAGGCGTTGTTCCCATCTTACACCACTTTCGTATACACAACATATACATCGCTGATTACCACATATTGTTTAAAGGAACACCTATATCAACAATAATAACAATAATATTAATGATAGTAATAGTGATATTAATAGTAATTAGTTGAAGCTGGTAATTCTGCTTTAAACGCTCTGTGTCAGCTGTTAATTTCAATACTTCAACTGTTTGTTTATCTGTAATTGTTCGTTAACAGTAGAATAACTGGGTTCAGGAAAAAAAAAAAAAAAAAAAAAAGAGGAATAGAAGCAAAATAGCGAACCTAGGGTAAATTAAAAACCAGAGAAAGTCAACATCAACTATACTAATATTTTTAATTGAGTATCTGCTTCAAAACGCTCGGGTGTTCAGCAAAACATAATGTGAATGTTATAAAGAAAGCAGTGATTTTGGAATAGCTGACACATTTCATATAGAATCTATATACGGAGCAAGAACGTTAGGTTCATACCATGCAAGAATGCATGACTAGTTAAAAGAGAGAAAATTTCAACAGAGCTTCCTATCATCAAGTTTATATAATTTATTTGTGGAATGAACAGAGCAAGAGGATACTCATTACCATAAATAAATCTGGTAATAAGGGATACAACAGTCTAAATATCTTTTTCTCTTTCACTTACAGTTTACCAGAAAATAAATATTTGATCTTGATTCATATACTTAACGTCCTGTATGATTAACTTTTAAATTTAGAAATAACTAATTGCAGATTACAGTGTGTGATTGTTTTGCAAAATAAGTCATAACTAGCGTTTCTCACTTTTTTAAAACGTTTAGTAACATCAGCTAGGTTAATCTGTGACAACAACATTAAGCTCCAAACGCTTTGAATTATGGAGCACATGAAAGATAACATAGATCCCCCCCCCCCCCCGGGCAAGTAACCTGTCAACGGCCAAAATGGTTTCAGAAAATTTTGTTCCATTTATAGCACGGAATCATCGAATAAGTTGAAATTAGAGTACAACTTACCTTCCATTCTTTATAATAATAAATTATTGTTTGAATGTAACTATTATCGATTGAAAATAGAGACAACTTACCTTCCATTCTGTATAATGATAAATTCCTGTTTGAATGTAACTATTATCGATTGAAAATAGAGACAACTTACCTTCCATTCTGTATAATGATAAATTCCTGTTTGAATGTAACTATTATCGATTGAAAATAGAGCACAACTTACCTTTCATCCTGTATAATGATAAATTATTGTTTGGATGTAACTATTATCGATTGAAAATAGAGCACAACTTACCTTCCATTCTGTATAATGATAAATTCCTGTTTGGATGTAACTATTATCGATTGAAAATAGAGACAACTTACCTTCCATTCTGTATAATGATAAATTCCTGTTTGAATGTAACTATTATCGATTGAAAATAGAGACAACTTACCTTCCATTCTGTATAATGATAAATTCCTGTTTGAATGTAACTATTATCGATTGAAAATAGAGCACAACTTACCTTTCATCCTGTATAATGATAAATTATTGTTTGGATGTAACTATTATCGATTGAAAATAGAGCACAACTTACCTTCCATTCTGTATAATGATAAATTCCTGTTTGGATGTAACTATTATCAATTGAAAATAGAGACAACTTACCTTCCATTCTGTATAATGATAAATTCCTGTTTGGATGTAACTATTATCGAATGAAAATAGAGCACAACTTACCTTTCATCCTCTATAATGATAAATTATTGTTTGAATGTAACTATTATCGATTGAAAATAAAGCACAACTCTAATTGATACACATGATAAAAATAATAAAATTATTTTTAATGTGGCCAAAATTCACAGAAAACTATAGGTCGGTATAATTAAATTGTTTCTGAAATCTTCATTACTAAGCTATTACAACATTTAAGATTAAAATGTTATCTTAGACCTATTTTTCTTCCTTTTTTCAGAGTGGAATCCATTATAAAATCATTCTTGATAGCCCAAACTATTCTAATTGTCTGTGTTTTACATAATTCAGTAGGAAATTTATTTTGTCTTATTACTTCGTTTAGTATTTTTTTCCATTCTGGAATGTTTAACGAAACGTCTCAGAAAATTCACTTTTATGAATAATATATTTGATTTTAAATTTGGATTAATTTCCAAATTTAAACTTCAAATGTAATGAAATTTCGAACTAATCCCCTTACATATTTTGATTTTGCTTTTCTTCGATTTTTTTTATTCTATAATACACCATTTAATACGGGGAAAAACGCCATCACTGATTTCTCTTAATTCTGTGTTTAATATAAAAATTTTGCCTTTTGTTATTTATTTTTACTGCCTAATACTCATATTCATTGTAGAATTTAATTAAATTTCTTTTTTTTTTTTTCAAAACAAAATAGCTTCTTCTTTAGTTAACAAAAAATGTTCTAAAACCTGACATATTTCTCCAACAACTTCATAAGTATATATTGCTCATCACATCAGCATAGTCCTCAATTATAATCAATTTGTCATCTCTATATGCCGCTATATTCCTAATAGGTACACCCATTTCAATACATTTATTCTTTCAGTTTTCTAAAATTTACTGAAAGTAAACACAGTTGGGAACAAAGCCAACTCTGGCATAATCCCTTTAACTGAGAAATCTTCTGAATTATGTCTACTCAACTTTAATTCTTGATCCAATATACAATTTTCTTATAGCAAAAGCTTTCTTGTTCAGCCTGTAACCCTTTAAAACAACTCATAACCTGTCAATGAGATACAATCATTCTATTTTTATAGGTCTAAAAGTAGCAAATGTGTGCATATCTAAGCGTATTGCTCTTTTCCAATAGTTGTTAACTGCAAATATATGATCTACTGCCGATTTTCCAGCTCTAAATCCCGCCTGTTCTTCCTCTTCTTTATTTTTAAATTTTTCTTCTAGAAAGTATTTTGAATTATTTCAGCACATGCGCTTTGCGACTGTGTGTATTGTTAATCATATTACAGTCGAATCACAACTACCGAGACGCAGTGACGCAGAGCACAGACAAATGAAGGCCATTGGACGATTTCGTTATAGTGCGGGGGTTTCTATTCTGTTTTGTATTAAGGGGTGTATATATAATTTGCAAATCATTATCTAAATAACGTAAATGTTTACAAAAATTTGCGACTTCTGAGATAACTACTTGTACCTTGCAACACTACTTAATTCTATTTCAATTTTAATTTCGATTTATTAAACATAAAATGTTGTATCGTTTTTGGTTTTGTTAAAGCTAAATACAGACTAGATAGTATATATATATATATATATATATATATATATATGTGTGTGTGTGTGTGTGTGTGTATCTATGATGTTATATTAAGTATATTTTTACATAGCATAAACGCTTGAGGTTTTCGGACTTTCAATTAGCCTTTTATGTTGTGTTTAGTAATTATATGTGAGAAGTTTCATTATAATCTGATTTGTTCACATCGCATTGTTTAATTTTAATTATGAACAGGTCATTAATATTTCGGTGATTGTCTGATGTACGCCCTTATAAATTATCTTTTGATCGTTGCTATGACGTCAGCAATAAAGGATTAAGAGACAAGGGGCTCCATGTTCAAGATTGTGTACTAATAAATTCTGGAGCGAATAGTTCTAATGCGAAAATTATTTAAAGGGGAAAAAATAATATGATCTTTCCCAAATTTAAGGGAAAATCTTAGGTCTCCTTGATCCACTCTAGCTTCATTCTCTTGTTTCACTGATTAATAACTGAAAAATATAAAGCAATAAAATATTTGAAGGCTAAAATCAATCTAAGATACTGAGATAATGTTATGATTTTATGAGTCTTGAAATTATATTCTGACTACAAAATATATAACCTCTATATATCTTTAGGCATCCCATGATAAACTATTCAGCAGACTTCACCACTGGCTTTTGTTGACGGCTACAGCTTCCCAACTTGATGAATCTCTCACCTTGCCTCTAGACAGTCATGTCACTCGTGCACAATTGATGTCTGATCAAGTACTGCTGCAGGATGTGTATAGAATTGCCCCAGAGATGTCTCTGATCTATACGCCATTACAATCCTGGCATGTTGGTCAGAAAATTCCCCAATCTCCTAAAAGGAACAATCTTCAAGGTGCTACAGTCAATGCTGCTGTAATTGTAAGTTACTCTTTTCTTTTCATATATGTATACTATATCAAAATAATGCTTCTCCTGCCTTTAAAATAACTGAGATTAAAGTTCAGTTCCTTTGACTGTCTAGTATATGTATACTTCGTTCATTCTTAGAATGGGTTTCAATGTAAATACAACAAAAATAACCATCCTCCAAAATAATAATAATAATTTAATAAATGAAATGGCTAGGTATGGAAACTGGCCAATGGACTTGAAGATGTCAATTCACCGGATGTGTTCACCAGTCGGTCGACAATAGTATCCCAAAGGTTGTCCAATTCCCAAAATTTATTTTCATAGAGTGTATGAGTATAATGTCCTGCGGCCATTTCCACGTGGTTAATGTTTACATTCGAACCCATTCTAATACTTCCTTTCCTGGAATTTCGGGGTGGCAAATTCCTACCTGTTTTTAATATATACCCTCATTTGACTGTAACAGTTTCACTCGCACAAACTCATGCACCCCTCGGACATCATGGGTAAAACAAACAAATGAGTAAGGTGCACATAATCAATGGTTACAGCAGAGGTCTTATGTTTACAGTCATAAAATGTAAAACAAAATTTATCTGTGAGATAATGGGTTATGTAAATGTTGGCACATACCACCTGTATTATTATTAAGCTACAAATGTCACAATAATAACGGAGAAATTTACTTTTTAATTTCGCCCAAGAGTAACTATTTTAAAGAGTGTATATATAATTTTCAGTTCGTTCTGACGGTGTAGTGGTTACCATACTTGCCTCCCTCCTAAACCCAAGATCACGGGTTCGATCCCGGCGAGGAGCGATGGATTTTTTTTCGAGCGTAAAAATAATAAGTATGGCTTCCTTCGAAAGGGAAGTAAAGTCGTGGGTCCCGTGTCGTACATTTACGACACGATAAACAACCTCAAGCTGAAAAAAGAGACCTCTGATCAAAATTTGTCGGCCGTTTCACGCCCTGATTTGAATGGGACGCTGATGACCTGTGATGTTAAGGAACGTCCATAAATAAACCAAATCAAAACATGTTATCTTCAGTCGAAATGTTGCTTTTAAGGCCAGCGAAGTTTTTGAAATTTATTAATCAATAGCCTCAGTAGATTTTCTTTTCTTTCTTGTATCCAGAATTTAATAAGGGTAGCTTTTTCCTACCCTTCTTCGGAAAAGTTGCTCTGATAATCACTGGTTGATTCTATATTTCAAATTCAAAATAGTTACAAAACCAAACTATTTATTACCGAGCAAGGTGACTAGTTACAAAACCAAACTATTTATTACCGAGCAAGGTGACACAGGCGGTAACATTTTGAACTCTCATTTGGGAGGCCTCGGGTTCAAATACTTTGAAGCCGGACATGGAGTTTTTTCCTTGTTTCCCTTGGTCATTTAAGGAATGCTGGGATAGATCTGTACATTCCACGAGTTTTCCCTTCTCCCATTTCATTTCGTCATTCTTTTACAGGGTCAAAAATGCCAGGTCTAGGTGGTCTAGTACGGTGTGACGGTGGCTTGCGCATTGTAAAAGATTCTGTCTCGGAGCCTGATATTAAGCGGACCATCTGAGGGGGAGCTTTGCTGGCGTCAGGGTGTTCTAAGTGGAACATTATTAGTCTATGTCCATGCCCTCGGCCTATGTATCCAGGCCGCCCAATTTCTCCCTCACCTCATCCTTTTACCTCGGAGGTGCCTCAACTGGAGGCATAGTCACAAACGGCCAGCCCTTGAGCAAGACTAAAATCCCAGGATATCTTTTTCCTACCCTAACACTCCAATTCAAACCTAAATGTGTAGATATGAAATAATAAGCAATAAACTAGCCATTGTACTCATTTTAGCTTACATCAGGAGAATGGTCCGACTTTACAAATCTAAGCCACAGGTCTATGGACACTACAAGCAAGGCTACTTTCAAAGTGCTTCAGCATATCTCCAAGAGATTAAATTTCAGGTGAGATTTATTTCTCTTACATAGAATTTCATTGTAAGTTGGTAAATTGGTATCTGAAAATTCAATCTTTTTGGAATTTTTCCCTATTAAGAATTTGAATAAACATTTTCCATCTCTATAATGATTCTATTTTCATGTTCATTTTATTTGTTTATTTTTAATATATAGATCTGACAGCTTTCATTATCATATTTTGTCAGGTATGCTCGAGTTTCATGCATTGCTCATGCTTTGAGCCTATACCCTCTATTTATTTTGCTGAACTAGAATTGACATTCTAACAACTGACCATGGAGATGGAACAGTATTAAATAAGGTTTTTTTTTCAATTAGTAAATGTTAGCATCACCATATACATATGTTAATATTAATATATGAATTAATATATAAATGAACAAACAAATGAATGAAAGAACCCATTATGTTCCATTAAGGGCTACGGCCTCCTGCTAGAGGGAAAATTTCATTTTGTGACTCATATGGTGAGCTATTTCACGTGAGTTAGGGATTCTATAAAGTATCATGATTATCAAATTGAAAACTGATTTGCAAATAATCTGTTGTAGCTCCCTATTCTGTCAGTTAATGCAATGCCATATTTAAAAATTACAATTGTTTCTGTTACAGGATAAACGTAACACTTACTAGGTCTGAAGGATATCTAAATAAGGATTCCAGATGCTATGATGGTTTGATAGGACTTCTACAATGTGGGGACAGTGAAATTGGCACTGGATTACCCTGGAAGGAAGAGTATCTTGGTATTATTGATTATGTGGGCCATACTTTCAAATCCAGGTATATAAATTATAAAGTATAATTAGTACGGAAATAAAAAAGAGTGAAACAAAATAAAGTTGATATCACCAAAACGTTTATTTGATTACTGAATCACTCATAAATCAGCAAATAACGTTAATTTTGTAATTTTAGTGCCCATTCTAGAAATGTAATTAAACACTTTAATATAAATTTGGCATTGAAGCAGTAGAAGTTTTCTTGGGAAATTCAAAATTTAAAAATTTATTTCTAACATTGGCAACAAGTTCACTATTGCTGCTAATAAACTTTTCATCAACAGATTTCAAAAACTAACAATAAGAGAAGATATCGTGTTCCTCTCTTTCCATTAGAGAAATTCCTCATCTCAGCAAAAATTAAAAGCTTTCCTTCCAGTGAAAGGCATTTCTCTACACAATAAATAATTAATATAATTTATATAAAAACAAATAAATAAATACATCTTGAATATGAAAAATATAAATTAACTCATATTAAGCAATAAAATCAAACTGTAAGAACAAGATGTTCAGGTCACAAAAGTATAAAACACTGTAAAAAATACAATATTTCAGATAACTAAATGTTCTTCTTCACAGACATAAAGTATGATGAACTGAGTAAACATGCAATGGAAACAAGTAAACAAACAAACAAATAAATATATATACTAATATTAACTTATAAAATCATACATATTTAAGTATTCTAGGAGAGCTTTTGATAGTTAATTTGGGAGAAGTGGGGTTTCACAATCTTCTCTGAAAGTGAAAGTCAATATTAGAGAATACGTCATTGCACATCCCTTAATGAGTATGCCCATAACCAGAACTCTTATTAATAGGGTTATCAGAGTCTGTAATAAGTGACATTAACAGAGAACATTTACTTACTTTTGGGGAAGAAAGAAAGCTTAATGGGTTTATGTTTCAATGAAGGCTCTTATTCAGATGCTACTTCAATATTATTGTTGTCATGAACTCCCATGACAGTATTTTTATTTTTACATCATTCTCTAAATCTCTCATTTCTGTCCATTTTTAGTTAGTGCATTTCAATAAGTAATTTGGATTTATGGCTGGAACTAGATCATAAATTCATTACAAATTAAACAGTTTGCATAGATTCAGATTATAAAAAAATTGTTTTGGCCATTATATATTTTAAATTTTGCAACTACGTATAAATTATGAAAAGCACTCCCATAGTTATTTATATTAATATACTGTTATTTTCACTCATTGAATTTTCAATTAGTTCTTTGTATACTTTCAATTGACATTCTGTATTTGCCATCTCATTAACTCGTTCTCCTAACTACTGCAGAGTTCTGCTTTTCAAATGTTTTATTTTCTTTTAACTTTCAGATTGAAGAATCTTTGTAGTTGATTGTCATTACCTATTGGTCACTGTTTATCTGAATACATTCATTAATACCATTTTACTAAACATTTTAGTGAATGAGCCCTACTATGATGGCAAAGCCTGCTTGCTACGATTAATACATGTGTAATGAAAACATGCAATTTTGTTGCTTAATGAGTTAACTGTGTAATACTATTGCACTAATAAATCTTCAAGATTTGAAGATGGAGAGGAAGTCTTTAATTTTGACTGGTATATTTTAATGCCTTTTAAATTATTATTATTATTATTATTATTATTATTATTATTATTATTATATTTAAAAAAC
This sequence comes from Metallyticus violacea, assembly GCA_030762175.1. Classification (NCBI taxonomy): domain Eukaryota; kingdom Metazoa; phylum Arthropoda; class Insecta; order Mantodea; family Metallyticidae; genus Metallyticus; species Metallyticus violacea. Next base: position 92,213,333 of record CM060843.1, read on the forward strand.
TTGTGTTGTTTTAGAATTCTTGAAATCTGATCCACTTTAATTAATTTTTCAGGAGTGCCTTCATGTTCTTGAAGCCTTCATTATCAGAAGTTTCCATTCTCTATATTCTTCCATTCAGCACATCTGTGTGGCTCACTATTCTTGCCTTCATGGTTGTCTTGACTGTTGTGAGAGTTCTTAGTCAGCTGGTTGGGGACAAAGGATCTGGACAAGACTGGATAACCTTAAGTTCTGATGCAATCATTGACACCATTGGTATTATATGTGATCAAGGTAGATGATATCCCTATTCATCTAAAATATGAAGGTTATCATAAATCACAGGATTTTAAAAATACTTCATCATAATGCATGGCAATTTATTACACTGAAAATCATCAACATAATCATCTTACTCTGCTTCCTATCTGTGAGAAATCATTAGCACATATTTAGCCAATAAAATCAACAGGTAATAAATCTTATTACTTTTAATATGCTTCAAAATGGATATTTTATGCTATTTATTCCTAGTATACTAAGCTCTGAAATAAAGACTGATAAAATGTTTACCAAAAAGGTTTTTCTTGATTTTTAGAATACTAGCAAATCCAATGTGTGCGGTTTTATTGAATTTACAAACACTCACCCATGCACCCACCACCACACAGTGTATTAGAAACTCTAGTCAAATTTGTAAATTTTTGAACATATATGCATATGGATACTAAGAATTGATAGCAATGGTATCCAATTTCATACCTCACTAGCTGTATGGCAAGTTATGATATCATAAAAAAAAATAATAAATAAGAGAGATATTGTTCCTTTTTTAGGGCTCAATAAATCCAGATTTCTCCAATCCTTGGTCTAGATATACAATTTTAGCTCAGGAAACCAAATATCCTTTTCATAAGTTACTCCTGCAGTGAAAAAGTTTACTGTTCTCTTCTTTAAAGCTTCCAAAGTAAATAGCAAATACAGAAAGTTTGCACCATGCTTGATCTGAGAAAGCAAGTGCAGTTTTTTTACTTCTTGCTCTACCGGCTTCCTCCCACCCACACACTTCTTTCTCAGATCAAGCATGATCTGAACTCTTCATAGATGAAACAGTTCTTTCTGTTTGTTCATAGTTAAATCTGAAATCCGTTTTATTCATCCTTTTCTTTTCCAACAATATATTCACATGTTCAAAAAAGCGAAAATTTTCCAGGTGGATTAGTAATTTCTTCACATATCATCCTGTAAAAATATTTTAAATGCATCAGCAATTACTGATTATTTTATGACTATAGAAATTGATCTTCTGAATTTGAAGTCAACACTGGGTGCTCTAGTAAAGTAATTTGTTCAACCATGTGTCTATTGAATGTACTATCAGTACAACTACAAAAACTTTATTTAAACTTCGCCAATTTCTTGTGAAGACTTGTTGCAAAATTTGATATATACTCACTTATTATCATTTGTCACCAATTTTGTTCACAGGTTTTCATCTTAATAGGGCACACATATATGAATGGTATCTAATAATTTAACAATTTTAATGGCATCATTCTACCCTTACCCTCTGCTCCTTTCAGTTTCTCTTTTGCACTTTTTAAGTATTTAAAGATGTTTATTGCCATTTAATAGCCAAATACTCATGCTTGCGCAGTCTACACATGCTAAATGATCTAAATAATAATACAATTTCTGAAATTCCTTATATTTATTATAATTTATCATCATTTAAGCTACTGTAATTCATAAAATCTATTAAAGTATAATGAGAAAGTAAAGATTATTGTAAATAATGTATTATTTTCAAATGTAGTAAATTAATTTGCAGTTTGGAAATTGAAATATTATCTTTTTGTCACATTTAGGGGTAAGAAAACCATGAGATTATGAAAATCTGTTATAATAAAGGGTAAAACTGTTCTAATTATATTTATGTTGGAATTATTTAAAAAAAAAAAACTGAATTTTTTGGTTCCTCTCTCTTATGGTCTATCTATTTTCCAATAAAGGATTTCCTTCCTCAATGACTGATACTTCAGAACACGTTTCAAGAGCATTCGCTCTCATCTTCAGCTGGAGACCAACTAATGCTGGCAAGTGATGAAGTGACCTCTGGTGGCTCCAATAAGCAATGAAACAGTAAGTCCATTGGTGGGTTGTCAAAGTTCATAAAACAATGTTTATTTTTTACAATGTAAATCTTCTCCCATATTGCTAATTCCTTGGGATTCTGGTAGCTGTGAACAGTTTGACTTCTTTTGCAATGTCAAGATCATAAGTCTAATAATGGTCTGCAACTGCCGATTTATCCACCTGTTTATATTTTACATTTTTGAAGTGTTCTTTGATCCCTGTCTCCAAATTTCTTATTGTTTTGCATATATATAAATTAACAGTAATAATAAAAGTAGAAAAGGATAAAACACTTAGATAAAGTCATACTAGAAATTGCTGTATTTCGAACTCGTTGAGTTCTTCAATGGCAAGAAGCTAGACCTATATATATCTGATCACAATCCAAACAATCTACCTGATACACTCCTGCCTTTTTGCTGGGTGGAATATAATTTTTATGGTGCTGTTCAGAATATTTTTGGTGCTAAATCTATTTTCTGCTGCCAAAACAATATCACATTTTTTAAAAATCTTCATGAATGCTGTTTGTCCAGGATATGTGAATTTTTTAAAAAATAAGTACTTCATTGTGGAGAGAATGGTGGTGTTTTTGATATCTTTCTATCTTTTGAAATGCCTGATTTACTTATAAACTAATGAATTATGAATCCATTGTTGAGGGCCATTCTTGATGATTAAGATATTCCCCTGTATATTCTTCTTTGTTCAGTGGGATGTTTACCAGTCTAAGAGCAAGGCTGTTTATAATGGCATGTTGGTGTGGTTTAGGGTTGAAACTGTTATTCTTTATGTGAATTCTGTATGTGTGGGTTTCCTATATATGCCAAACAAAATTATGTTGTTTCTCCTGTATATTTTTAGGTCCAGGAAGGGCAAACAACCTTCCTCCTCCAAATCCATAGTGAAATTAATACTTTAATCTTGCAAATTTAGTAATTTTAGGGCATCCTCACAGTCAGTTTGTTTGTTTTTTGGTACTATTGCCAGTGTTAGTCGGTTTCCAGCTGAAGATGAGAACGAATGCTCTTGAAATACCTTTTGAATATTTAACCATTTAGTGAAGTTAGTGTCACCTAACACCAACTTATTTGCATATTTAACAAACTTCACTGTTCCTAACTTCTTTTAAGGTTACAAGATTGATCAAGTTCTATTTTTGACATCTTAGCAAGTGAAAAAACTGGGATTTACTGTTATGAGACAGGAAATAAATGACAATAGAACAAGTATTTATGATAAGGCAGCAAAAGTCAAAACCAACTGAAGCACTGACTAGAAAATGGTTGCTTCATTCTTTCATTGCTCTGGTCCTATCATCTCTGTTCTGCAGTGAATCATATGACTAATTCTAAGTGTTACATCACCATTTGTTTAACAATAATCTTGAAAAAAGTGCATACAAAACAACCTAACAGTCCACCAAGACAATGTATTGTTCCCACACTGAGGGACAGACAGCAGACCTTTTGGTGACCTCAGATATGAAATTAATGACCCATTTATACCATACCTACATGGGACTACCAAGGAGAAAATGCATGAATTATCCTTTAACACTACTAAAACTGCATTTGATGTCTTCAACAAGCTGTTGCCTGAAGTGCCTTTAGAAATATCAATGCAGTGCTTTAATGACTGGTTTCAATTAAATGGACAAATGCATAACATTTAAGGTGAAACAATAAAGTCAAAAGCAGGAAATATTTGTTATATATATATTAGTTTGCAATACCTTTCAGTGTAACCCCCATATATGAGATGGTATCAAAAAGTTTCCAGACTGGTTCTGTGGTGCACCAACAGATGGCAGTACAGATTGTGTGCACTGAGCTAGGGGACCTTGAACTAGCAGTGTGCCTTGCAACATTTTGTATATACATTAGGAATAATATTTTTGTCATGTGTGTCTACTAGCATGCAATGTCATCATGAACAGCAAGTTGGAACAAAGAACTAATGTGAAATTTATGTTAAACTTGGAAAACCAGTCAATGAGACATTAAACAAGCAAGCTTACAGCAATAATGCAATATTTCAGTGGTGTGGGCACTTCAAAAATGAAAGAACATTCCTGGAATTTAAAAAAGTCATAGAAGAACAATCAACTTCTGTTGATTTATTCCTTTTCCAGAAGATTATGTCCCATCTCAACACCATTGATGAGATATTATGTAAATTGCAGAAGGTTCTACATTCACTTACAAACAAAACTTTCAGGCTGCATTCCAAAATAGGCAGAAATACTGAGACCTAGCTGCCAAGGAGACTATCTTAAAGGAAATTGTGTTCAAAATTAGGCAAATTAAGTATTTTTTTTTTTTGTAACAGAACAAACCCAGGAACTTTTTGATAGCACCTCATTAACATTTTTCTTCTTAATTTCATATATATATATATATATGAATTTCATTTCATTTTATAATAAAATCATAATTATTATTAAAATGACGGTTACTGAGTATAATAAATATGACTATCAAATAGTTTTTGTACCAGCACGTTCCACCAAGAGTCTGTGAAAAGTAATCTCTTTACAGGCACTTACTGCATGCTCATGAACCATAAAATCAATAATTTTATTAAATGTGATTTTTTCCATACAAACCATATATTAGATAAGATTTGGAATCAGAACCAGACAGAAAAAATTCAAATTCAAATTCTGCTTTTACAGGAACATCCTCAGAAGAGATACCAGATAACCTTACACCGAGACTTACTCTCTTCCTTTTACTTCTATTATCTGTATTCCTACTAACATCTTACTCAGCCATCATTGTGTCCCTGCTGCAGACCTCCAGCAATACCATCAATACTCTACCAGAGCTCCTGGACAGTTCACTAAAGCTGGGAATGAGCAAAGCCCTTATGAATGTAAGTTTACTTAAAATAAATATTTACAGTGATATTGCATTTGCTATAAAAGGTATTTTATGAGCATAATCATGAATGTATTAAAGTTACCTAAAGACATAAATATAAATCTAAGGTAATTGTAGACTTCCACATACTTGAAAATTAGTAAATTAATTTTCTTATACAAAGAAAAAGGATGAAAAGATGATAATGGTGTATTAAATCAACAAAAATTTCAGTTGTTCGAGGAAAATGCATTTTAACATTTGTTGGAATTGGAGTTTGGCAAACTGGACAAAATGTTTTCATATCTTATTTTGTTTGATATCATTTCCAATTTAAAATGTTTCTTCCCTTTTTTTTATCTAGGAATAATAAATGTATGAATTATTGGAGCCCAACCTGTAGAGCATTCAAAGTTAAAACATTTATCCTTCACAACTTTTTTATTACAAATCAATTAGATTAGGGATGACCATAAATATGTAGATCTGAAACTAACATTAAAGGAAATATTATAAACAAACACACTCAAGATTGTAGCCAGTTTAGTTGTTCATAGACATCTGAGTTTTCAGAGGCGCACTCCAAAAGCCTGGATATCTACAACAATGTATCAGTTCCCTGATATGATGACAATATTAATCTACAAAAGCTTGGATATCTATAACAACTAACCTGCCTGGAATCCCAAGAATGTTTGTTTACAGCATGCTGTCAGGAAAAATTTGGCCTTACATAGCTAAATTAAATAAATTTGAAAGTTCCAGGAAAATCAGATGAAAAGAAAAAATCATGGGAAATCCACCTGATTATCATTGTTTTCATTCTCCTCGATGTGGATTAATGATGTACTCATCTCATATTCTATTTTCTATAGGTTTGTGAGGTAATTATTGCATTGCAAAGGAATGTATTTAGCAGATTTAAAATGTCCTTCAATTTTGCAAGTGCTGAAGGTACAGGTGAATTGTTAAATTTAATTAAATCATTTCCAGTTTCTGAAAGTTGTAATTGGGTCCTGTTCTTTTTGATTTTACAGAAATATTTTTTATATGCTTTGTTTAACAATATGGTTATATAAATTAAAATCCCTTGTTTCTAATCTTGGCTGAGCTAAGATGTTTTGAACCAGATTTTTGGGCCATAAATACATGCAATTAATAAGGGCATGTGTCAAAGTAGGTACTATGGAGTTTATTGCCTGCAATTTGAATGCTTAAATGTATTGTATTGTATGTATGTGTTTTTTTTCAAAATTATTTTATAAGGGAAAGATAGGCCAACTCCACAAAGCATATTAACGAGCATGAGCACTGGCTGCAAGTAACGGAAAAAAAAATCAGTAATGAACATCCAAGCATCTTATGCAACAACAACCACCACCACCACCACTTCCACAAGAAGCCATATCTCCACAGTCAAGAGCATCAGCCACTCACTTCAAACTGAAGCTACCAATCAAAACTAGCAATGGAAGACCAATGTTACAGCCATTGGAACATCTTCTGAGAGTCCCTCAGGGTTCAGAAGCTATCATATGCCACCTCCTCCCACCATACAACTAAATAAATAAGTAAATAAATAAAATGAAATAAATTACAAAACCCCCACTTTTATTCTATCCAGAATCCTCACCCTACTCCCACTAGTGTGTCTCCTCCATGGATGTGTACAACAGCAGACAGTGAGACAATTCTAACCCCAGCTTCTGGCCAGCAGCATTCAACCCCTCCACTTAATTATGGGAGTATTCAAGCTGAATTCTGCAAATCCTCCAAATTCCCACCTTTATTTACTTTCACGCTCTTCAAAAAAAAAGAAAAAAGCACCGATTAGCAGTGAACCATGGTTAGCAAATGGTAAATACTTCCCTAAGAGTAGTTATGTCATGTCAATGTCAAAGGGTGCAATATAAATTGACAATAGAGTCTGAACGGAGACAAATGACCAGCCTATGAGAGAATGGATTTTCTTATCATGATATTGCTGCTTGCATGGGACAGATGCCAAGATAATGATACAAGTATGGAAAGAGTGGACTGAAGAAAACTGGAACTATAAAAATCCACCAATGGACCACAAAACATGATTTTACCACAAGATAACAGACATCTCTTCTGCATGACAATGATGGACCATTCAGCTTCATCACAAAAGTTAGAACAACAGTAGAGAACTGCCCCATTTGTGTCATTGTCTGCTTCCATAATTCAATGGGTCAGTTTCACAATAGACTGCCTAAGCATAGTACTTTCCAATGGATTCCCCTGACCCTAAATCGTTGATGCCTCATCCTGCATTGGTCTTGCAATGGCAACATGTTTTTGGACAGTCCTGCTTTAGGTTTGACCACAAGATGTGTACATACACGTTAGATAATACTGTGGTGAATGTTATCCAGCATAATACATTTCATACAGCATCACACTAGCCAAAAGGTAGGCATGGTGGTGTAGGGAGCCAATGGACATAATTCTTCATCTCAGCTGTTATGAATAGCAGGTATTTTCAACAGCAATCATTACATTTTGAGTGCATGCTAATGCTATGTTTCAGTAGAACAAGGATTCTGATGTCATGCCAAGATTATTCAAGTCTTTTTCACCGCATGGCAGATACCACTTCTTTTATGGCCTGCATGATTAGCAGACATGTCACATATTGGACATTTTGGGCACATGATCATGTTGTAACTAGCTTGTCAAAATACTACAGCAGCTAGCATCAATGACTGTAAACCCACATACAATCAGCATGTCAGATAGTTATAATGCCCCCCCACCAAATAAATAAAACTTTACAAATTATAAATATTTATTTACAACTTTCAAGATGTAGTTTTTCTCAAAGATGGCCAAAAAAAAAAAAAACATTTTCAGCAGCTATCATTAAGGTTAACTTTTGCAAATTTGCCTTGGATGCAAAAATATTCATGCATTGCACTTTTAGTTTAAATTATTTATTTTTTTCCCAACAGATGACAAATGATTCAAAAGTGATGCAGCTATTTCACAAACATGTGCAGAGTCAAGCTATCCAAGACATATTTCTACCAGAAGAAGAGGGCATGCAGAGAATACAAAGAGAACTTTATGCCTTTCATGGAACAAGTGTTGCATATAAGATTATAAGTGATACATTTATGGAGCATGAGAAGTGCAGATTCAAGACAGTAAAATCTTTTGACAATGATCAAATTAGCTTGATAATGAAAAAGGACTCTCCATATCAAGAAGTTATAAAACAAAGGTAAATAAAGAAAACAATGGATTTCAGAATTACATGATCTTTTTTTACCACCAAGAATTATTGATCATCAGATATAAAATAGCTTTTAAAAACATTACAATAATCATGTTCCCTTTAATTAGAACTCTGGAATTATGGTCTAAAATTACACATTTTCAAGTAATAGCTAATCTTTTAACTCTCTGATTATATTTTCTAAATTATAATCACCTCATTTAAAAAAAATTCTTTGGTCAGAATTATTAAATAAAGGGGCTTCATGTAAAAACTATTCTGACAGAAATCAAAACAAAGTGCATGTATTCTGCATGCATGGTGTGGTGTTTTGAATATCATCAGGATAGTTTTTTCATGAAAGCCCTACATATCACTTTGTTTTAAATAGATGAAATGAATTGTTAATTGATATCAGTGTATGATTCAGTTGAACTACACACTTCTTAAAGTTTAAAGTAAATAAGTAGATAAAATGAAGTTTAGCAAATTAAAAACTACCTTTTATATTAAAGTTGCATCAAAAATCATAAAAAAAAATTTGGCTGTTATTTCATTAGGTATGTAGGTATATCCTGTTATATGAGCTGAACCTAGGTATAAAGCAGATAAACTGCATTGATGGTGGTTTCTATAATAACAGTTGAAAGATTGTTTTCTAATGAATGACCAAGATTCTGTTGCCCTTTTTTTTCCCTCCCCCATTTATCCTGACCTCAGATTTACCTGGAATATGGCTCTGAAGTGTCCACAGTGCATTGCATTAAGTTACAATAGAGACATTTCTGCTACAAATTCTGTGTGTTTTAGAATGCTACACACAGCAGCTATCAATATCTTGTTAACAAAATGCTGAAAGTACTAATCATAAGAACAATATGCTCCTTACTGCATACAAAGTATTCAAGATAGAAGACTTAAATATATACTCCAAGATTGAAAGTAATCAAAAAGAACCAAATTGTTCAATAATAGAAACATATAATCTTATGCATTTAGTCAATTTTCAAATAGAATCCAAAACAGCTAAAGATAGTATTTTTAAAAATATGTCTAAAATGAAGGGCCATGAAACCAACTCCTAATTATGGACTTTTAGATTATGATGAACAGTTAATGAAAATTAATTATTGTGTTCCCAATTTCAGAATGAGTGAACTGTATAACCAGCTATAGAATCATTAACAAAAGTATAGCACTTTTTAATGAACAGAACAACTGTGGGAAGAAATATACAACCCAACTAAGTAAATGACAAGTTTAATTCCTTCATAAGGGTTCACAACCAGGTTTTCCATCTCATGTAAAGAAAATTAATAACATCTATAGAAATGACTGGCTAACACAAGGTATCAAAATATCTTGCAAACACAAAAGAGAATTTTACATAGCTACTAGAGAAAACAACTCTGTAGACATAGATAGTACTATAAAAATAACTTCAAAATTCTGAAAACAATTATACATACAGCTAAAACATTGCTATGAAAGAAAAATTTAGTGGTCACATAACAAAGCTAAGATCACTGGAATATTATAAAAAAAGAGACTGGTAATCATCACTCAAAAAATGAAATAAAATAAATTACAGTAAATTAAATTGCCACAAAAATCTGCAACAAAAAGTACTGTCAAAAAATAAGTGTACTAATTTTTCTCTGCTGAATTAATTTAGCTTTGTAAATATACTAAATGAAATATTTAAGTTAATCATTTAGTAAATATTCTAGAAGGAAATACTATAAGTTATGACTAATATGCTGTTTTTTTCCCTAAAGTGGGCATTTTAATGTAAACTATGTAAAAAACCATCTCCGACAACTCTACACAAGAGTTAAAAGTTGTAAATATGAAGAGTGTGACAATTTCATCAAATCTACATAAGTGTGCAATTGCTGATGAAATCTGCATCCTAGACTAATTCTTTTAGAGTTGACTAAACTCATTATAGGATCCAAAAAATGAAGTTATATATAATAGCTCAAAATTACTGGAAAGAAAATATTTTCTAGCAAGACAACTAAGTACAGTCAAACATGTAAAGCATGTGGTTGCCTGTTACCTTTTATATTTCAAAATTAATGCTACTATCAGTGACAGTAGCAACTTCATTCTGGGAGGAAATGAGGGATATATATATTGCATAATTGATAAAGTTGGTTAACAAAGAATTAAAAATATGTACTCTTTCTTAATTGTTAAAATATTCTTTTTTAAATATTGTTTTATTTACTGTCGCTTTGACTGTATTGATCTTATCCCCACTTCTGAAGATTATGAATGTGAACATGTAGATGTAAGCCTATAGTGATGAATGAAATGAATTAATGAGGTCACAAATAAGTTTGAAGCCCTGATATCTTAAAGTTTACCTTCTCAGGATAAGGAAGAACTTAAAAAAAAAGGGGGGGGGTAGCTTTCGAACAGCTTGATCTGACTAGGAATTGAACCCATGACCCCCCATATTAGTAGCTGCAAAAGATATATCTAGACCATACAAATGACTTGTACTTTTAATACTACAAAAGTTAAAATAGGACACTGATACAAAAGCATTACAGCAACAAATTTATTTTAGTTTTGAGCAAGTGGCATTGCTATCTTTGTCTCTACCCCTTGAGTTCATTATTATCCATTTCATATTTGTATCATATATGTAAACTCAGATGTGCCTATAATTGCCTATTTCACCTATTAAGTGTCTACAACTGGCTTAACATAAAGTGGGTAATCCGAATTAACAATACTTTTTTTTCCCTTCCCTTCTTCTCAGTTCAAGCTTAATAAAGAATGAAAATTTCTTTTTAAACCCTAGTTCATAAATAGTGCAACAGCACTATTCTGAACATATCTTGTGTCCAATTGTTAGGGACCAAGGAGCTCACTAAGAAGAGTTTGATGTGTCAAGGTTAACTAATTATAATGTATGCTTTAAGCTAGGAGTGTATGAGGGCTACTATAAAGTAATTTTGCTTTCACGTAGCATGCGAAGATGATATAGTTGTATCCCATTAGAATTTATTAAATATGTTAACATTAACTTCACTTTCTTACACAACATTAGGACAGGTTTCTGGGGCAATTATTCCTGTCATCATCTGTTGATCAACTACTCAGGCTGAATCCTGAAGGTGCTTCTATGAAGGCCTCTAATGTTTCAAAGAGGAACTTACTAAGTTCATCTGTGGGTAGAATACAAAATTCATTAAATTTTCTCTATTTTTCAGGATGAAATTTTTTCCCCAAATAGATAGCTCTATTGTGAAGTTCTTTAAAGCAGCTTAGCCTCTAGCTTGATTTATTGATATTGGGTCAAAAAGTGAGCTGCCAATGCTGATTTATCTATTTGTTTAAAACAAATATTTTTAAAGTGTTCCTTTCCCCAAATATCTAAATTTCTCTTTGTTTTTCCATGTATTTTTTATTACATTATGCACATTTAATTTTGTAAATTCCTGATTTCTGTTCTTTGGTATGGTGTCATTTACTGTGGAACCTAGTACATTTCTGATATTATATTTGTTCTTTGGGGTTAATTTTATGCTATGTTCTCTAATATACTATTGAATTTGTTATGAGTTGAATGAAATCCAAAAATTATGAAATTAAATGTGCAGAATGTAATCATAAATACATTGGAAAAACAAAGAGAAAGTTATGAATATGGAGAGAGGAACATTTTAGGAATATTCATTTTAAACAAATAGATAAATCAGCAATGCTAGTCACTTTTGGACCCAAATCATGAAATTCATCCAGAGGCTAAGCTGCTGAAAGAACTTCACAACTTAATATAGCTATTTCTTAGGAAAAATGTTACACCCTGAAAAATACAAAAAATTTAATGAATTTTAATGTTTTACCCATGGATGAACTCAGTAAGTTCCTATTTGAACAATCAGAAGCCTCCACAAAAGCACCTAGGGATCAAGCCATCAAATGCAGTAGTCGCTCAATACCTGATGATCAGAGTAATTGCCTTGGAAACATGTCTAAGTTAAACATGTTGTATAAGTACAGTTAATGTTAACATATTTAATAACTTCTAATAGGATATATTACTACTCCATTGTCTATAGCTTCCAAACTACAATTTAGATAATTACATAATTGTACTATTTTGCAAGGTTGTGTTGCTTGACTCAATAACCATCAAGCAGTTTTAAAATGAAGATCACGTGGTTGTTACCTGCTGAACTATAAGAATTCAAAATGTGTGCTGCTATTAAGGATCCTGCCAGTTATGAGGTATGCTGAGTGACATGATTTCTTGTGAGCAAAAACTGTAAAGCTGCTGAAATCCATCATCAACTTTGCAAAGTTTATGGCGATAGTACAATAAGTGAGGATGGTGTAAGACAATGGTGCTGTATATCAAAAATAGGTGAACTGATGTTCATGATGACAGAACTGGTCAGCCTACAACTGTAACTGAATGTCTAGCTTACATGATTAGTAAAGGGTTTGAGAGAATCTATCAAATCACCATTAGAGAGCTGATTTCTTTAGTTTCATGAAGAAATGACTTGCATTATGACACTTTGATGATTAGTTGAAATCCAGCATTGTAAGGCGATTAAATCACAGTGGCAAAATTTTATGTCGGTAGAATTTTGAGGCAAGTTAAACACTATAAGTGTCTTAATGAGGGAGAAAACTATGATGAAAAATATATCGTTTCAAGGAAAACAGTCAAATTCTGCATTTTGCCATAATATTGTGCTTATGCTATGGATAAGAAATAAAATTGTACTAAAAACTTTAAAGGCCCATATCCTTTACCCATTATTAATATTTTTAATCTCTGAATTTTATTCTCATGTTTTCAAGAGTCCTATTCTAGCCTCTTTATCTCAAGCTATGTTCTTCTTAGTAAAGCCAGTATCTGAATGTGTGACCCCCTCTACATTTAATGTAAGTAGAGGACAGTTATGCCATGGTTCGGACTCCATACAGATGGCAAAATCAAAAAAAGATATAATTATTTAATTAACAGTAAAATTATTTTAATTTAAAATAAAAGTCCAGTATATCAACCATTTTTGTTAATAGTCAGTAACAATTAAATCACCATTGTACATTCACATGACATATAAATAAAATACATTTATCTATATGGTACATCAATATCCTTTTATTCTATATTCTCAGTAGATATGAAATTGAATTAGTTAAGTACTTTTTAACTCATTTTATTTTTCAGGTAATTTCTTTGATGGTTTTAAATTTTCTTGTATGTGGACATAAAATATTGCACCATTATTTTCTATATTTTTACTGAGCGATTTTCTTCCCCTTGTATTATATTATGTACATTCAGCAGCTCTGATAATTTCTTCTATTATTAGTAAATTTTCAATGAACTATATATGTACATTGCAAGAAATGTTGAAATATTCATAGAACCACATAAATCTTACTTTTTTATTATAGTATTTAACCTTAGTCTTTTTCTGTAATTGAAAAACGTGCTGCATTTCCCTTTTGCATGCACAAGAGTGGTAAGACAGGAAGCTTGATTTGCATACTAATAGAGGGCAACAACAATACATGCATAAATTTTGCTTTCTATGTATCAATATTCTATGATCAAGTCATACTGAGGGTAATTTATTGTTTAACAATTGCTTAAATACAAGTATTTTGAGTAACAGTGAAAAATAGAACTGTTTGACTTCAGATAAATGAGTTCAAGTATAGCAGAGCAAGTACTGAACAGCAACTTGTCCTGGAACTTCAAAATCAGCTGTGAAACTAGAAATGATCAATAAAGTCCACGATATTGTTTTGGCTGTCAAATGAGTGAACATGTAGAGTTAGGAAAGCCGTAGTATGTAAACCAAGTGGGTTATTTTATTTATTTATTTTTTTTTTTTGGATAATGAATTAACATGTGTAAAATTTATGACAATATGACTGCTGCATCTGTTTACTCCTGAGTAAAAGTGAAACTGCATGCAAACTCAGCTGACTGTTTGGAAATGTTTACGAAGAATCCCAGCATTTTGTGACTATGGACAAAACATGAATTCATTAGTTTATACTGGAAATGAAAAAGCATTCTAATGGTGGAATGATGAGGAAAACCAGCTCCAAAAAAGGTGAAATGCATTCCATTTGCTGGAAAGGTGATGATTTCAGTTTTTTGGGATGCAAAAGGAATTCTGTTGATTGACTACTTGGAGAAGGGAAAAACCATTACTGGAGAATATGATGCATTACATTTGGAGAGACTAAAGGTATGGAAAAACATTTGGGAATGGCCAAAGAGCTATTGTTACACCATGAAATCATGCCAGTGCAATCTTGTTCTTGCACTCAGAACAAACTGCAGTTTGAAATATTTCTGCATCCACCCTAATCGCTTGATATCATTCAATCAGATTACCATCTGTTCCCAAAACTCAATTTCCTTGCTGGACACGAATAGATTAAACTGAGGAAAAAATTGCATTTTGAGGGTCTCAAAGAAACCCACTTCCATGAGGGAACTCATGAACTTGGAGAAACCAAGCAATTGCATTAAACTTCAAGGGATTATGTAGAAAAATGAAGTATGTTGCAAGATCAAACTTGTTTTCTTTAATAATAAAACCAATCAAACCACTTTCACATTTTCCCAAAATTTAGGTATGAACTGATAAAAGTAGAATATACTTTATTTATTTCCTTTAGTAACAACCTATTGAACATTCCCTCAAACATACACATATCACTATTTACATTTTTGTTTATTTTATTAATATATATTGGTCATTTGAGACTTTTATCAATAGAAAATTATAAGAAATTTGTATCATCTACTTTTGGCATTTCTTTGCTTTCTATTTTTATTATATCCTTTCTGTTTCTGATGGTATCTCTTAAATGAAATTGCATCCACACCATGTTTGTTATACTTAGTCACATACAGCTATAGCAACATGCATCTATCTTGCTCATTATTTTATTTATTTATTTTTTTGGTTTATCCGTTTTACTGTGATGTCTTTCATAATTATTGCAGTATCATATGCATAACCATTATCTGTCAATCATGCTTTTGAATTAATTCAGCTATATAATTTATATAGCATAAAAACAGGAAAGGCACAAGCTTTTATGTAATCAATAAGCAATCAATGTAACCATATGTTTCTATATTGCACTTACATTTCTCAATGATGTCTTTTAACATTAAAATACTGTATGTATATCACCTTCATCAAACCCCCATTTTTCCTCCAGCAGTTATTATTCTAGGTATGATGGTTAATGTACATTTTTCTTCTGTAATTATTACAAAAGTTTATTTCCCTTTTTTAAATTGGAATCAAAGATTCCAAAGATTCTTCAAGATTTCAATCTTCAAAATCCAGTATAAACTGAAGCGTAATAAGAGACTCCATTTTATTTTTTGCTATGCATATTTCTGCTTTTACACCATCACTTCTACTTGCTTTTCCAGTTGCTATGCTGCATGTTAATCTGCCAATTCATCATATACTATACCATCTACTGTTCTTGATCTTAAATGTTTCTTTATTATTACTATGTTTGTTTTTTTTAAAATATAATGTAATGCAACTGGTATTAATACGGAACATTTACTCAATTATTGCAGTGTACTTTGGCTGAAAGAGATTGGCATGATCAGCTGGGAAGACCAATGCTGGTATTTCCAGGAACCAAGATGTGAAAGCAACAGCCAAAGTTTTGTTAGCGTCAATATCCATGACTTCTACCCAGTTCTTGTGATTTTGGGCTTTGGTACTCTTTTGTCTATCGTAGTGCTCCTTTTGGAAATGTTACACAGCAAGCAAAAATACCATAATAGAATGCAACATCAGCACAAGGAGTAATGTCTCCAGGGTAGTAATAAGATAATTATAAGCCTAATTAAATCAGTCATAGGAATGCTGCACTGCTAGTAGGGGCAAAATGTCAAACTTTTAGGTCCAATGGTTTTAAGAATGCAGGCAACTGTAGCTTTAATTTCAGTATAAACTTTCGTGAATAATATCTTGAATAGGTTGAATATTAGTAAGGTGAAAGATAATTCATAAGTTTTACTGAACTATGAGTGATACTTCTAAAAACTGAAATGTTTAGCTAGTCCCAATTTCAGTAAGGCTTAAGCGAAAGAAATGTTTAATATTTTACACCATTGTATTAAAAAGCATTTATCAACATTACATGCATTTATTTACTTTAGCTAATCCCAATTTCTGTAAGGCTTAAGTGAAAGAATTGTTTCATATTTTATACTATTAAAAAGCATTATCAACATTACATGCATTTATTTATTTTTGTCGAATACCACAAAAGTTAATTTCTTACCTTACATATTGATGGCAGCCTCAATCCTTATCATTAAAAACTTTCATAACTGTGACCTCCATTAAATATGATTTCTTGTATTATGAAAGGAAGATTATCCAAGCCAGACTTACAAATATTTGGAGACCTATAAGAGTATAAATGCTTTTGATGAAAATAACTATAACGAGGGTGGCAAAAAAATATATACATACTTTCACAGTAGATATCTATTTAATATATTTCAAAGTTGGACCAAAACAACAGTAATATGTAGTATGATGTTCTGTAAACAGATATGACTCGCACACACTATGATAGCATTGCTACATGCCAGATAAATCAACAATAAACAAATAAAGCCAAGATTATCATAAATCAACATTGAACAAATGAATCCAAGATTATTTATATGATGTTCTGTAAAGAGATGAGACTCACTTTACATTATGCTAGCATTGCTACAACAAAATGGACCCAAGATTATTGCTTGAACAGCAGAAAGCAATTTTGAAGTGGTACTGAAAAACCGAGAATGTTGTTGAAGTTCACAGGCAATGGAGACGTGTGTACAGAACAGAACCACCAATGCAAGTAACAATTGCATGCATTCAAGACAAATTTGAGACTTATGGTACTGTATGCGAAGTTCACAAGGGCAGATCTGGGAGACCTCGCACAGCAACAAGCCCCATGTCCTCAGCTATGTTTTTGGAATGTTTTGAGCACTCACTGCAGAAATTTATAAAGTAATGTGCATATGAGACTGGGATTAGTTAAACCAGTGTATATCATATTATTAAAACAGCAAAGTTGAAAGTTTTCATCCCAAGACTTTTGCACGCATTAAATGAAGATGACCATATTGGAGAATGCAGCACAGCGAGTGCTTTCTGAGCATGGAGCAAGAGGATCAGGCCTTCATAGGGAAAGTTGTTTGGTCTGATGAGGCACGATTTAAGTTCAATGGAACTATTAACCTGCATAACTGTGTCTACTGGTATGCAAACAATCCACATGTTATTTTGAAAAAGGCTGTTAATTTACCTGGAATTAATGTTTGGTATGGGTTGTTCATCTAGGGGTCTAATTAGTCCATTTTTTTTGAAGGAACAGTAACTGGCCCAGTGTACCTGAACATGATATGCACATCCATCTTACCCACCACTCTATGGAAATAAGGAATTTTGCTTCCAACAGGATGATGCACCACCACATTACCACCGAGATGTATGTGTACACCTTGATGACAGTCTTCCAAGGCACTGGATAAGATGAAAAGGTTTGATTGAGTTTCCACCGTGTTCACCGGATCTAACTCTATTTGACTTCTACCTATGGGGAACTCTTAAGGATGTTATATGCCATAGAAAACCAGCTACACTGGCAGCACTTTGGGAAGAAATTGAAATGGCATGTGCTGCAATCGCTGAGGACACTTTTGCAAATGTTGCTCAATCAGTAGTTTAATGTACTCAGAAGTGAATCAATGCCCATGGTGGGCATTTTGAGCAACTGTTGTAACTGTAAAAGTCTAAGATGATTAGTGTTCATCATTTTCTGTTTGTATGAATTCAGTTTTGTTATGTTAATAAGTTTTTTCTTTGCTTCAAGTGTGTATACATTTTTTTGGCACCTTCTGTATTTATTAGTATATTGCTCTTTCCTTGAAAGTTTACTTCTTCCATTCTAGTGTAAAGAGCTTCTATTTCTATTCTAGAAAAATTAACATGAAAACTGGGTAAGCCCCATAAGAACTGAGGGCATTCCCTACAAGAATGCCACCTCGTTACCTTTAATCAACCAAGTTCCCAATTCTATGAAATAATTAAGTTTGAATGATTGTATTGGATTGGTAAGGATGGAAAACACATTGGTAGCTATGCTCAGTATCAGCACTAATTTGTGCTTATGCCTCCAATGGGGCATCTCCAAGAGTAAGGAATGAGGTGAGGAAAACACTGGTGGTCAGGATCCAGAGGTAGTGAAGCACAGGCATAGATAGGGTCCCTAACAATGTTTCCAAATAGAACACCCTGATGCTGGCAGAACCCTAACTCCAGGAAGTGCTTCAAGCCCCTCATAAGAGTTGCTTCCATACCAGATGCTGGGGCAGAAATCTTTCCAAAGCACAAACCACTGTCACATTGCACCAGCCCACCTCGCCTGGCACTTTTGACCCTGTAACAGAACCAATGGAATGAATGCAAAATTCACTTTTGTGACTGGGAAAAACCATTAAAAATACTCCAGTTCAGAATAGCTGGCTCCAAGGGATTTGAACCTAGGAGCTCGCAAATGTCTGAGTCTTTATGCATTATTGTCTGAACTATCCTTCTCAAGTACTGTTAACATTAACCAGGTTTAATTATATCCAGCCTGTCATTTAATCTCCTTCAGGTAAAATTAAAAAAAAAAAAAATAAATAAATAAAAAAATAATAATAAAATGAATAAATGGACTAATCAATTTTTTTCCATTAACTTATTAAACTTGATAATAGCCCTCCATAGACTTCCATCAGAGGAGGGTTCTTAACATTTTATAACAATTATGGCTTAAACAAATGTAATTATACTGATTATGAGTGTATCAAAAATACCATTCTGTTTATGAAGAACCAGCCTAATATCAGGACTTTTAAAAAGCCATTTTATTTTTACCTTCAAGTATTTAATTCCAAGATCTATGCAAATACTCTTGTGTATGCCATTTTAGAAGATGAAAGCAAGCATGTTTTTCTCTTTCTTTGGAAATTTATACCATATGTTTCTTAATGAACCATATATTGTAGTAATATTTTCAAACCAAGTATCATATCAAAATCCAGCATCTTTCACAGAAAAAGCTGTATGATAATGTTTCACCTCATGATGGACTGTAGTAGATAGGTATTGCTATTTGTAATTAAGAAGCTTGCAGTGCAGATGTGTGTTGGAAAATGGCAAATATTGAACAGCGTGCAGTAATTGAATTCTTTTTGAAGAAAGGTACGATCGCAACAGAAATTCATTTGACACATGACAAATAGTCTAGGATACTCTTGAGCCATAATTTTCAACTGTTAACGAGTGGGGTGGCTGGGTTTATTTCCTGTTGGGCCAGTCATTCAGATGTTCAGCTTAGTCACTTTCTTTGGTCACTTAGGCAAATGCTGGGACGGATATTTACATTCCACAAATTTTTTGCTCTCTCTTTAATTTAATTCCAGCCAGAGCTGATGGATTTTTTTCTGGTGTTAAAATCCTAAGTATGGCTTCCTTCAGAAGGAAAGTAGAGCCATGCTCTAGTGTTGTAGATGTATGGCAAGTAAAAGAACCTTAAGTTTGAAAGAAGAGGCCCCTGAGCAAAATTTATCAGCCTTTCATGCCCTGAATTGAATCAGATGCAGATGGCCTGAGATGATAGAGAGCATCTGTAAATACACCAAATAAACAAACTGAGTGAGATATGCAGGGCTATGAACCATTAATTCTTGGACTGCATGTCATCAGTTATCTGTTTAGCTGTAACTATGCACTGTATCACATGTAACTCTCTAAACCATAGGACACTGATGTTCATTTTCCAAACCATTTCAAAAGAGAAATAAAACATTGCTTATGATATGCTAGTTGTATTCATAAGTTTACAATGTCGGTCCTGGTGGTGTAGTGGTTACCATACTTGCCTCCTACGCCCAAAACGCGGGTTCGAACCCGGCCAGGATCGATGGATCGGGCGTAAAAATCCTTAGTATGGCTTCCTTCGGAAGGGAAGTAAAGCCGTGGGTCCCGTGTCGTACATTTACGGCACGAAAAAGACCCTCAAGCCTGAAAGAGAGGCCTCTGAGCAAAATTTGTCGGCCGTTTCACGCCGAGTTGAATGGGACGCTGATGACCTGAGATGTTAAAGAGCGTCCAAAAAAAAAAAAAAAAAAAGTTTACAATAATAATTATGGAATGAAAAAATGCCAATGTACCAATTTGATATACCATTTAATTCAGTACTTTCAAATGAAAACTACACATATAAAATTATTCACACCTGTTTACCTTTAGCGTTCACACAAGCCCTCAGAGAAAACAGCCAGATATCTATTGCTGCATGTATGCGCATGACTTATGAATGAATAGTGTTTACTGCCTGTTTTTGCTAAAGAGGCACCACAGGCAATGGACACTGGTGATACATAAAATGAAATGATATATGGGGAAAGAATTTATTTTTAAGGAAGGAAACGTTCCATGCCTAAGTTAAGGGTACCTCCCTGGCATTTGCCATTTATGAGGACTGAGGAAAACCTGGAAAAAACATCAGTTAGGGAGGATGGTCCTGGCAGGATTCAAACCCCAGACCTCCCGCTCACGAATCCGCAATTTAACGACCTCGGCCACCCGTGGCGGTACTTATGTCTGAATCAGCTACTTCTCTCACATGGGAATTTTTAGCTGGTAATATTTTTATGCTTGGAAGAGCAAGTCCTATTCTTCAAAATGACTCACAGTTTGTACTAAGTAGGATATAACCAATAGTTGTGGGTAAAGAACTTGGATATTGTTTGTTGTTACATCACTCTTGCATAGTCACAGCCTTATGAGTCAGGGCTAAATCTCGTTAGAAGATCTAATGCTGGTTTTGAAACATGGCTGGCTTAAAGGATTCACAAGCTTCTCCAGAATGGTCCCCTTGTAAACTTAGCAATGGTCTTTCATAACTGAACTTTGGTGGGGGCATAACCCTTAGCCACATCAATGATGCCAAATATTGGACCTGGGGAGTAACCTGATAAGCTTCCTGTTGACTGTATGCACATACCCAATCATTGATTTTGAAGGTTTTCTCATTGATGAACTGCATTTGGTGTTCATTGTTTGCAAATTTCTGAAGAAGATTCTACAATTCTCCAGCCTTATTTTCTGCAGAAGAAAGCAAATGTTCTCTGGTTCACTGGAAACTCAGAGTCCCAGGTCCTTGTTTAGTATGCCAAGACATTCATTTTTAACATTGAGCTGTTGAGTGATTTGTTTTGGAGAAATTACTCCCAATCCATGTCCTAATCTTTTCCTTGCTTCTGGGGATTGAATTTAGTATGGGTGTTCTGAACTAACCAGGTCATCAATTATGCCAAGTTCCTGGTACCACTCTGCACTATATTACACATATCTAAAGGTGATTCCTAAATTAAAATTTTTCCTAGTTGAATATTTCTGAATGTTGATGCAAACTTCACTTACAGAATTTTTAATTAGGACACGTTTTGGGAACCATCGCTCTTATCTTCACTATTGACCAAATGCTTGGTATAGCTTGAAATGATCATGGCTGGATATGAGCTGCTACTGTGTTGACATTTGTTGGCTGGAATAGGAATTTGCAGAATTTATCCAAAGGTGGGATATCAAAATTCATTCATTTTTCTCCATTATTAAGAATGAAATTTTTTTCCACATCGATAGTTCCATTGGAGTGTGTAATTCTTTCAGAAAATGGCTTCTTGTGTGATTTCATAATTGTAGTCCCAAAAGCAAGTTGCTATAGTCTATTTTTCTAATTGTTTTAGCCAGAAATTTCTAAAATGTTCTTTCTTCCTGGTTTCCAAATGTCTTTGTATTTTAAATTCCAATCTAAGCATTCTATCGCATGTCTGTCTAAATTTTTCTTTGATGCTATGGTATCATTTAATGCAGGACCTAATAAAAGTTTAATATTATATTTATTTTGTGGTGCTAATTTAATGTCATGTTCTTTGAAGATCTTCCCAACCTATGTGATATTCTGGATAAGTGAATCTGCTATATATTTGTAATTCTCATTTATATTTTTTAAGTATAGAAATGTATTTAATGCATTTTATCTTTTGAATTTGATAATTTTTTAACTATTGTGTAAGTGCTGCATTCGTTGACTATTGCTATATTGAATATATATTGTAATTTTTTTTAATTCTGTTTCTGTGAGTAGAAGATTAACTAGTCTGTATATCAAAACTTTTAAAGTCATTTTTATGTGGCACTGTGGGAAAAGAGGATTTTAAATTAGACAATTTGCCAAAGTTTTAATTACATAACATACATTTACCAAGCTTCTTAAGCTCTGTGTTAAAAATTATTCCTATTGCCTACTAATTTCACGTTTGTCCTCTTATGCTTGTGAATGAAATGATGAGAATCCAAGCATAATATTTGGAAAAAAAATTCCAAAATAATTCACATTTATGTCGTTTAATGAAAAGACAATCATTCTAGCAAGATATAAAAAACTTTTCCAAAAATTTCCACAGTCATGTGGTTTGTTACCATCATAAATCAAAAGATCAGTCCTCGAATCAATCTTATGTCAGAAACATTTTTACCATAAACTTCACATATATGTGTAATATTTTACCCTAGTGAATAAAATTATATTTACTTAAATTACATGCCCATATACAGTTCTTTCCACAAATCTAACATATGTAGTTAAATAAGACCAATTATGTGTCTAAACTAATACAGCAAACCAACTTATGTATTCTTAACAAGCTGGTGTGTTGATTTAATATTCTTATGCCCACTTTCCATTAAATTATTAAGAACAAGTTTCACAGACCACTGTACACATCATCAGCTGTATGTCAAATGTTAGATTTGTTGATGCTTGGATGAACTTTCATAAAATGTCCATGAGAGCTATATCAAATCGATCCAACCATCAAGGAATACAGCAGTTAACTCAGAGCAGATGTTATGGACTTGCAAAACATGTTCTGTTATGGTAAGTGGAGCATAAGAGTATTAAATTGATTCATTAGCTAATTAAGAATAGTAAATGATTATTTACTCTCATGAATTAAAGACAAGTCTTCAAATCTTATGTTTCAGAAAAAGCTTTACTAATAAACATTACATTTATGTGGTTTCTTTCCTCCATTTATCAATAGATAATTCAATAAACTAGAAGATTGTGTAAAGTTTTTTCGACATACTTCACATTTATGTGGTGTTTTTACACTCATGCATAAAAGATAAGTGCTCATATCATATAACTTAATATTTACATGATCTTTTTTTACCCTCATGAATAAAAAATGAATCCTTATATTAACTGATCGCCTAAAGTTTTTCCCACAAACTTGACATTTATATGGTTTCTTACCCTGATTCATCAGAAGATGAGTACTCAATTTATAAATTTGGCTAAAGATTTTCCCACAAACTTAACATTTATGTGGTTTCTTACACTAATGAAGCAGGTTCTAGTGGTCTAGTGGTGACCATATTCGCCTCGTAGAGCCAAGATCAGTTCCAATCTTGGCCAGGATCGATGGATTCTTTTGGGTGTAAAAATTCTAAATATGGCTTCCTTTGGAAGAGAAGTATAGCCATGGGGCACGTGTCTTAGATTTAGGGTATTAAAAAAAAAAAAAAGAAAAAAAAAAAGGAACCCCAAGCCTGAAAGAAGAGGTCTGTGAGCAAATTGATTGGCTATTTCAAGCTCTGATTTTAATGGGACACTGATGACCTGAGATGTTTACGAGCATCCAAAAATTAACCAAATAAACAATAACCCTCATTAAACAAAAGATGAGGCCTCATTTTACATATTTGGCTAAGCTCTTCCCACAAACTTCACATTTATGTGCATTCTTCCCCTCATGAATCAAAAGATGAGTTCCTAAATTATGTGACATCCTAAAGTTTTCCCCACAAACTTTTCATTTATGTGGTTTCTTACCTTCATGAATCAAAAAATCTCTCCTTAAACTAGCTGACTGGCTAAAGTTTTTGTCACCAATTTCACATTTATATGGTTTCTTACCTTCATGAATCAAAGGTGAGTCCTTAACTTACAAGTTCACCTAAAGATATTTGCACAAATTTCACATTTATGTGGATTCTTGCCATCATGAATCAAAAAATGAGTCCTCATGTTAGATGAATGGATAAGGTTCTTTCCACAAACCACACATTTATATGGATTTTTGACCCTCATGAATTAAAAAATGAGTTCTCATATGAGATGACTGGCTAAAGTTTTCCCCACAAACTTCACATTTATGTAGTTTTTCACTCTCATGAATCAAAAGATGAGTCCTAAACTTACAAGTTTGCCTAAAGCTCTTCCCACAAACTTCACATTTATGTGGTTTCTTATCCTCATGAAACAAAAGATGAATCCTTAAATTAGATGACGTTCTAAAGTTTTTACCACAAACTTCACATATATGTGGTTTCTTACCTTCATGAATCAAAAAATGTCTCCTTAAACTAGCTGATCGGTTAAAGTTTTTGCCACAAATTTCACATTTATGTGGTTTCTTATTCTCATGAATCAAAAGATGAGTCCTTAAATTATACGATGTCCTAAAGTTTTCACCACAAACTTCACATTTGTGTGGCTTCTTACCCTCATGAATCAAAAGATGAGTCCTCATGCTAGATGACTGGCTAAAGCTCTTACCACAAACTTTACATTTATGTGGTTTCTTACCCTCATGAATCAAAAGATGAGTCCTTAAATTATCTGGCCGGCTAAAATGTTTCCCACAAACTTCACATTTATGTGGTTTCTTACCCTCATGAATCAGAAGATGTGTCCTCAACTTAGAAGTTAGGCTAAAGCTCTTTCCACAAACTTCACATTTATGTGGTTTCTTACCCTCATGACTCAAAAGATGAATCCTTAAAGTAGATGATGTCCTAAAGTTTTTTTCACAAACTTCACATTTATGTGGTTTCTTACCCTCATGAATCAACAGATGCGTCTTCATACTAGATATCTGGCTGAAGTTTTTCCCACAAACTTCACATTTATGTGGTTTCTTCCCCTCATGAATGAAAAGGTGAGTTCTCAATTTAGATGGAGAGCGAAAGCTCTTCTCACAAACTTCACATGTATGTGGTTTCTTGCTGTCAATAATTAAAATATGTTTATTCTCATTGGATGCTGAAGTAAATATTTTTCCAGTTACTTTATACTTATACACTTTCTTGTCCTTGGGCATAAATATAATCTTTCCATTATCTTTTTTCCCTATTATAGAGGAAGTGGTGGTGAAAGTACTTCTAGAAAATATACAGGACTGCTTCTTTGTGTTGTCGTTATTATTTTGTGCAACTTCAATAAAAGGAGTGCAGGATGAATTTTCTGAACAATTGGATAGGCCCTCTTCATCTGACCTGAAATATGAAAGACAGTGATGGCAAAGTGGAGGAAAGTAAACATGAAAACCAAAAATTATTCAATGATAATTGTAATCTAACACAGTGAAGCACAAATTAAAAATCTATTATAAATCAAACTATTTGACTCCCTCTTCCTACTTTCAGTTTTTATGAAAATAAATTTCAGTATTATTCAGCTCTGAATTTCAATAATTATAAGCTTTGCCAATTAATCTTTTGTATGGTACTTCCAGTATTTTAGAACACAAATAATTATTAAATGATACATCATAAAACTCAAATCCACAATTAAGCTAAAAGTATCAAAGGATCAATCACTACTACCACTGACATATGCTATACATTATCTGAATACTAAGTCCTGAAAATACTCTTTATCATTAATTTCTAAATCCTTGTTGCCAATTGTCAATTATGTCATTACATGGACCACAGAACCTCTTGCGATGTCATTACATTTAGTGATTTGCCAAAAAAAGTTCATTATTAAGAAGCATGGAAAAGTTCTGTATAAAATATATCAAAGTATACATTGCAAGAGTTTTTTTTATTTGGTTTATTTACGGACCCTCTTTAACATCTCAGGTCATCGGCGTTCCATTCAAATCAGGGAGTGAAACAACTGACAAATTTTACTCAGAGGCCTCTTTTTTAGGCTTGAGATTCTTTATCATGCCATAAATGTATGACATGGTACCCATGACTTTACTTCCCTTCCAAAGGAACCCATACTTAGGATACTGCAAGAACAAAAATATAGGGAAATAAAGATGAAAAATAAAATAGTTACTTTATAAAACAAGAAATTAGAAATTGTAAATATAAAAATCCATTGACCCTGGCCGGGATTGAACCTGCGATCTTGGGTTTATGATGCAAGTATGGTTGGTTACCACTAGACCATCAGGACCGACATGCATGGAGAAGATGGAGAGCAAAAATGGAAATAGAGGTAAGAAGACATAATCTTATATTATTTGGAGTCTGGGAGAACAGAGAGGAAAGATTGCTGCAAATAGTCAAAGAGATAATTGAGAAATGTTTGGAGGTTAAATTAGCTGGATGGGAAATTATGATGTGAATTGGAAGAAGTGGAAACAAACCCAGACCAATTTTGTTAAGTGGGCAATGAACAAAATTAAATGGACAATATTGAAAAATTGTAGGAAAACTGAAAGGAACAGGAATTTTCATAGATCAAGATTATGGAAAAGAAGAGAGGGAGATCAGGAACTCACCAATAAAGAAAATGAAACTAGCAATGAAAGGGCAAAAAACAGCATATGTAAAAGGCATGGAATTATGGGTTGATAGTAGGAAACAAGAAGTGAGTCAATTGCAAAACACGAAAGAACAGATAACGAGAAATGGCATGTCAGTGAAATATCTAGAATTAGAAGTAGCAATGAGGCTTGAGTGTGAGGAAAGAAGAGGAAAGACACAGGCAAGACATGGGTGGCATGAGGAAAGAGGGGAAGAAGAGGAAACCTTTATGACGTCACCGAAACGAATCACAACATACGAGAGGCAAAGAGCAGAAGAAATGGCCTTGTCATCATTCGAGAGGGGAATGCATAGTCGTGTCGGCTGCACTGGGCTTAAAGTGGTATCAACCCTCAAGAGCAGCATAATGGAGATAGCTGATAAAGTGAATGTGGTTGCGGGCAAAAGAACCAGGCATAGAGCAAAGTCGGAGAAATTTAAGGGAGAATGGAGTGGCTCAAGATAGGAAAAGGACTGGAAGGTGGTGCTATGGAATGTGTAGGGTTTAAGACCAAAAATGATACGTGGTGAAGTGTTTGAAGTGCTAAAGATAGTAATGATTGAGACTTGGCTGGACAAAGATGAAAAGATAGAAATGGAACGTTATGATTACATAGGTGATCATGGTATAAAGAAGAATAATAAAGGAAGGGTTTCTGGTGATATACAGGTATTTATAAATAAGAGCTGTGGAGTAAATGTGAATGAAGTGTTACTTGTAGAAGAGGGGCAAATAATGCGGTTAAAGATATACAGGATAGAAGGAATTAAGCTATGCTTAGGATTAGGTATAGTGTATAACCCACCTGAGTCATTGGAGTTTTACAACAAAAAGATTTTACTTATAACTAAATGATAGTATCAAGAAATTAAGAAGACTAGTATGCAGTTTATTATAGTTCGCGATTTTAACGCCAGAGTAGGTAAATATGATATAAGATTTATGGGGTTGAAGAATGAATGTGTGTGGGTGGGTGAACAGACAGGAGGGTGAACAAAGAGTAAGAAAAAGTAGAAATAAGGTGTTAAATAAGGAAGATAGAAAATTGATCGAGTTGTGAGCTGAATAATTTAATTATCTGCTATGGTTTAAGAGGTGAAGGAAGACCAAGAAGGATAATTTACATTATGAATATAAATGGTCAGGTTGTGGTTAACTATGGTATATAGTGAAGGAATCGATCACATGAATGGTAGATTTCAGTCCTGGACGTGATAACAAATAGTGAACACTTTCCATTAAAAATAAAGCTGAGTTTAGAAGAAGGCTAAGGGAAGAAGAAGCAGCAACAGAAATAAAATATACAAAATGTTTTAGATGGAAAGAGGGGTATGCCGAGCTTTTCTGGAGAATTTGACATCCAAAATACAGGAAATTGGAAAGTATGGAATCCTAGAGGCACTGAAAGTAGGAAAGATAGAGGGAGCATTGGAAAAGGTGGAGTCTATGGTATGGCGGGCAGTAAGTGAGATGGAAGGAATCAAAGGGGAAACGCAAAAGGTTATGGGTGGTATGATGGAGAGTGTGTTAAGGTAAAGAAAGAATTGTTTAAGGATTTAATAAACCAAAGGTCAGAAGAGGAAGATGATAGGCAATTTTTTGTTAGAAAAAGGGGATATAAGTGCCTAGTGCAGGATAAAAAGAAAGAACAGAGCATGGGCGAAAAAATTAATGGAGTAGTGATTGCTAAAGATAGTAAATACATATGGTCAGATGAGGGTATGAGAAGTGCAGGAAATAAGATAACTCCAAGGGAATGGTAGAATTACTTTGGAAACCTGTTAGGTGGAGGAAATATCCTGAGTTATGAATTAAGTTTAGACATTACTGTGCATAGTATAGAAATTTTAGATAAAGAGCTTGCTATAAATGAAGTAGGGTACCATATTAAAAAAATTGAAGAAGAAAAAGATGGAATTCCAGGAGAATTTTGGAAAACTTTTGGGGAAATGGAAAGAGGTATTAGGCTGCTGACATAATTATTACATAGAATTAAGAATGTAATACCTGAGAGTTGAAAAGTTAGCATGATCGTTCCAATACATAAAGGGAAAGGTGGTATAAATAACCCGAGTAACTATTAAGGAATTAATCTACTATCAATGATAAGTAAAATATATACTGGTATAAGTAGTATGTACCTCCTGGGAGGTAGAAGTGTCAACATCCTCTATGGCACCAGACACGGGGGTCGACCACCTTGTAAGGGGGGTCAATTACAGTATTATACTAATGTCTCTTCTAAATCTAGTTAGTAGTGATCTTGACAAGGTGTTTGGTAGACTTACTTTATACAAATCAAAACATGTTATCAAGAAGGAAGAAATGGTGAAGTTAGCACTTAAACACACAGGTGCAATGAAAGTAACTGTTTTAATGGTATGTACAAGTTTAAATTAATAATTGAATTATTATATTTTATTAATATTCAATAAATGCAGAACAATTATTTTATTAAGATGACTGAAATTAAAATTTTCAAATTTATCTTAATAGATTATCTGTTATATGACATAAATATTTAACAGTTGCATAACTATTTTAATGAATACTTGATAATTTTAGCTTAATGTAACAAAATGCATATTCATTACACTGGTTTCAATATTAATTTTCTTCTATGGTCAGTCTATCATAAAACATACATTTCATTTTTTATTTTTACTCATAAAATTCAATTAAGGAGATTTTTATCTAATATGTTAAATTGGAATTTGGCTAGTTTGCTAAATAAAGTTCCACAAGTCACATTACATTTTTTACAAAGACCTTCACCGAGAGCTACAAATCATTTATTAATTACACCAGTGGGGTTTTAAGAAAGCATTGTATAATCACTATAATTTTTTCTTGCATTGTGAATTTAATTTTTTTCAGATCATTTACAACCTTGCTCTTAACTTATTTAAGTGATAAACATGCTCAAATCTAATTCAGAAAACATTTATAGAAGTAAAAATAATATAAAGTTACTTGAATTATTGCTAAATAGCAGTGATTGTTCAGATAAAGATCCTATTTACAACCCTGAAAGTGATAGTGGCAGTTTGGATGACAGTCTGCAACAAAATAAAATGGCTATGATATAAAAGTCCTAAGAAGAGCAGAGTTAAGAAAAAGTTGAGACATGAAAGAAGAAATTCCAGACAGTCCTACAACAGAAAAGGGAATATAACATTTAATTTCATGTCGGAACCAATACAGTGAAGCGACTATTATGTTCTTAATTATCTAGTGAGTCGATTTTAATAATCTTATGCTCCACTTACTGTTGAATTATACAAAAGCCTGCGAAACTAGTTTTGCATAATTCAACAGGAAGTGGAGCATAAGATTATTAAAATCGACTCACTAGGTAATTAAGAACAGAATTAATACTTGTAGCTGAAAGGTCAATGAAAGTGCTTCCTCAATGAGAATATAGCAAATGATCAAAGACTTTCTATATTTAACAATTATTGGCAGCTTGGTAGTTACATCAGGAGAGCTGCTTTATTGCAGCTCATATTTCAATTTAAGATAGTCTCAAGTAAAGTTAGAGCTATCTCTTCCAGTAAACGAAATATAGAATACTGACTTTAAAACTAGGAATGAAGAACTTCATCCAGTGGCATACAGACGGATTGTTACATGGTAAAATGCCTCCCAAAAACAAATGAACACAAAGCAAATTGGGAGTAAGAGCCCATAGAAAATCTTTTCCTGCCTATGAGAATCATTCTACCCAGTAACAAAATGATCACCTTTACTTGCTAAGTAACCAAACTTTAGAAAAGATGGATGTATGCCCTTTACAAGGAGACAGCAGAACAGCCAGTCTGTATGAAGATTTATTCAAAAGCATTTCGTGAACTGAAATTAAAATTCAAAAAGCCATATCTTAATACCTGTCAAAATGATGATTCAGTTTGCAAGTAACACAGAAGGGAAAAAGTTATTGAAGACAGGGATATTCATCATGAGGATAACAGAAGGCTTATGATGAAAAAAGAAAAGATAAGGATATGGTAAAAATAAACACAAATGTAAAGTGTTTTTTTTCATTTGAACTGCAACAGGCCTCCCCAAGCCAGCACTTTCTTTCTGTGGCTTTCTACAAATGTCAGCTATGGACTTTTAATCTCTCTATTCATGACAATGCTACAGGAAAGGCCATAGGATTGTGACTTGAAGCAATAAGTGGATGAAGTGCCAACCAAATCGCATCATGTGTCTATACCACAACGGGTG
Source organism: Metallyticus violacea (assembly GCA_030762175.1). NCBI lineage: Eukaryota > Metazoa > Arthropoda > Insecta > Mantodea > Metallyticidae > Metallyticus > Metallyticus violacea. The sequence continues at coordinate 92,244,491 of CM060843.1, forward strand.
GCCGAGGTTAAGTCGTGAACTCGTGAGCGGGAAGTCTGGGGTTCAAATCCCACCAGGACCATCCTCCCTGACTAAGTTTTTTTTTTCAGGTTTTCCCCAGTCCTCATAAATGGCAAAGCTGGGGAGGTACCTAAAATTAGGCCTGGAACACTTCCTTCCGCAAAAAAGTCCTTTCCAACTTATCATTTCATTTTATTTCATTTCATGTATCATCAGTGTCAACCGCCTGTGGTGATTCAGTAGTAAAAACAGGCATTAAACACTAATAAAAAAACCATGTCTCTATAAGCACTTACATTCATTGCCACGAGAAGTAAGACATGTTATATTTTACTCGGATACCTGTAGGGGGGCAAAATAAGAATTTCATTGAGGCAGTTGTGTTTTCATTTTTGCAAAAAGAGGCCACTTATTTTGATTTTAAAGATCACAAAATACATGTTCCTTAACACAGTTAAATGGAGATGGATAATGATAATTCAGTCACTGAGAAGAAAATAAAGAAAAGCAGTATAGATATCTTCTTCCCATTTGACTGGTTCCAGCTAAAAAGAGCTAATAGCAGTCGCTTCAGAGGTGTGAAAATGGGGTAGCAAGATTTTCTGGATTTTTCAAATTACTGAAAGTACCTTAAGAGAGATGAGATGAGCAGGATAACTTTTTTAAGTGACACGATGTGAAATGGCTGAACTATTCATTTGATGAATTTGGTGAAATCAGATATAAAACTACCTTGAAGGAAAAAAGCACCATTCCATGTGTTGTGCATCAACAGGTGATGGACTGAAGATAGAGTGTTTACAGTAAAATCAATCACAGATAAACCCAGAGAGGAAGAAAGATTCAGTTTTGTTGTTTCCACTAATTTCAACATTTTGGTATCAGTTCTGTCAGGATTTGCCAGTAAACAACAATGTCAGTGATAATGATCCTGGCTTAATTCAGCAAGAAAAGAACTGAAAAAATCTTCAGTAAACAATTGTTTGCAAATTTGTACTTACAAGATACCTTTTAAGTTTGATTTACATTTTTATAAGCTAATAATAACATAAAATTAAAATGTTAAAATTTAGTAGTTGTACCAATGACATAAGTCAGATATTTTTATTTTTCTTATTCACTTGTCATATATTTATTAATTTTTAAAACATGAAAAATTAATGCAATTCATACTGAAAGAAACCATAATTTACTAAACATATATGTATTTCATTCTTGTATTATTATGCAGATAAGAGCAAATAAAAGAAAAAGCTTCTGACAAAATAATTTTTTTGACTTATGTGCCTTTTCCTGCTGGCCAATTATATATGTATTAATAAAGTACTATTTTTACAATAGCTCAAAAGTTTATATTCAACCTTAATGTTATACTCTCAGTTTGATTTGTAGCACTTCTGTAGTTTTAATAAAAATAGAATAGTAAATATGTGCCTTACCCTGCATTCCAAATTGGAAAATCTTTTCCCTCGACTTTAACCTTCTGCATTAAATGTCCAATAATCTCTTTCTGCTCCTGCAACAAACGTTTTCATTTAAATGCAAATCTGTCAATATTATACTGGTATGTAATAGAAATTTTCAAATCAGAAAAAAATCACGTGCATATACTGCAAAAAAGTTGTTATATTTATGGGTATACATATTCTCAGATGGAAGTGTGTGGATGAAGATGTAGCAAGGAAAAAAGTAAAAACATAAAATCAATAGAGGCAGAAATACTAGTAGCAATTCCACTGCCTAATGACAATCCTATTCACACTTTCCAAATTACATTAAAACAAATTATTATTTATTTCTGTACACAAGCTGAAACACAGTATTATCATCAAAATATAAACCAATATAATGCATACAGTGGGAAAAATGTATGAGTTTTAATATTTTTAAAATACCTTATCATTAAATATTGAAAGCATTTGCTACCTTCTTTGCATGCAAGTCCGAAAAGTTGTTAAATAAAAGTACTCTTTATAACTATATGAGAATATATATTCAGATATCTAAATAAGAATTTTTGCTTGTACTTAAGAAACTTTGATTGTACTTAGAACTGTCTAAAATGAGAAATTGTACATAAGAAAAATTAACAAACAAATAACAAAATAATATTTGATTTTAATAATGACACATCACTGTGCATGATGGAGGGAGACTTTTATTTTAAACACACGTCCAAATTTTTTAAAAATATCAAATTTCTCTCAAATGTGTATAGAATGTTACTGCCTGCACACTGCAGATTTAACTACAAAGTCCCTAGTTCAGACAAAAGCATGGATAATGAGAGAAGTTATAAATTAGGTCAACATGACTGTGTATGTGAACCTGAGTAGTTGCTACAACACAAAACATAAACTTAGAACATATTCCATTCATTCATTGTAATTATGCATTTATTCTCACTATAAGAATAACCATTATTTGATTTTGTCATAATGATTGATCAAAGGATTTAATGCTGCACAGGGACTAGTTCATTTTTAATGTTCATTGCAAGAAAACTTTTTTTGTATAATGCAAATGCAAATATAGTGAATCAATTTCAAAACAAAATTTACCTATGAAATTACAGTATTAAAGATAATATATCAGTTACTTTTCTGTATTCATGTGTTAAATCATCTTAGAATTTTATATTTTCACTTGTATTGTTAAAACTTCTGAAAATTTTATTTTAAGTAATGCTGGTGATTCTAACAATAATTACAACTTGTATTCAAAGTTTAATTTCACATTAAATTCATATAACATGTAAGAGGTGTACTGTGTAAACATGGCTGATTTAGCCGACATGTAATGTTCCTTTATTTCATGTTGGTATTAGGGATTTTATAGTTTGGGAACTAGTTTTGATGGTGCATTTAGACTCATGAAAGTTTATTTAATAAGTGCAAATGATAGAAATAATAGCCATCAATAAATACATGGAAAAGTAAGTGTTTTGTGAAGACTTAATCACACTGCTACAAGTTCAATCATGAATTCTGCAATGTTAAGATTGTGTGTCTATGGAATTAATCTGTATATCAAATTAGACAAGGATAGAGAGGCATTGTTTGTATTAGAATTTGTGCTTAAATGGGCAGGCAACAGTATGCTTATGAGGAACAGGAATAAAATTAAAAGCTAAATGATTGATTTGATCAAGAATGCAGGGATTTGAGAAGATTAGTAAAGGGTGCCATAATTAAGTGGAGAGAAAATGCTGAATGAAAGGATAGAGGAAAGCTGACAGAGTTAAGGGTATTGTATAAAAGGTTATTGGACCAGAAGAAAGATGAATGGAACAGTAAAAAAGTCTTAGAAATACAGGCAAAAATTAGATCAGGGAAGAGGAACAAGGTAGTTGGTAAGGATGGATTGCCAATTGAATTTTTCAAGCCTCGTTCCAGAAGCAAGATCAATTAGAGTGTTTGACTAGATTAATGAATTTAATTAAGTGTAGTAAGAGAATATCCAAGAGCTGGCATATGGCCAATATTCATCCTATATAAAAGGGAAAAGGTTCTACTGATGATCCAGGAAGCTATAAAGGTATTGCCCTTTTGGCTAGTTTTGGTAAGGCTTTCACTGCGATTCTAACTGACAGAATAAATGACTGGGTGGAAGAGAACACTTGAATTTCCCCAATTCAATCAGGTTTTAGAAAAGGCCAGAGAACTGCTGACAATGTATTTGTTATTAAAACAATGGTGGATAAGTGTCTGGCGAATAAACATTAGATTTATGCAGTATTTGTTGCTCTAGAGAAGGCATATGATAGAATTAATAGAGAGGCTTTATGATATAAATTATGGCTTAAGGGAATGAGTAAGGAGATGATTGTTTTGTTAAAGGAGCTTTATAAGGGCAATATGTTTTGTGTCAAATGTGAGGAAGGTTGTGTGAGACTAAAGTAGTAACCCAGATAGGGAAACCATGTAAGGATGCAAGTTGAGTCCCATTTTTTTCATTCTACTTATAGATGATATAATGGTAGGTTTACAGCAAGTTAACATCCACAAACCAATAAACAAATTGGAGATCCCAGGCTTACTTAAAGCAGATGATTTAATGGTAGCATCTATTTCAGTGATAGGATGAAGATAGGTGTAATTAGAAATTATGAGATATTGTAAAGAATGGGACTTTAAATTGAACCAGGAGAAGACCAAAATAATGGTATTCAAAAAGAGAAACAAGCTGAGTCGAGATGAGAAGTGGTTCATGTTGGTCTGGGAGATACAAATTGTGAAAGAATTCTGTTACTTAAGAATGGTTTTGAGCTCTTCCATTCAATAGGAAAAACAAAAGAAATCAAGGGTTTATTATCTTTGAAGGTAATTGTGAAATGTATGTTTGTTGCTAAGAGATGGTGAATTGGTTGGAAAGAATATATAGGGCATTGGTGGAGTCAAGGTGGGCATAAAACAATGAAATATGGGAGATAGATACTCAGTAGGTTTTGTAAGAAGATTGTGTTGGGAATTCCACAAAATGCTGCAAATGCAGGGGCACAATTGGAAATGGAGATAGTCAGTATGAGAAGATGGGTAATAAAGAAAGTTTTGAAGTATTGGTTTAGGATAACAATAGATGTCAAAGGTTTCCTTGTTAAATGAACATTTAAAATTTCAGGAGTCTTGGGTAGAGGACTTTTATTGGGTTAACAAAGTTGGGAAAGGGTTAATTTGGAATAGAGTAGGTGATGTATGGTTAAGAAGAAGTGATTTGGAGGGAAGTTTTTGGAAACAGATTAAAGTGAGGACTGAGAAAAATCTGGAAAAAAACCTAGTCAGGGAGGATGTGATTCGAACCCCAGACCTCCGGCTCACGAGTCTGTTCCTAAACAATCTTGGCCACCCATGTAATTAGGATAGGTGGACAAATATTAAATTCTATGAGGGGGAAGAGGTTATTAATGCTCTATTAGGAGATAAAAGGGGACGAGCAAGATATATTAGTAAGTTGTCTTTGGTCACCAAACATTTTCTTTGCTGCAATTTGTTTATTCAACTTCAAACATTTGCCATGTATCACTTGTTGTCTTCATTCACTTGTTCCGAGCATTCAAACAGAATATGCTGTTTTTAAGCTTCTTATTTTGATTTTTTCTTCAGATGGCTTCAAATTTTTGGTGATGATCTATTCAATTTCTTTAGCATTTGCATTATTGGTTGACACTTTTTTTGGTCTACAGTTTTTTTTAAATCTTTTCATCTTCTCATTTGTAATTGGATTTGCTGTCATTTGTCCACAAGTTCTAAAAGATATTTCATTACCTTTCTTATCATTCAGTTCTTTAACTACCTTCACTTTGGAAATAGCCTTCTCTTTCTCCAGCTTAGCATTATAATACATTTTTCTAATTAAAATGTAAATTGGAACTTGCACAGTGAAGCTAATCATATTAATTGATATCATTATATGATTCAGTTGAACTACACACTCTTAAAGCTTTTAATAAATGTATGGAACGGTTTTGAAAACACTTAGTTCCCATCTTCAGCCAGGCTAAAGTTCAACTGTTGAATATTTATTTATTTATATATAAATAAAAGAAAAATAATGTAACACTATTAACAAAGTAACTAAATTAACAATAATTATAAAAGCATAAAATGATAAAACACTGAGAGAAAGTCACATTTGTAATCACTATATTTCGACTTGTCTTCTTGCCACAGAAGAACTCTAGTAGTTTGAAATATAGCAATTACAAGTGTGACTTTTTCTTAGTGTTTTATCATTTTCTGCTTTATAATTATTGTTAATTTATATATATGTGTGTGTTTTTTTTTGTTTGTTTATTTATGGATGCGCTTTAACATCTCAGGTCATCAGCGTCCCATTCAATTCAGGGCATGAAACGTCCAACAAATTTTGCTCAGAGACCTCATCATTCAGGCTTGAGGTTCTTTTTTGTGCCGTAAATGTATGACACAGGACCCACGGCTTTACTTCCCTTCTGAAGGAAGCCATACTTAGGATTTTTAGGCCCGAAAAAAATCCATCAAACCTAGCCGGGTTTGAACCTGAGATCTTGGGTTTGGAAAACAAGTATGGTTACCATTACAACACCAGGACCAACATGTGTGTGTGTGTGTGTGTTTGTGCGCGCGTGCGCGAGCATGTGCTATGTCTGTATTTATGTTGATTGTTTAATTCTACATGGTAAAACACATCTGTGAAAGCACCTCTTCATTTCACAACACAGCATCAGGCATGGATTTGCTGCCAATCCTACAGCTAATATGGAGGGATATATGGATCAGTGTTGCTGCCTATTAAACTGATAGTGGAGCATATAGTGTTTGAGTGCAAATGGACAGGACTTTGGAGGAAAGAGTTTATTAAAAAGAAATGGTTAAAATTAGATAGAAAAATACTTAATGAAAATCTTCAGTAAAGATAGCAGGAATATAGGGGAGTAAAGTAAAAAATAAATGGAATTGGGTACTAAGAAGGGAAGTAAATCAAATCACTTAAAGGGTTGTACCTTGTTTAATTATATTAAAATTGAGATATAGGTGACAGTACAAAACCAATCATTGTATTGTAGTTTAAACGTTGTATTTATATTTTTTTATAACTGTGAGGGGCCATATACGTGGAGGCCCCCTGGTAGTTTGTGTTTATATTTTTATATTTTCTCTTATCATATCAATAAATTTCACTCATTCACTCAAACTGATAGTTTTGAATTATTTTACAATGTTATTACTGCCTGTGGTGCCTCAGTAGTAAAAACGGGCATTAAACACCATTAAAACAAAAAAAAGAAAAAGAAAAGAAAAAAGCTGCTATAGAATAAATTGAAGGTAATGCATTGTGCATTGATATTTTACAAAAACTGTATCAATACCCACACTGAAAACTGATCTAGTTCATATAAAATTCAATTATGTAAAAATAATTGAAACAAAAAACTAGATCATTCTTTGAAAAAACAAACAAAAACAAACTTGAATTCAACACAAAATCTACTATTGGCAATGCCTTGACAGGTGAAGAGGCCAAGGACTGCATTACTTCCTGTAAATCTGAGGGTAAAGCAACTGGCTTCATATAAGTACATCATTGTCACAACTTGCGACGATGAATGAACATTTTCACGCTTCATGGCATGGTTTCATGATAATCACCATTATTTCCTCACTGATAATTCCAGAATCATGAATATTATGCATTTCAAGCAGATATTTTAATAAAAGTAATAGACTAAGATGAACTTTTCACCCCTTTTTCCTTAGCATTTTATTGCATTTTCTCAACTTTCTGGAACATATATTTAGAATTGGTCGTTTCATCGAGAAGTTAAATATATGTAATTTTTATTCTTTTTTTCAACAGCACAGAAAAACAATAGTTAATTTGAAAAATTTAAAACATAAATACAGGTACCACTTATGATATAAAAAACACATTTTGCTTACTGCAGATATATTTTTGTTTTTTATGTTTACCTCAAGGTTGTAAGAATTTTCCTCCTCAGTTTCTGGTTTCAAATCAACTGAATATGCATCACAGTTAAGTGGTTCTTCCTTAATCTCTACTTTGGCACTCAATTTGCATTCACTGATTCTCTTCTGAAACTGCAAAACAAATACAAACAGAATAAATCTAAACATACTTAAAATGGCTCAAAATTAGGATGGAGACAAAAGTGTGATATACCCTTGGTTCGATTTTGTTGTTGGAGGGGGTTTAAGAAAAGTTTGGTAGTAAATTATTCAGGGTAACATTCAAGAAATCAGTGCTGAGTAAACAAGGCTGCTAAAAATTGTTTACAAAAAATATGACTTAGCAAATCATTTTTAGAGTATCTAAGTTTAAAAGCTTTGCATATACTGTTTTTTGCGATATTTTTTGTATATATAAATTATTTAAAATATAAGCCATTTTCAGCTTAGTGAAATATATCAGAATAATGCTTCATTAAGGAGTAGTAACAAACAGAATTCAATATTAAGATCAACTTTGTTGTGTCAGAAGTACTACAGTACAGAATTATATATAATATAGGTTAACCTAGTGAAATTTTATGCTCTTATGCTCCACTTGCCAATCAACATTCTTTCACAAGAATATAGTTCTAAATAGCTTAGCACACAAATTGGTTAAAACACCACAAGTAAGAAATTCACCTGTCATTCTTAAGCCACCAGAAACTTCCAAGAAATTCTCAGATATTTCAATATTACTTTGTCTCCAATAAATAAATTAATTCTAAATAAACTCCCTGTTTCAATATTTAATGATAAAATTCCTATTGAGAAAAAACCAGGAATATACAAAATTAATTGCTCAGATTTCCACAAAGGAAAATGAAAAAAGATATAGGGACCAGATTGAAGAAACTCTAGAGGAACATTAAAAACAAAATGGCACAAAAGTTAGGGATAGCATTTGGGAGAACAAACATAACAAGTAGAATGCACTTGCCAAAATTCATGGATAGACCATTGGCACTGGGAATATGGAAAAGAATTTATATAAAGAAATAGGAAGATAAGGTTATATATTTCAAGATCCCAACAGATAAACTGATTCAAAAGTTCATTAAGTGCCCACCAGAACTACACCAAAATGTCCAACCATTAGAAATATAGCACTGGACACACAGTTGATGATGTTGGCAAAGACCTGTGAAAATTCTTCAGAAGACTTCAATTGTAAGTAGCGTCTAACAGTAGTACAACATCCACTCACCAGTCAAATCTAGATAGAGTAATTTACTCCATTCTTATAAAAAGTTTTTTATCATCATAAAAAGAAAAACCAAAGGCAAAGGAAGTAAAATTACAATACACAACTGAAAGCTGCAATAAGAACAAAGTTAAAAAATTTGGATTTTCATATCTAAGATCAATTTATTTGAGGATGCAGTGTAAACTTGTCCTTCTGTTGCCATTATGTCCTTTTATGTGACTTACTCTGTTCAGAGAAAGATATAAATACATTAACTTTGGATTTGGAATAAAAAAATATATATCTGCAGTATACAGAAATTGGAAATTTACTATTTTATTAATGTTCACAGCATCATCCCACTATCATAAATTATACAAGAGTATCAGATAAAAGCATGTATGAAGTACAAGTTAAGATTTATGCAAAAACTGCATAAGTTTGATGAAATGCTACAGCTACCATTAAGGAGAAACATATCAGATTGATGCATAAACTTATAGAATTTTTTGGCTGTGATAAAAGATGAACAGCATACAGAAATTAATCAGTAATATATTTTTTTTCCATTATCTAAGACTCTCTCTGAACCAGGAGGTGAGATGCTAACTATCTAAAGATGAAAATTACTATACGGACAAAAGTTTTATGTTGTGGCTCAAATATGCTGTCATTTGATATCTAGTGAGCAAGCTGAAGCTGCCAGGTATTTGTATTAGTGTAAATTTGCAGTCTAGTAGAAAACACAGAATGTGTCAGTTCACTGTGTGGTGTAGAGAGAAGGCTATTTGGAGATATACAATTAGATAGTTCCACTTGATGTATGGAAGATAATGTTGCTATTAAAGATAGTTCCTTTCAGTTAAATAACACAACATTAAACTACACTGAGAGGGGGAAAAAAAACAGGAAAGGGGAAAAATACTTTTTTTTTTTTAATAATTTTAATTTTATGCATTATTATAATTTTGTTCATTTTATGAATGTCAAATACTTTTCCAAACATTTTGCTACCACTCTTATGCATTCAGATATTTTGAGTCTACAATTTCCTTTATTGTATGAGCACAAAAATGAATGCAATTTAATCACATTTTTTATACCTGGGTTAATTGAAATGTCTAATAGCACTGTTGTTACACGAGTTTTATTCTATTGTTAAGATATTTTAATCAGTTTGACACATAATTTTATGAGGTAAATATGCCATTAAATCAATAGGAGACTGCTAAAGCTGTTGCTCTGTTGGAAAATGCATGAGCATGCGTTATGTTGCCCAAGTGTTATGAATTAATATCTCTACTATACAAAGGACATGCCAAAGGTTCAGTGAACTGCATAAGACCAGGATTAGGTAGCAGAAGGGTGACATCTTCCAGAGATGATCAATTTCTGCAGATGCAAGTTTTGAGTGATCATCACACAACAGCTCAAAATTGGTTGCAAAGGACTTCAGGAGTCAATATTGGCATGAAACATTTAGAAGCAGATTTGAAGAAGCACGGCTCACCTCTAGAAGACCAGCCAGAAGTCCCTTGCTTACCCAGCAACATAGGCAAGCATGCCTTGCTTTTGCTCGTCAACATCTGGGTTGGACTGAGGAGCAATGGAAAGGTGTGCTATTCATGGATGAGCCGAAGCTCAGCCTAGGATCACCTGATGGCAGGGAAAGAGTATGGATGAGGACTGGAGAAGATGCCACTTGCACCTTCTCATCGGCGATGGCCTTCAGGGGAGGTTCCATCATGGTGAGTGCTGCTACCAGTGTGGAAGCTAAGACAGAATTGGTTTTTGTAGAGAACAGAGTCCTGAATGCAAACCGGTACATGAGGAAATTCTTCGGAACATGTTCCCCTAAACTCATATGTTGGCAATGATTTCCGGATTCATGTATGACAATGCCTGTCCACAAATGGCCCACATTGTGATACAATATTTACATGACGTGGAGATTTGGATGCTGTTTGGCCAGCAGGAAGTCCTGACCTCAATCCCATTGAGCATGTTTGGGACATGATGGGGAAACATGTTCGTCAACGTGTTCCTGAGAGCCTCGATGAACTTCAGGAGGCTTTACATGAGCAATGGGAGGCCATACTACAAGAGAACCTAAGGATCTTGATCTGCAAAATGCCCATAAGGTTGCAAGCTGTGATACAAGCCAGTGGAGGAACATCTGCTTCTGAGAGTGCCACTGAGTGCTCAAAGGTGTTGTGTTACCAATGCAGTTGCATTACCTTGTGTTATCTTACAGGTAAAAACAAGATCATTATGAAATATGATTTACCTGCATTCATGTTCTTGCTCACACAATAAAGGAAATTACAGACTCAAAATGATATCTGAATTCATAAGAGTAATTGCAAAATATTTGGAAAAGTATTTAATGTTCAAAAAAGTAATAGAATTATAATAATTCACATATAATAAGGTGTAAAATTAAAAATATTCAAAAAATTTAGGTGATGAATTCATTTATTTGCCTATCACTGTATTAATTAGCAATATTAAATAATATGTGCAAAGCATAATTTATGATGAATTCTACAAAATAAAGTGTATTAAATAAAAATAGAACCTTTTAATTATTTTTTTCCCTTGATAAATCACTATTTGTTTAATTCTTTTTTGTTTCACTCACCACCTATCAGCCAATATGAAATTTCAAAAAATTTTCAAGCAATACAATATCATCTTAGCATCTCAAAACCAATACAGTGTAAAAAATTTATTGAAATTAAACAAAACAGATTTCAGGCCCAAAGAGAAAAAAATCTGGTATTTACCAGATTGATTGTAAGGATTGTGAAAAAATCTATGTATGGAAAGGCAAAGAGAAATATAGGCATTAGATTGAAGGAACATTGAAGAAACATCCATTACAAACAAATAAATAAATCAGCTTGGCGGCACATGTTTGGAATGAAAACCATGAAATAGAAAAAGGTATCAAGTTATTAAAAACTGTTCAACATATGGGAAGGGATTTATATAAAAAAACATGAGCATAACCTTATGAATTTTGACATCCTTGAAGCAGACAGCACTTTATTAGACCACCAGAGTCAACCCAGATACCCACCTACTCAGCTTCTATGAATGATCCAACAATCATTTAACAGCTGATGACATGGAAAAAGTTCCACAAAACATATGTCCTGAGTAAATCTCATGTAAGTGACACCATAAAGAGTATTCTAAATATTCGATTAAGAAGAGATTAATTTGCAAGTATTTTGTATTCATACAACATTAATACTATTATCTTCCATAGCCAATTATCTTACTTTACATGAATGATTTCTTTCCTTTCTCAATCAAACAGCATGCTTCCAGGACACAGAGGTTTGGCACTTCTGCAAAATATATAGCTATCTCTCTCTGCACAGAGAGTTGCTCCTGACTTTAGTAACTATTTAAACTAAAAATAATCAGCAAACATTAAGATTATTCTTATTTTACTTAATGAAATTTTTAGTAGTGAATACTGACTGTTGCATACAAACTTATTAATTTTATACAGTAATTTTTATAACATTTTAAATAAGCTAAACTTATGAATCCCTCTGTTTTTCCATTTTGTGAAAAAACTAATTAATAGCCACTATTGTTTAATAAAAGGTATCAAAAATGATAATGGTAAGTATATGATTATGTTTTATATAGCTTATAGAATTATATATCAAGTAACTGTGATTATGTTATTAAATGGAAATTACACTGTCACAAGAATGCTCAGTGCAGATGAAACTAGTCATTCTGTTAACTCTACCAGGAAACCAAAACCATTCAGGCTAACACAAATAAGTGCAGTAACATGAAAACATTGTATTTAAGTTCATCTGTTTTTGACACTGAAAAGCTGTATTTTCCAAACTTTTAATTTACAAAGATGAATGATATTGATAAGTAAGGAATGTGATTATTGGAACTTTTGCAGAAATATGGAAGCAACAAAAATAAGTTTGGGATAGAATGTTACTTTTATACTTATATTGCTTCCTGAGTAAGGTTTAAATTTGACTTTGGAAACACTGTATTCTTCTGCTTGCCCATCCATTTTGTGATAATTAAATACTGTTTACTGTAAGGTTAACTGGCCTGCTATATAATAGCCCCATTATTAACCTTTATGTTCAATTTGCTGAAACCTTGTAGTTATGCCTTCTGATTACAAGCTCAGCCTGACTCAACATATGTACCGCACTGTAATGATGTTCAACTGCCAACAGAATTTCAGCTCTAATTCTGTAAAGCTACTTGGATTTCATTTTAGGACACTTCTTTGGAAATCGGATTTTGTGCAGGCTGCCACATTTATCATAAAGAAAACACATTTCCCTCCTTGATAACATGTAGAAAACCAAGTTCATAATGGACTCACATCCTTTTTGAAGTTCATGACTGCCACCAGCATTATTTGGCACTATTTTATTGAGTTTCTATCCTTGCTGCAGAACTGAGTATGTACTTCGACCCTAAACTACACCAAAATGCCATTTAAACAGCTTTGCTCATAGATTGGTAACCATTCCACTCAATAAGGAAGAATAAACAATGGAATACATCATCCAGACTGCCTTCAACAATGGATTCAACAGTTCATTAGTAGATAATAGATAAGAAGATCAGACATTTCAAAAGACTTACAGATATTAAAAACACACCACTCTCTCCACAAATTTATTTTGTGCTGCTAACATAAACATCAGAAACCTTTTGAACTGTACCATAAAAGATGTTACTCCATCCAACAAAAAGGCAAGAGTGTATTAGATAGATTGTTGGATTGTAATCAGATATGTATAGGCACAAAAGTAAGAAATTTGGAGACAAGGACAAAAGAACACTTTAAGAATATAAAGTATAAACAGGTGGAAAAATCGGCAGTTCCAGATAATTTTTGGATGCACAATCATGACATCACAAAAGAAACCAAACTATTGAAAGCTACCAACAGTCCCAGTGACTTAATATTATAGAAAATATTTTTCATTTTAAAAATAAGCATCATGTTATGAATTTTGAAATCCCACCAATGGATTTCCTCTTTTGCTGTATATTAGAAACACCAGAGGTCACATGATCCTCTTACAACTAGGAGTTGCTTGCAAGTCACGAAGTGAGATGTTCTCATGATAGAAAATCATGGGTGTAGATGTGCAATCATATAGGGTTAAAATTAACATTTTTAATGCAAAAAAGAAAAAAAATTACCATAGTAAAGGAGAAAAGGGATGGATAGCAACAAGTTTCTGGATCGTTTTGTGATCCTGACGATGCAAGTAATTGGAAGAATGGAAACAAATCCATCCCAGACCAATGGAGCAATTAGACAAGATGCTAGAAACCATCACTAAAGAAAAAGAATATACCAGAATTCTAGCAAGTAGATTACAGAAATAGGTACAGGAGGAGAGGAAATTATCAGAGTTTCAAATAGGTTTCAGAGAAGGAAGAAGAACATCAGATGTGTTCGTAATAAAGACAATTGTGGATAAATAAAAGGGAAAGGTTTATCTGGTATTTATAGACTTTGAGAAGGCATTTGATACCATAAATGATACCAAAAATAGAGAAGCATTGGTTAAAATTAAAAAGGAAAGGAATAAGCAATATGTTTATAAAACTATTACAAAAGATATATCATGAGAACCTGTTTTGTGTTAAATTTTTAAGTAATAAAGTAATGGATTATTGCAGAGTAAAACAGGAGTAAGACAAGGCTGTTAGTTAGGTCCAATACTGTTCAATCTCTATATTGATGATATTCTGGAAAAGATTCAAAGAGAAAAGATACATTTACTGGTAGTAAATTAATGAAGAAATGCCAGATGATTTATTAATTTGATCTACATCTTGTGGAGAATTGAGAAGAGCAATTGAAGTAGTGAATAATTTTGTAACAAATGGGGATTGACAATATATGAAAAGAAATCAAAGATCATAGTTTTTAAAACAGGTTATAAATTGAGGAAGGATGAGAAATGGTTTTTAATGGAAGAGAAATAGAGATGGTAATAGAGAAATTTAATTATCTAGGTAAAAGATTAAGTACTAATGGAAGTTAGAAGGAACAGAAAAATTGGCAATAGCTAAAGGAAAAGCAGCTATGAATGTTATAACATCATGTTTAAGAAAAATTCCAGATTTAAGAGTAAATTGGCTACAAAGAAATTAACCACAGCAGAACCAAAGATGTTATATGGGATAGAAATATGGGATGTAGAGGATGCATGGAAAGATAATAAAATAAAAATTAGTTTTTGTACAACAGATACTAATAGCATCAAGTGGTGTAGTGCAGCTAGAATTAGGTACGCATTCCACCAAGATAAAAATTATTACAAGAATCATGAAATACATATACAAAATTACTGCATTGGAAGAGAGTGATATTATTAAATAATGTTTCAGTATTCAAGAGAATTGTAAGTAGAAAGGATCATGGGATTCTCAAAGTGCAGAAAATTTGCAACAGATAGGTATGGAAAACTTAAGGATAAATAGGGAATAACTAAACAGAAGATTTTGGGAAGAAATAAACCTAAGATTGGTAGATACTGAGAGACAAGAAATACTTGGTAGTTGAGAGAAAAGAGTTCATTGAGCCTTTATAGGGAAATAATAACAGTATGGGGTAGGGAAAAATATATATAACAATGTGATAAGGCACATTTTGAAGGGTTTCTTGCATGGGTAGAACTGGAGCTATGAATTTAAAAGGGTTAAGAATATGATAAAGATGTAGAAAAAGGTTCAATGTGTGTAAAAACCAATTATCAATTTTTCACAGTTTTGGCACACAGATTAATGAATATTCCACTCACAGAAGCAGAGTACAAAATAGAATACAAACAAATAATAAAGATAGCTATAATCAATGGTTTCAACAAAGACACAGTGATAAAAATTATCAATAAATCTAAAAGACAAAAAGGGATAAGGGAAATTTCCACATTGAAAAACACAAAAGAAGAATACAAATTCAAAAGTTTCACCTACCATCCAATTTACCACAAGTTCAAGAAAATCTTCAAAGAACATGGAATAATGTTAGCCCCAAAGAACAGATACAACACCAAGAATTTATTAGGTTGCACAGTAAAAGACTCCATACCACCAGAACAGAAATCAGGAATTTATGAAATAAAATGTGCAGATTGTGAACAGAGCTACATAGGCAAAGCAAAAAGAAATTTGGATATTCAGAGAGGAAAGAACATTTTAGGAATATTCGGTTTAAACAGGTGGATAAATCAGCAGTAGTAGCTCATTTTTGAACCAAAAACCATGAAATAAAACTGCTGAAACATCTTCACACCCCATTGGAGTTATCCACTGGAGAAAAAATTTTCATATTAAAAAATAGAGGAGACCTAATGAATTTCAAGTTTCCTCCTATGGATGAGCTCAGCAACTTCCTACTTCAACCAACAGAGGCCATCATAGGGACATCCATTGTCCAGCATAGTTTTGAGTAACGGCGGTTCAGTGAGCAACTGAAGATGGGAGAGATTCTCCCAAAACGCATCTTACTTTTGTGTAAGTGAATGGAGTTTAGTGTAAAAAATGAATACCTAAGTTGAGGTTATATCGCCACTCCATTGTCAACAGGTTCGTAAGTACAATATTTTAAGATTGATATCATTTTATTTTAAGATCTTATTTTCTAATGGACTGAAAAAATATGTATATTTGAATTTATGTAGTCTGTTGGGATATATTTTCAATAAATTTTCATTTTTTCCTTTTCAACTAACTACAAGTGTACAAACAGCACTTTCTGTAAATATTATTGTATATTTAAATCTTTGTTTTTGTTCCTTACCTCTAACTCATCCTTAAAAGCAATATCATCAGCTGCATTAAAAGAATTTTCCTCCTTAGTTTCTGGTTGTTTCAACTCAAGTGAGTAGATACCAAAGTCCTTTGGTTCTTCCTTTATCTCTAAATTGATATCCATTTTTTCTTAGTAACTTCATCTATTTATCCTCTTACACTGAAAAAAAAAAAAAACTAAGAAAATTATATAAACCCTTTAAGCAAAAATTAACCATTACCAACTCCAGGTTTACTCTAAAATCATAGGCTTTCCCTTAGGGCCATCCAAATATTTCTTGAGCACATTGCCTGAGCTAACATCTTTTAATTTAGCTGCCATAAGTTGCGCTATTTGTTCTCTTAGCTCTCTAATTTGTTCCTCTGCAGTAGCCATATTTTTTATTTTGCCTCATGGATTACATTGTATGTTACAGATTTCAACCTTGTGGAGGCCACCATGATTGCAAAGAATGTCTGATGAGCACACTGCAGGCAATGGTGCTGATCAGGAGCTATACGCTAACAGTGGTCGTCTACGGCCAGTGGAACACAAATGAAATAATTGCCACTATTTAATCTGATAATATATGGTATGCACACACAAAAACCTGTCTTATTATATAACCTCTCCTTGCTTGATCATAGATAGGAGAATTTGCATAGAAGGGGGAACTTCTAGGAAATGGTGACACCCATTTCCCTTCTGGGGCTCCTATCCTCTGCTCCAAGTGTGCTTCGTCCGTGACGTAATCGTATAGGAAATCAGTTCTTTCAATTCCATAACATCCCATTGGCACCTTGGGTCAACACGGCATTTCCACATCGAACATTACAGTTCAATACTATTACGGCAAGTATATATTTTGTAAGAGGGACATGCAAATCCTTTCAACTTGCTCTATACGTGAATGTTACAAGACCTCATAATTTATGCTTATGGCCTTCTAATAATGCCAAATCTATATTAGTACATTTTCTGAAGAACTCGGTTATTGCATACACATCTGCATTCCTTAATGTAATGAATTAGTATATGCACATATACAATAGTGAAAGTCACTGTTTTTATATCTCGCTCACACATACAAAGACATCTAAACATACAAAAATTCACACCCAAATCAAATAAAATATTCTGTGGATATGGGAATTTTGAGAATACCAAAATAAATGTAAATAATCCCAAAGAAACTGCCACCAATTTTATATGATAGGTGCTCTTAGGAGGGAATTAAGTGATGACCAGGTAACAAAATAAAAAGTTTCTTTAAATTTAAAATATATTTAAAAGAAAGTAATAAATACTATAATCAAATAAGCAAAATGTTTGATTCTTCAATGCAAATATACAGGTGAATCACCTGCCCCTACTTTTTTCCAACTTATGCAAACACTAAATGACAGGTTTGTCTCAAGTCTATCTTTACCGTTCACTCTACACCTCATATGTAGACAGAAGTCAGATTAAAAACTGGGTGTTGGCTGTTTGTCCACTATATTGGTTTAGTTTTAATATGTGTATCTATAGATTCTGTTTTTCATTTCTGTCTCTCTCTCTTCCATTTATGAAAGTGTAGTTAAATCAAATACAGGTTTAATGTGACATAGGAGCTTACATATATGAATTTTGTGTTATGTGTTAAGTGTATCCTACATACTTATGTACTCGAGTTTTGTTTTGTGTGTTAAGCATAGCTTAGATAACCGAGTTTTGTGTTGTGTCTGAGTTTGAAGTTAAATGTGGAAAATCAGTGCTAAACAGTGTGACTTGAGTGGTAAATGTGATGTGTTTCATAGGAAGGTGTGTTTAGGGAGTTGGCACTTGTAGTATTATTCGACACGTGCTAAAACTAACAGTGAGATGGTTGCTATTTATGATCAATGGTTTTGTGAACTTTGTATGTATAAGATCCTAGTTCTAAAGGAGGTGGGGAAGGGGGAAAAAAAACTATTCTCCATTTGTGTGAGGAACTGGCATTTGCCAAGATGCAGCTTGAGAGTTATTGCTCTCCAACTAGTAAAGCTAACTATAAATCACCTGAGTTCATGGCTGTGCCAAGGACCAATTATAAGAGGAAGAGAGTCATATCTGCTGATGGTGCTGCTAGCATCCCTCTGGTAAACAAATATTCTTGGAACATTGGAAGCTGACCAGAAAGCAAGTACTCCACCAATAGCTGATGCTAAGTAAAGTTTACTGCTAAGTAGTAGTCATGGGAGGGGTGTAGCATCTTTAATGAAGGACAACTTGGGTAGCAATTATGACGACTCAGGTGTCAAGTTGGTTGAAGATGGAGAGGATGTCTCTTCGAAAACAGTCCCACAGTATTTAAAAGTAAGTGAAGCATAAGAGTGTGTCAGACAATATAATTTACATTTAACAAGCTTCACTGTGTAAGTTTCAACAGAAGTTTTTAAAAAGGTCTTATTTTTCGAAAGTTCTTAAATGAATTCCTTCTTACTGCATATAATATGGTGAATAAAATTAATTTTCCAACCAGGATTGATAAATTAGCTTTCTTTGGAATAAAAAAAAAAACAATATTTAAAATGGTTTATATCCTACCTTGACAGAAGGAAACAAAAAGTAGTAATAAATTGTCCCTTTAAAATAAAAACAATGCATCAGAGTGGGGAATGATTAACCATGGAATGCCTTTTCTGGGCCTTCATCTTTTTCTGATATATATTTCTCTTCTCTTCTATTTGCAGATGACACAAGCATATTGATAAATGGAAAAAGCCTTAATGACTATGCCATTAAACTAAATCTGATTCAGAGTTCTTTGTGTGTATGGTTCAAAGCAAACAAATTGTCTCTAAATCTAGATAAAACATATGCTATGAAATGCATCACTCCACATATCTCCTGTTATGTATAGGATATTATAACAGTGTACTTCTACAAACCAAAGATATTAAATTCCTTGGTTTAATAATTGATAACCATCTGAAATGGAAAGATCACATTGATTTTATCATACTAAACTTAGCAGTGCATGCTATATAATATGCGCTTTATTAAAGCTAGATTCAATTAAGACTTTAAATTTCATTTTTATGCCTATTTCCACTCAGTAATGAAATACAGTCTTATATTTTGGGGAAACTCAGTTAAAAGTGAGCATATCTTCCTATTGCAGAAAAAAGTCACATAAAGAATTGCTGGTACATACAGACATTCATGCAGAAAACCCTTTAGACAATTTGAATTTGAACTCTTTCATGTTAATATACATTATTCCCCATGAACTTTTACGTAGTAAATAAAGAAAAATTTGTACAAAATCAAAATATACATGACAAGAATACTAAACACAAAGCAAATCTACATATAGTTACAACACTTTCCTGCCATCAAAGAGGAGTTTATTCTGAAAGCATTTTAGTACAAAACGCTCTTTCTTCTAGCCTAAAAGCCTTTATTAACAATGGTAAATCCAAATCTGTTCTTAGAAAATACAGGTGTAAAAAGGCTATTATTCTGCAAAGCAATATATGAGTGACAATAAACTAATTTAGAAACACTAATGATTTCATATCGATGTATAAGTAAATAGATATGTAGTAAAATTTGTGTGGCTGTGATTTGTCTTTTCTGCTTCTCCGGATTTGTTGTTTTGACTGAGTTTGTTCTGGGTGTAGTTTTTTTCATTTATATTTATGCAGATGTATACGATACGTTTGTAAATATAAAATGTGTGCTACTGTGGTAATTGTAAAAGACAAATTCTATGTTCATAGTTCTTCGTGACTGCTTTGCAAACTCATGGAATGCTCCAGGAACTAAACGGCTGTGCATGACAACAAAACATTTGGAAATGTATATTATAACTCGTTGGGCATCCCCTTCAAATGCAGTTTAAAAGCTGAAATAGGGGACACTTGTCTCTCAGTACTTTTGCATTCTTTCAGAAGTTCTAAAATTAATTGTTATTTAACATTTATAGCAGAAGTGACTCGATTAATATAATCTTAATTTGAATAGCTGTAGCACTGTTTTCTAGCAACGAAATTAGATATTCAATTTTACATATTATTGCTTTATTACATACTTAATTTTTGCTACATATTTCTCAAACCATTATCACATAAAATCTGAGCTCTGTTGATAATAGTTTATTTACACATGGAAAAAGTCTAGTAATCGTTGAGTAAAGGCATTTGAGCATTCAATGAGCTAAATGCATCGCTTGCAGCTAATAAAATTATACAACTCCAAATTGTTCATCCAGTACATGTGCCGCTTTTGCACACGGTAATAGTTCCGCCGCAGTTCAGGCGCAAAAGAAAATGCGTGGTAAAAAGTGATAAAATGAAGTTGAACTTACCTGAAATTTGTAATTTTTAATAAATAACATTTTGCAGCCAGAAATGTAAAAATAGCATAATCTTGTAGTTAGAAATATGTTGCTGGAGCACTGCATATACATTCTATGAAACTCCTCCCTCATTCTCTGCCCATTCACCTAGGTAGTGCAATACTTATTTACTTCTTAACCTGGCGTTAAAGCACGAGGAGATACCGCTAGAGAACAGCTCCGTCTCTAGCGGAAAGAGCTGAACACCTTGTGTGCCGAGCAGCAATCGAAACGCTTGTAACAGTGTAAATGGTTCATGTATTATTTTTTGGTTAAACGTAACGTCAGCTATGCACTGTCCTCCGTAATTTTCTGTTTGCATTATGTTGTTTTTTATTACAAAACTGAGTTTTTCAGGTATATTTATTTCTACTTCATTTTATCACTTCTTTGTCTTATTCGAATTCGCAATTAATTCATACACCCACCCACACACTAACCTTAACCTAACCTCGGGTAAATGCTAGAACCCGATGGATCCAGTGGTTTGCTGCGACGAGAGTATGCCTCCTCCTTTTCGTAAATAAACATTGATTGGGGATTGTGTGCTACTAAGTAGGCGGGTAAATTATAATGGTAGCAAATCTCCTTCGACTCCAGCAGAATAAAATTTTCGTAAATATCATATCAAATAATCATTGTACTGGTGGAAAATCTCCTTTAATCAAAAAAAAAAAAAAAAAAAAAAAAAAAAAAAAAAAAAAAAAAAAAAAAAAAAAAACTTTAGGCCGTTAGTATTTGAACCCACTACATTTGCATTTATAGCACGATGCTCCAACTATGTGAGCTCACTTGCCCTTGTACTGTTATTTTGTAATTGTTACCTTTCCCCCGTTCAGCACTGACCGAGTAACAGCCGTTCGATTCTGATCGCAAGACCGACAGTATTTACACATTATAGACCCGAATACGATTAAAATAACAAAAAATGGCGATCGAAATGGCCCGATTGCTGCCAATAGCAAATACGAAATATAATTACTTGGATTATTTGTTCCATCAGCAATAATCTACTGAACATTTCCTCAAACTTATACATCACTTTATGTTTTTGTTTATTTTGTTAATATGCATTTTCCATTTGAGACTTTTATCAATATAAAAATAATAAGAAGCTTGCATAATTTATTTCTATTTTTATATTTATGGTATCTCTTAGATGAAATTGCATCCATACCCTTTTTGTTATACTTAGCTATTGCAACATTTAGTATGCTCATTATTTTATTTATTTTATCCATTTTACTGTGATGTCTTTCATAATTATTGCAATATCATTCTTCATA
Source organism: Metallyticus violacea (assembly GCA_030762175.1). Classification (NCBI taxonomy): domain Eukaryota; kingdom Metazoa; phylum Arthropoda; class Insecta; order Mantodea; family Metallyticidae; genus Metallyticus; species Metallyticus violacea. The sequence goes on from CM060843.1 coordinate 92,266,635, forward strand.
GCCATTACCTGTCCATTATTTTGATTTGGAATTCATTTATATAGAGTAAAAACAGGAAAGGCCCAAGTTTTTATGTAATCAATAAGCACATCATGTTTTATTGCACTCACATTTCTCAATGATTTTTTTTAATAGTGTGTAATGCCTGAGGCACCATAGGTGGTGGACATTGATGATACATAAAATAAATGATAAACTAGGAAAGTTTTTTTTTTTAAAGGAAGGAAGCATTTCAGGCCTAAGTTGGGTACCTCCCAGGCATTTGCTATTTATGAGGATTGAGAAAACCTGGGTAAAACCTGTCAGGGAAGATGGTCCTGTTGGGTATCAAACCCCAGACCTCCCACTTACAAGTCCGAACCTTAATGACCTGGGCCAGCCGTGCAGTTTTTGTCAATGATGTGCTTTAACATAAATTCTTTGTTCATCACCTTCATCAAACCCCCCATTTTTCTTCCGGCAGTTATTCTAGATATGATGGTTAATATACATTTTTTCTTTTGTAATTATTACATAAATGTATTTTCTCTATTTTAAATTGGAATCAAAGATAAATTCTTGACCATTTAGTTCTTCAAAACTCTTTGATTCCAGTATAAACTGAAGTATAAGAGACTCCATTTTATTTTTTGCTATGCATATTTCTGCTTTTACAAATGTTATACTGTATGTTAATATTTCCAATTCCTCAAATACTATACTATCTACTTTAATGACCTCAAATGTTTCTTTATTATAACTGTGTTTTTTTTTTAATATTCACGGTATTAATACAGAACATTTACTCAATTATTGCAGTGTACTTTTGTGGTTGAAAGAGACTGGCATGATCAGCTGGAAAGTACAATACTGCTAATTCCAGAATCCAAGATGTGAAAGCCAAAATTTTGTTAGCGTCAATATGCATCAACTTCTACCCAGTTCTTGTGATTTTGGGCTTTGGTACTCTTTTTTCTAACTTGGTGCTCCTTTTGGAAATGTTACACAGAAAGCAATAGAATGCAGCATCGCACAAGGAGTAGTATCTCCAGGGCAGTCATGAGCCTAATTAAATCATAGAAATGCTGCACTGCTATCAGGGGCAAAATGTCAAACTTGTAGGTGCAATGATTTTAAGAATGTAGGCAATTGTTGTAGCTATAATTTCATTATCAACTTTTGCGAAGAATGTCTTGAATAGAGTAAGGCGAAGGATAATCTATAAGTTTTACTGTATTATGATACTTGCCAATCCCTATTTAAGTAAGGCTTAAGCAAAAGAAATGTCTCTTATTTTATACCACTGCATTGAAAAGTATTTACCAACATTACATGCATTTGTTTACTTTTGCTTAACACCACGAAGTTATTATGTTACCTTACATATTGATGGCAGCCTCAAGCCTTATCATAAAACACTCTCATAGCTGTGGCCTACATTAAGTCATTTCTTGCATTATGAAAGGAAGATTATGCAAGTCAGACTTGTATTTGGAGGTCTATAAGAGTATAAATCTTTTGATGAAAATACCTGTATTTGTTATAAGTATATTGCTCTTTCCTCGAAATTGTACTTCTTCCACTCCAGTGTAAAAAGCTTCTACATTCATTCTAGAAAAAGAAATGACACAAAAACTGGGCAGGTCCCATACCAATTGATAGCATCCCCTGAAAAAATGCCACCTAGTTACCTTCAATCAACCAAGTCAGTGTATTCTTAATTCTATGAAGTAATTAAGTTTATATTATTGTACTGGATTGGTAGGGATGGAAACCATTTTGGTACTTAAGCCTTGCTCAGTATCAGTACCAATTTGTGCTTATGGCTCCAATGGGGCACCTCCATGAGGAAGGAATGAGGTCGAGGTAAACACTGGTGCTCAGGATCCAGAGGTACAGGCATAGACAGGGTCCCTAACTATGTTTCCAAATAGAACACCCTGATGCTGGCAGAACCCCCAACTCCAGGAAGTACTTCAAGCCCCTCAGAAGAGTTGCTTCCATACCAGATGCTGGGGCAGAAATCTTTTCAAAGCTCAAACCATTCACACAGCATCTGCCCATCTTGCCTGGTACTTTCAACTCTATAACAGAACCAATGGAATGAATGGGAAATTCACCATAGTGATTAGGAAACCACTAAGATTACCCCAGATCAGAATAGTGGCCCCAAAGGATCTGAACCTAAGATCTCAATAATGTGAGTCTTTTAAGCATTATTGCCTTAACTATCCTTCTCAAGTTTAAGTGATAAATGTGCTTTAACATAAACCAGGTTGAGTTATAGCCAGTCTGTCATTTAATCTCCTTCAGATAAAATGGGGAGGAAAAAAAATATCTGCCAATCATAATTCTTTTTCCAAAAACTTGATTAAACGCTTCCATCAGAAGAGTGTTCTTACATTTTATAATAATTAAGATTTGAACAACTGTAATTATACTGATGAGTGTATCAAAAATCCTATTCTGTTTATGAAGCAGCCATTTTATTTTTGATCTTAAAAGTTTTTCATCTACGTCCAAGATCTGTACAAATACTCTTGTATAATGATTACATTGTCACTTGTAGAAGATGAAAGCAAGCATTTTTTTTTTCTGTTTCTTTGCAAATTTATACCATGTGTTTCATAATGAACCACAGATTGTAGCAATAGTTCCACACCAATTCCTATATCAAAAGCCAGTATTTTTTACAGAAACAGCTGTGTGATAATGTTTTGCCTGGTGAACCACTTTAGTAGGTAGGTATTGCTGTTTAATGCAGCTCAAATGTATGTTGGAAAATGGCAAATATTGAAGAGCATGTGGTAATTGAATTCTTTTTGAAGAAAGGTATGACAGCAACAGAAATTCATTGACACATGATAAATAGTCTAGGATACTCTTAAGCCATAATTTTCAACTGTTATTGAGTGGGGTTGCTCAGGAAGTATGCTGTAGACTTCCATGTGAGAGGTTCTGGGTTCAATTTCTGTTGGGCTAGTCATTCTGACCTTTGTTTTTTTCAGTTTTCCTGGTCACTTAGGCAAATGTTGGGATGGATATTTACATTCCACAAATTTTTAGCTCTCCCTTTAATTTAATTTAATTTAATTCCATTGATTCTTTTACAGGGTTGAATGTATGGATAGTGTGAGGTAGCTTGCTTGGAAACATGTTAGAAACCCTGTCTGCAACTGCAAAATCCCCACACATGGATCCTGGCTGCATGATATCTCCCTCAATTTAATCTTTCATGGGGATGTAGGCACAAACAGCCCACGACTGTTTCCAAGTAGACTACAGGGTTCAAATGCAGTGATGAAACCGTGAAAAGTGACCTGCATATCCTACAGCCAAAATCTGCCACTATATCAGTAAATGTCAAAAAAATGGACAATATGGTACCAAGTCTACGTTGCTATAAGAGAACACTAAATTATTAATATTCTTTGGATCTAAATTAAATTACCTCTAATTTAAGGTTCGTTCAGCATAATTGAAAACCCTTTTTCAATGCATTTGTGGCAAGGGTACAGGAAATGTGATTAGCAACATGCAAGCGTCCAGGAAAGCTGCCTCCATTATTTTTCCACCACTGAATGTCTTCCCTTTAAAGGTTCACCAATGTACAAATGCTGATATTGGGATACTTCATCGATCAATATTTATTGGACATTTTCCTATTTGGAAAAGTGCTCAAGTCTTTTTGATGTAAGTACAACTAAGACAGTTGGTACTGAAAAAGTCTGAAAGGAGCTAGCAGTTTATTCTACATCAAGGGTTGAATGAAATAAAATTTGTTAAAACAAAGATTTATTTTTTGTATTATTCAGAATATGTATCTAGGAATATAAATGACAAAGAAATTCCTGTTTGTAGCTAATGATTTCCAATTTTAGCTGGAAATATTTGCTGCCTGAAATTTCAGAGCAAATACTTTCATTCAGGCTCATTGTATCTTTGCAGTGGTCCCAAAAGGATGAAACTATAATAAAACTTTGTAAATGGATAATGTGCTCTCTCCCTCTGGGCCAGCACATTATTTAAATGTTTTGATAAATTATAACCCCCCCAAAAATTAGCTTATATATAATGTCTTTTTATACATAACACTTTTCGATTAAAGATTGCATTCGTTATCATAGCACATTTGCAAATATGTCATCATCACTTTGAGTGAAAATAAATATATCTTTGAAATGGAATGAAGTTTCAACATTCTGAAAAAGGGAATATTTTAACCAATTAATCAAGCTACTCTTTATTTATGTAACTGTATATTTGCAACCTCATCAGCATAGTAATATCTTGTATTTACTAGTCCAAACATGAACTTCAACTCTTTTAAATTTTTTCAAGCTTGGGCATTAAAAATGAATTTGTTTTAGTTAAAAAGCTTCAAAATCAGAATTGTAACAGAGAGATAACGGTGTCCTTTGATGTAAAAGCCTTATTCCCCAGTATACCAATAGAAAATCTTATGCAAAGGTTTTTAAATTTACAAGCAGAAGAAATAGAAGACTTATTAAAAATTACTAACATATGCATTCAGCAAAATGTATTCAGTTTTAACCAAAAATTTTACAAGTATCTGGTCTAACAATAGGAAACCCCATGTCTCCATTTCTAGCAGATTTATTCATGAGCTTCTTTGAAATACATATAACAAAGCCTTCCCATTAATTTTAAACATATAGGTATGTGGATGATATATGTACAATAATACCAAAAAAACATTCAATAGATGCACTGAACCTCCTTAATTTACAACATAAATCTCACAGTTTACCATGGCAGAGAAGAGAAATAGATGGGTCCGATTCCTAGATTTAAAAATTATAAGAAATGGAGACAGACTGAACTTTGGAATCCATAGAAAAGAGACACACACAAAATTGCATAAAAAATTAAATAATTACCCTATCCCACACACAGAAACAGAGTACAAAATGATTATCAACAAATAATTAATACAGCAATAGCCAATGGTTTCAAAAAAGACACAATAAAAATTACCAATAAATTTAAAAGACAAAAATCTATCAGAGAGGTTTCCGCACTGAAGAACATCAAGGCAAGAAACAAATTCAATATGATATTCAAAGAACAAATTATTAGGTTCCACAGTAAAAGACACCATCTAATAGAATATAAATTAGGAATTTATGAAATTTAAGTGTTAAAATTGTAATAAAAAGATACATTGAAAAAAGAGAAATATAGAAATGCAAAGAAATAGACAATCTAAAAATATTTGTTTTAAACAAATTGATAAACCAGCAGTGGCAGTTCATTTTTGCACCCAAAATCACGAAATTAAACCAGAGTCTAAGCTGCTGAAAGAACCTAACAACCCAATAGAGCTATCTACTTAGGAAAAGATTTGCATCCTGAAAAATAGAAAAAACTTAAATGATTTTTGAGGCTCCACCCATGATGAACTCAGCAAGTTCCTAATCAAACCATCAGAGATCTCCACAGAATCATCTTGGGGATCCAGCCACCACATCGAGTACATGTTGTCAGTCAACAGCTAAGATGGGAGAAATTTGCCCCCAAAACATGTCCTAATGTTTTATAAGTGGAGTTAAGTGTGAACATATTTAATAAATTCTAAGATTACCTATAGCTTCCTAAACACAATTTAAATAACCATCAAAAGTATTTCATATCATAATGTTCAAAGGTATCCTAATAATCTGTTGATGTAGATTGAGGTTCAAGTTATGTAAATGCAACTCAGATAGGTTTCAATAAAGTATTGTATTATTCTAAATTTTTGTTAATTGTTGTCAGTTTAAAATTTATGAATATAATCCAATGAATTATACAAAGTTGTTAATTTAGGTGTAGCTGAACCCCAGTCTTCTGGAAAATCCAGTGGGAAACTGTAAATGAGCCAAAGATAAGGATTCTGCCAGTAACTAAGGAAGTTGTAAATTTTTTTGTAGGAATAAATTAGTGATCAATAAATTCATTAATTAATTCTGAGAGCATTGCAAATATTTGTGCTCTGGTCCATGAAAAGTTGATTTTGAAAGCACATCATAACACATGCCAATTTTGCTCAGCTAATAGTATCGAACCCTTTCTGTATTAAACTTATCACAACAAAGTTGTGGGTGCAGCTGCACTATCCAAGATAAGCTCCTGTTTATAACATTAATGAATATAAAAGCATGTTCTATACTTGTCTTCCATCATGAAATAATCAATGAAAGAAAACTGAATTACTCATAAGTTCAAGAAGGATCCAAGGTCAATTTTTAGTATTCAATATGTATTTATCAGACGCTCTAAAACTCCTGAATTTACAAGAATACATCAAATTCACCACAGAAATGGAGAAACAGACTACATAATCTCCCACTGACAAAAACAGAATCCAAAAAGAATTACAATATATATTCAATATAGCAATAATCAATAGATATAGCACTAACACAATAGTTAAAAAGTTAACAAATTCAAAAGATAAAAATCCATTAAAGATATTTCTATACTTAAAAATATAAATAAAAATTACAAATACAGCTGATTCACTTTAGAATATCACAAAGGTTTGGGAATATCTTTACTGACTTTTATGACATAAAATTAGCACCACAAAATAAATATAATATTAACATTTTATTCAGTTCTTCATTAAAAGGTAGCATTGCACCAGAGAAAAATTTAGGCAGATATGCAATAGAATGCTTAGACTGGAATTTAAAATACAAAGAAATTTGGAAATCAGGAAGGAAGAACATTTTAGAAATGTCTGGCAAAAACAATTGGAAAAATTGGCTGTAGCAACTCACTTTTGGGAACACAACCATGAAATTAAGCAAGAAGCCATTTTCTCAAAGAATTATACACTCCAATAGAACTATCCACATGGGAAAAAATTTTCATTCTTAAAAATTAAATGAATTTTGACATCCCACCTTTGGAAAAATTCAGCAAATTCCTATCCCAGATGTCAACAAAGTAGCAGTTCGGATCCAGCCATAACCATTTCAAGCTATCCCGGTTAACAGTGAAGATGAGAATGATGGTTCCCGAAACCTGCCCTAATTAAAAATCCTGTACGTGAAGTTTGCATCAACATTCAGGAACATTCAACTTGGAAAATTTTTAATTTTAATTTAGGGATCCTTGAGATATGTGTAATAGAGTGCACAGTGGTACCAAGAACTTGGCATAATTGATGACCTAGTTAGTTCAGAACACCCTATTCAAATCAATCCCCAGAAGCAATGGAAAAAATTAATACATGGATGAGGGAAATCCTACCCCAAAACACATATCACCTAGCAGCTCAATGATAAAAATGAGTGTCTTCTGCATACTAAACAAAGACCTAGGACTATGGGTTTCCATAGTACCAAAGAACATTTGTTTACTCCTGCAGATGATTAGGTTGTAGAATTATGGAATCTTCTTCAGAAATATGCAAACAATGAACACCAAATGTTGTTCATTAATGAGAAAACCTTCACCATCAATGGCTGGGTATATGCACAGAGAAAATGAAGTCCCCCCCCCACCACCCAGGTCCATTTGGCATCAGTGATGTTGTGGCTAAGAGTGTCCTACAATGTCCCTAGGAGTTCATTTTTGAAAGATCAGTGCTAAGTATACAAGGAGACTATTCTTGACAAGGTTGCGAATTCTTTAAGCCAGCCATGTTTCAAAACCAGCATTAGATCTTCTAACAAGATTTAGCCTTGGTTTATAAGGTTGTGACAATGCAAGAGTGATGTAACAACAAACAATATCAAAGTTCTTTACCCACTATTGGCCAATATCCAATTCAGTACAAACTGCCAGTTATTTTAGAGAATAGGAGCTGCTCTTCCAGGCATAAAAATATTACCAGCTAAAAATTCCCTTCTGAGAGCAGTAGCTGACTCAGACATAAGGTCATGCTCATACATGTAGCAATAGATGAATGGCTGTACTGTCTGAAGGCTTGTGTGAAAGCTAAGGGTGGACAATTCTGAATGTTTTTATATGTGTAATTTTTATTAGAAAGTACTGAAGTAAATGGTATATGAAATGGTTACATTTGCTTTTTTTATTCCATAATTATAACTTATGACAGCTTACGATATACAGCTAAGTATATCATGAGTAATGTTTTTCCTATTTTGAAATGGTTTGGAAAATGCACATCAGTGCCCTATTACATGTGATACAGTGCATAGTTACAGCTAAACATATACAAGGGTAGTTCCATAAGTTTCTAGCCTCACTGATAAGGATTATTGCCTCCACAAAACCCTTATCTGGTGTCATACTTTATCTGTTAAGTATATAAGTACAGCCGTTAACTTCTGCTCTGCTGTGTTCAGTTGTTCAGATATAGTTGCATAAAGAAGGCTATGTGTAAAGATTGTGACATGTTCAAAATGGAGTATCAAGCTGTAATTGAGTTCTTCATAAAAGAAGTAAAAAAACTCTTACTCCAAATAAAATTAAACAGCGATTGGACAGTGTATATGGGGGAGCATCCCCCTCATATTCTATCATAAAAGAATGAGCCAAACTTTTTCGAATGGATCAAGAAAGCATTGAAGATGAAGAGTGTACAGGTTGGTCTTGGAGGCACTCACTCCTGAGAACATAGCTCTTGTGGAAGGAGAAATTATGGAAGACCGGCAGCTCAATAGCAATAAGATTGGGCCTTTTTAAAACAACAGTCCTTCAAATTATTCTTGAACATTTAAACTTCATTAAGGTTGGAGCAAGTTGGGTGCCTGGACTTCTTTCCTCAGTCCAAAAGCAGCAATGAGTCATCTGTTGTCAAGCATTTTTGGAGTTCTGCTGTGCCAACAAGAGAGAAGTTATGCAAAGCATTGTTACAGGAGATGAAACTATGCTCCTCTACTGCAATCCCTTGTCCAAAAGAGAATCAATGGAGTGGAGCAAACCTGGCAAAGCACTCTCTTTAAAGACGAAGATAACTCAGTCATCCAAGATGATCATGGCCAAAATCTTTTGGACTGTGAAGGAATACTTTTCATCAACTTCAAGGAGAGGAACTCCACAGTAAATGGGGAATACTATGTGCTTCCATCAAATAGAAAAGCCGAGGAAAACTGAATGGTGGCATGCTCCTTCACAACAATGTGCCTGTGCACACAGCTTTTGTTGTAAAGGAAGCTGTGAAGAAATGTGGCTTCAAGGAGATCGACCATCCACCCTACAGTCCATATCTAGCTCCCAGCAACTATTTCCTCTTCTCAAAACTCAAGAAGGACCTTCGAGGAAGAAAAGTTAAGTGTGACAAAGAAGTGATGGATGCTGTTTATGTTCATTTTGCAGACAAGACTTCTATTTGGGGAGGGGGGGATTGAAATGTTAATTCAAAGATGTGAGAAGTATACTGCAATAAAGAGTAACTATACTGAAAAGTGAAATATAGCTTTTGTCTTTATAACACCTAAAAATTGTTAGTTTGGAAACTTGTGTACCTACCCTTATAACTGATGATAAACCGTCCAAGTATTAATGGTTCACAGCAATGTACATCTCACTCAGTTTGTTTACTTACAGATGCCCTTTATCATCTCAGACATTTCAATTCAGAGCATGAAACGCTCATAAATTTTGCTCAAAGGCCTCTTCTTTCGGGTTTGAGTTCTTTTACTTGCTTTATATCTGCAAAATAAGACCATGGTTTTACTTCTCTTCTGAAGGGAACCATATTTAAGAGTTTTACATATGAAAAAATCCATTGACTCTGACTGGGATTGAACCTATGATCTTGGGTCTATGAGGCACGTATGTTTACTACTAGACAACCAGGATATATCTCCCTCAAGAGATCACTCTTCTTCATGCTAATTAATTTCACAGCTTCTTTTTTTTTTTTTTTTTTTTTTTTTTTAATATAAAGTGTTTAATGTCCATTTTAATTACAGAGGCATTACAGGCGGTGGACACTGATGATACATGAGATGAAATGATTAACTGGGAAAAGACTTTTTTTTTAAAGGAAAGTAGCATTGTACCTCCTGGGCATTTGCCATTTATCAGGACTGGCAAAAACCTGGAAAAAACCTGTCAGAGAGGACCTGCTGAGAATTGAACCCCAGACATGAGTCCACACTTTAATTTCAGTCATCCATGGCAGTGCTTTTTTTTTACCGGCTGCAATACAGTTTTATATTACATTTGATGTCAAGCCTGCACATATTACATACAACTATTAATCAGATTTTGTGTCGGTTAATATAGTGCCTTACCAATGATACTCGAGACAGATTGCATATCAATAGCACACATTTCCATATACTCCATAGTAATACCACCTTTTATCTCTCATTCTCCCATTAATTTTGATGCACCATTTAGATTTATTTTACTGATATTTCAAAATATATGGCCCCCTTACACTGAATACAGCCTGTGTTATCGCTATTGCTGTGTCACAACAGGATGCTAGCCCAGGGTGTAATGTTTGTTGGTCATGCAGTGATGTTCACTTATATCAGGTAGAAATAAAGGAACAGGATGTCGGGTATAAGTGCAGGCTCATTATCACTTTTATGTTGCTGTCAGAAAAATTTAAGCATATTTTACATTACACATGTAGGCTGGAACCATGAATGTCTCTGACATATTTCTCTATTTACAGAAATAAAATCATTATGGCTATTCTCAAGATGCTTATAAATGCAGGAAGAAAAATAAACTGAAAATTTCACATCGCTCAACTTATTAGGAATATGTCAGTGACTTTCATATTTACATATGAACACATGAGTACAGATAAGGTAATGGGGATTTGCTGAAGCACACAATGTGATCGTATGGATTCACACAATGAGAAGCTAATTAAGATTCACAAGAAGCTTTTGTTCATTGTTTTGGTTCAAATAGTATTTATGTATCTAGATATTTTATTCAATGGCAAATATGAAATTAAAATGATGTTAAAAGCAAAACAATTTGTTAAGAAACAGTAAACTAGGCTTAGTCAAATGTAAATTCAATATAAGAGCAAGTGCATCAATTTTATATTTATATTTCATAAAAATTCAGCTAAAGAAGTCAATTTGAAGATAAAAATTCCATCTTGAGAAATTGGCAAAGTATGTAGAATATAATCTAAAATTAAAAATGAAATAATGTAAATCAGAATTAACTTTAATTCACATAAGAAATTAAAATTAAGTATTAAAATAGTTTACGTATCAAAAACCCTGATCAGATTATATTCAAAATACTGCTTCTCCAATTATATATTATTACTTGGCATCTAGAAAAATATGGCACAAAAAGACAGCATACATGCAACCATTCACAGATGAAGTAAAAATGATACAACTTACAAAATAAGCCATCTTTATTGAAAGTCATTGCCCTCCTAGTATTGAAGGAATGGGACAGGATGAGAAAAAGAAGCAATTACCTTTGTATTTACTTCTGATTAGTACATGACTGAATGACTCAGAGTAGGAGGAGTGTTTACAAATATGTCATTCACTAATTATTGTCTAAAATAAAGCAAATGTTCTGTTTTTCTTATTAATGAGAGCAATAAAAAAAGTTCTATATTTTGCTTTAAATGTTGTTTCACATTTTTTAAGAGATAGAAATTATATCAAAATCATTCTTAATAAAATAAAATAGACAGATAATCTGATATTACAGAATGCAACTCTGTAAAGTTATTTTATTTTCAAGTGATCTTTCACATGCATCAAAACAACCATATAAATGATGTTTCAAAAAGTAGTGGCTTTTGTACAGAAGAAAATGTTAAGAGCTGCTATTAACATAAGTTTTGAATGTAATTTTCTTTTTACAACTACAAGAAAAGAGGTTTGCTTCTATATTCACATGCACACCTTAGTTTTTTAAAAAACATAACATTTTTAGAACATTACTTACTGTACTAATATAAAAGCATGTATGATCACTGAAATTTAGCTTTATGATACAATGTTACAGATAATAGATAACAATAATATTTACAATTAAAACCCAACTAAAGATAATATGAACACAAGAACAATTTTAAAAAAATATTGACACCACATAATGATGTATCAGTAACATTGTAAAAGTGCAACCTATGGAATAGACAGCAGAGGTGCCAATGCTTCGTGCATAAGGCTGGTTTGGAATAAACCATGTGTCAAAGTGGAGAGAGAAAACTTTTATCAGGCAACTTTTTAAACAGCATAAGATTAGATTAGAAAGGAATATCTGTCTTAAGGCTCGCTCCCACTATATGGAAATGCATCGAGAAGAAATTATCTTTACATATGTTGAAATAGCAAACAGCAGAAGCATGATGAAATACAACAAAAATAATCCCTCAGGAAGAGGGATTATTTTTGCAGCAGAATCAAAGCAAACATTTTTCTTTGTAAATTTTCATTGTAATTAGATACATTCGTATGGCAAAAATTCAATTGTTTCTTAAGTTTAGATTGTAGCCTTATTTAACATTTTAAGTTCTGCTGTTAAAAGCATCCCAAATAAAATCGACTTAGAAAAATTGACTGAGCTACTGAAGCAATACCAATTTATTTATAAAATATGTAATAAACATTATTGTAATACAAATGCATGAGAAAATGCCTGGATGGAAATATATAATTGAATGGAAAAATGTGCAATTTAGTGTTCATATATAAAAGATGTACTGTGATTTATTGATAAATCTAATCATTCTAAATGCATTACTGCCTGTAAGTATAAAAAAAACTTTTAGCTTATATTGCATATTAAAATACTGTGTGAAAATGAAGTAAGGAAATGTTCTATTACACCTAAACAGACAAAAAAATTACCTACTAGATTAGATTACATACAGGTAAATTGTGTTTAAGTAATTTAATTTGAATTACCAGTATATTTTTATAGAACAATATTTAAGTTTATTTATATGTGATGACACAAATTTAATATATTTAAAAGTTAAATAGTGTCTTACCCTTTGCAGCTTAAATAAAACAGTAAATCGACATTTCAATTTTACCTCTGGGCAACTTTCAAATTGAAAATCCAATTCAAATGTTTCTTAATAACTATGGAGATATGGTACATAAATAATTTATATGGTAATTATTATATAGCAATGCTTTTGTACAATTTATGGGTACTTGGTGATTATGAGCTATTTCATGAACAATATTTTCTTGCCATGTAACGGACCACAGTGTTTAAATATTCTTTTATTTCCATGGCATTCGAACTGGTATTTCATCCAATATGTTGTAGTAGCTGTAAAGAAGTAGATACAGTAACCAAAGATTGTGGTTCAGAAAATAAAGTTATATCACCTTTCAGCAAATTATACAGAACACATGTTGCCAGAACAATATACCTGACATTCTCTGGCGACTGCTGCATACATCTTTGGTATATTATAAGTTTTGCTCAATTATACCAAGGTATTTTCAATAACATTCCTAGCCTTGCTCAATCTATACTTAAATATTCTTTTTTCATCTGTTTCTTCCAAATGGCCTTCATGGTATGGTTGCTTTAACTATCATTTCAGTGGGAAAGCTTCAATTTCAAATTATCATATTTAAGGTTTTCTTTTCCAGTACTTTTCCCAAAGATAGTTTTAATCACTATTGGATCCATATGATCTTATGTTTACTATTATAAATTTATAATTTGGGTGACTAAACCCATAAGAATAAAAAATGCTTTTTTATAATTAAAGAACATGACTGTTATTAGGTGATGCATGTATTACAGATGTTTGCCATCTATGCAATGAATACAATTAGGAAAGTGCCATTGTTCTTGATCTTTGCAGTCACTTCCCACCTCTCTTTTGTTGGTTTTGGCATGAATAAAGGTTGCATAATATTTCACATAATAGAACATGTTTCATTTACACATTTTACTACAGCAGAATGGCCTAGTCTATAGCTTGAAATTGTCTTCAAACTGTCACTCATGACAGGGAATCTGAAACATAAAATATACTTTTATATTTAAAATAGCACATATTTAAAAAGGTGTTTTCTGCAGCACAAATATATGTAGTTTATATGTATATTTTAAAATGGCAAATATTTAAAAATGTTTTCTTTGCAGCACAAAATGTAAAGAGCAAAGGAAATGAGCAAGGGAATGCTATAGGAAAGCTTTGGATTTTAGAGAGAAAAGCAAAATAAAGATGGAGCAAAGAAGAAATGGCACCATGAAAAAGAAATGCAATTTCTACTGCACAATTTGAAAGATGCTCCATGACAGTAGAACTAAAACATTCCAGAAGAAAAAACCATCATCATATCCACATCGACAATAGGAAACACCTATTTCATTAATTGCTGACACCACAGATCTAATCATACTTCTTCCCTAATGATATTTACTATCACTAATAATGAAGTAATATGTGCACCTGAATCTGCATTACCATTAACCTCATCAGCATTTCCATCATAAACCAAGCTCCAACGGCACAGCTATCTACCATATCAAACAGCAACCACAAGAGATAACAGCCTGCACTATCCCCTCTCTTCAGTTACAATAATCTAGATAATCTTTTGAAAAAAATCCAAGCACTTGCAATAAATGTCTAAAAAGATGCAAAAACATTATTTTTTCTAAGTATAGCAGAAATTTTGGAAACCTTGCCTGCCGATCTACAAATAGAGGCAAAAAGAAGGGTATTGTGCATGGTAACAGACTGTGAATTGTATGCACTTAATAGACAGAACGATCCGGCTCCTGTTACTGTTTTAGCTAAAATGTAAAAATGCTGAACTCCAGTTTTAAATTACAAAAAATTCTGTTTTTTTTAAATGGAAATTCTTTTTAAAATAATAAAATATTTATACATACCTTAAACAGATCAATATTCTTAAAAGAGGAGATTTTAGAGCATGTTATGTTGTATACTGTTTTTTTTAGATGTGGTTCTGGTATCTGGAATAAGTGCTGAAACTTGAAATGCTCATTCTAAAGTGCTCCTTAATTTTCGTTTCATCACATAGCAAGTACTGGAATAATGCTGAAAATTCTCCTTTTGCCTCTCTGGTTTTGTGAGTACCATGAATCCAATATTTCCATTATATTTTCAAATTGCCTTTCCCCCTCTTTCTCTGCTTTTTCACTTAAAGCAGCTAGCAGAAGTACACAATCCATTTTGAACTATGATGTTAAACTGAAAATTTCTATTCAGTTCCCCTAGATGTGAGCAGCAAAAAGAAACCTTCCGTCTTTTCCTTTGTTTTGATTCCACTAAGTGGGAGCGGGCCTTTACTGGAACAAGAGGGTAATTAGCAGATGCTCTACACAAAGAATCTTCAATCCCAAACCAGCATCATTTAAAAATTACGTTACACATTCTGCCAAAATTCATCATTAGAGAAACTATCAACTTCACCTCTATACACCAGTTTTACAGTTTTATTATAAAAGAACCTGAACTAATGAAAAACTAACATATGGGAAAAATCTGATGTAAAATTGTTAAACTAAATATAAAACAGATATTACTATATATTTTTAATTTTAATACTGTACAAGTTATATTATGAGGAAATAACAGTTAACCAAAACAAATAGTATGTAGTACTTTACTTCCAAAATTGGCAGAGGTAGTGGAAGCAATATTTGAACAAATAAAACTAATGATACAGAATAAGTATTCTAAATAAACAGTATCTAAGATTTACTTTTTTATCTATTAAAATACACTAGTGATCGTTAACCACTAACCTCTGCATGAAGCAAATCCATATCAGCTTTTTGCAAGCGATCTCCTTTAAAGACATCCCAAATCAGATAATTATAAACAAAATTTTCTGTTTTCATTTAAGAAGCATTGTTCTAGTGATTGTCATGACATTATGGAGAGAACATGGAGCAAAAGAACAATATGACCAACTAACTCCGCTGTTACATTACTGGTACATGGAAGTAAAGTGCTGTTTAGATTTTGTGTGTTTCTTCTCTCCTTTTTTCATTTAGTTTTAAGATAATGGAAGCAATTTTTTTTTGAATTTGCACTATTAATATGCACTTTTTAAATATATATTATTTATATATGTATATAATTTTTCTTTTCACTAAAAGTCTTCATTACGCTCAAACTGGACTGCTGTTAATGTTCAGCAATAGGCTTCAGTTCCTTTATTTGCTTTATTAAATATGCCTTTTCGTCATTGAACTGCTCATCCTCTGATCGATCTGTGTGGAACCGTGTTAAAAACTCCACTAATTTCTCCTGATTTCGTAGCAAGATGTCCAGAATAGGCTTTGGTTTGTTGGGGTTTGCCACAAACACCTGCAAACAAATCATCATTCATCATATCTTCCATTCAAGTCTATGAATAAAAATTTGTTTAATTAAACTTTATTATTATAGTACAACTCTATTCAGCAGGTCATTAAACACTTCAAATAACTATTAAGATGTTTCAGAAAAGTTTAGTCATGTAAAACACTCTATGAAAAGACACTTTGGAACCAAAGTGCAATTTGAACTTGTCAAATAAAAACTAAATACAGAATTCTTCAGTTTATAGACAAGATGATAGCATTCTTATAGTCTAAATGTCAAATATATTGACAATAAATGGTTTTGCCATACAAAGAATTTTTTTAATGGCGTTTAACGCCCATTTTTACTACTAAGGCACCACAGGCGGTGAATGCTGGTGATATATGAAATGAAATGATATATTGGGAAAGGATTTTTTTTAGGAAGGAAACGTTCCAGGCCTAATTTTAGGATACCTCCCCAGTATTTGCCAGTTATGAGGACTGAGGAAAACCTGGAAAAAACCTCAGTCAGGGAGGACGGTCCTGGCGGGATTCGAACTCTAGACCTCCCACTCACGAGTCCGCACCTTAATGATCTCGGCCACCCGTGCCATACAAAGCAGAAAGAGGTTTAAATAAAATATTCTAAATATGAACAAGGATTTGTCCACTTAAGTGCCGCTGAGATATTACTGCTGTGCTCATTAAGTTAACTGGCAGTCTTTTCATACGAGAGCTTATCTCTTGGGTGAAATTAAATCTATGTTCAGCACATCCACACCATTAACATAAGCAAGTGTGAACATCATAGTCAATGAAAAAGTACACATTAAATATTGGCTCTTCAACTTCATGTGGAGCAAACAACAGCATAATATCTTGCACATATTTCTGGCAGAAAGAGTAAGCAATCATTGAGGACTGGATTTCTAAGTATATCTTTCTTTTAAGAACATTGGAACTCAATGCTGGACTCACATGATAAGATGAATTCAGATATCTTTGAACACTGATTTATTCTTTATTGTGAATTTCCAAAAAATAAATGTGCAATAATTCTTTCACTCACATAAAAAATAGAATCCCCCTCCTATATCTACCAAAAAGATGACATGGTACATTTCACACAAAATTATAATTTGGACATTCTGAACCCACTTCCAGTTAAGGTGGTATTTTTAGAAATCATAAAGGCAGTAAACTTAAAAAAAGGTTAGTTATTTATGAAAATGCAAAATTTCATGGTCATGAAGCACTAAGGTTACCTCCATTTCATTGTAAATTAAACCCAATTGAATTTGTCAGTACATGCAAAGTTCTGAATAATATAGATGCAAATTTGTGGAGGAAATATATTGAAAAAACAGATCATGAGGAGAGGAATATGCAGTTGC
This sequence comes from Metallyticus violacea, assembly GCA_030762175.1. Lineage (NCBI taxonomy): Eukaryota > Metazoa > Arthropoda > Insecta > Mantodea > Metallyticidae > Metallyticus > Metallyticus violacea. Next base: position 92,284,229 of record CM060843.1, read on the forward strand.
AGTTCAGGATCTTAAGAATGAATGTGTGAGAGGAAATGACAGTGAGGGCAAAAAACGAATAAATATAAAATAATGACTTCATTTTAGAATTCATGCATTTTATAGTCCTAGGGTGATAGGAATAGAAATAATATAGCAAAAGAAACTAATAATTATCTAGCTGACATATTTATTTATGAACACTGTTTAATATCTCACTCAGATCATCAGCTTTCCATTCAATTCAGGGCATGGAACAGCTGATAAATTTTCCTCAGAAGCCTCTTCTTTCAAGTTGGGGTTCTTTTATGTGCTGTAAATCTACAACACTTCCAAAAGATGTTTAGGATGTTTATGTCTGAAAAAAATCTACCAATCCTGACTGGGTTGGGGTCTATGAGTCAGTAGATTGCTATGCTGCATGTTAATGTCATTATTGGCATGATAATACATGTAGATAGTGCGAGAAAGACAGAAACATCAGCTTTCAGGTGTCATAAGGATGCCCTAAAAGCATTAAATTTAGTATAATTGGGTATTATAAAAATTAAACAAAATAATTTCACTTCAAAATCATGCCAGCTATTTTAGTGTGTTTGTGTGCATGGAAACCACTGCACCTCTGTACAGTAAAATAACATAAACCCATAATATGTATGTGGCAGACATGATGAAACCCTTTAATTTATGACAGTGGTGACATTTTATACACTTTCAGAACATTTCACTTATGCTCCACATGATTGAGGACAAATTTTTACCCTTGATAAAAAGTACTGAAGATATGAAATTTCAATGCTCATATTTTCTTCCCATTCCAAATGGCTCTTGGAGAATCACACAATTTGGCTTACAGTCTTGGAAATCAACAATAATAATCTAATAGCACCAAAATCACTCTAGCACATTCATCACTGATTTAGTGCCAGTAATTTTGAAGTTTATACATTTATTAGAACCTTTTTTTTCTTCCCTTAACTTTTTATTTTTAAATGCTAAAATGCACAAGGTTGCCAATTCTGTTACTCAAACTGTTATTTTTTTAAATAGTGTTTAATGCCTGATTTTACTGCTGAGGCATTACAGGTGATGGCCACTGACAAAACCTGAAATGAAATGATAAATGGTAAAGGATTTTTTAAGGGAGGAAACATTCCAGGCCTAAATTTTAGATACCTCCCCAACAATTGCCATTTATGAAGACTGAGGAAAACCGGGGAGAAAATCCCAGTAAGGGAAGATGGTCCTGATGGGAATCGAACCCCAGCCTTCCCACTTATCAGACTGTGTCTTAAAGGCCTCAGCCATCTGTTGCAGTTTAATCAGATTAGTCATAGTTACACTATTTAGTTCACTAAATGCTTTTGTGTATGAAATAAATAGGTGGGACATTTCAGCATACATATTTTGCAATTAATATGTCCAGAGTAAAGTTGTTTAGACATAATATTTTTTTTAAAAAATAAGCCTTAAAGTTTGGATGATATTAAAAAATTTCAAAGCATATTGTTAACATTTTACTGCCAACATTGAATTTATAACTACAATATCAATGGATTGTATTTCATAACTTTTAAGCATTAATTTTTTTTCTGAATAAAATGCTTACACTTAAATCTCTCTGCTTTCAAATGTATCAACTTCTCCTTTTTGATCCTGAATAGCAAAGTTACATATAATATAATTTTATTACATACTTTTATAAAATTTTAATTATTTTATTATATTGAAAATTATATAATCAGCGGTATATCAGAAATTACATTGATATCCTTATACAATATAAACTCTCTAAAACAAACTTAAAATAAAACAGAAACCTAAGAAATGAAAAAGAATTTTCAGAAAAACGTTAATTCCTAAATAAAATAATAAGTTGAAATGAAAAATTGTCTAATGCAGAAATGGAATTATTTCTAAATGTAACTGCTACCTAACTCTGTGGAATCAATTTCGTATACTGCTTTTATCCTGATGCAGTAGCAAGCAAAGCATTATTTTGTGCGTGACTGTTAAAGTCAGTTAAATAAGCTTTAAGTCTAACTCATAACTTGGGGCTGGCTTGCTCCTTGCTCACTCTCACTGACACATGCAGAGCATGGCATGAAGTAGAAGGGAGAGAGGGGTCACCAATGATAGCTTAAGAGAGCAAATTTGACTTGAGCATTACACATTCTCATAAGCACAGATGACCGGCCATATATAAGATGAGTTAAATATAACATTTAATTTCGTATCGCAATCAATACAGTGAAGCGACTATTATGTTCTTAATTATCTAGTGATAATCTTATGCTCCACTTACTGTTGTACAATGCAACACAACACAACACACACAATGTGTAATCTGCTCTGATGGAGGTATAATGAACTTGAAGTTTGTTTTCATCACCAGAAGTGTCGAAGTTCCTTAAATTGTCTTTCTACTCCCCCAGACCAGATTACACATCCCCACAACACTACAGTTTATCCTCCAGTTGATAATGGGCTGACAATGTGAACGAAGGGTTCGTGAAACTGGTCCTACATATTTAAACAAGTAAGTGGAACAAAAGAATGTTAGTTTGGTTCAATCACAGAATGATCTTAATATATGATTAGCTTCACTGTGCAATGTTCCAATTAACAATTTTAGTTAATCTACATTTACAAGTACAAAGACAGTTTAATGAACTTCGATGCTTCCGGTGATGAAAACATAAACTTCAAGTTTGTTACACCTCCACCAGAGCAGATTACACATCCCAACAGCATAACAGTTAATCCTCCAGTTGACAATGGGCTGATGATGGGAACGAAGGGTTTGTGAAACCGTTCCTACATATTTAAACAAATAATGAAGCAAAAGAGTTGTTAGTTCGACTCAATCACACAATAATCTTAATATATGATTAGCTTCACTGTGCGGTGTTCTAATTAACAATTTTAATAACATGTTTGTTCCATTCATAAAGCCAAGATATTACCCCAGCCACCAATTTCCTAGAAGTGTCTCGCACAGATCAATACAAGACCATTCTCCATTTCAATTAAATGCATTCATTAATTAAGCCCAGTTCTCTTTAATCAACTGATGTTCTAGAAGAAATTAGTAAAAGTAATGTACATTTGCGAACTATAAATAGTATAAAGATACCGGGCCTGCTCTTTGGAGATAATTTGGTAACAGGTTTTTTAAACAAGTTAGAATTAAAATGATCAATATAAGCTATATGCACATTTTGCAGAGAATGGGGTCTCAAGGTAAATAAAAATAAATGTAAGATTATGGTGATGAAAAAAGGCTTCAAATTAAAAAAACATTAAAAATGGGGGTGGGAGGGCATAGAAATATAAGTTGTCAAGAAAATTGATTATTTAGGTGTTAGATTGTCTAGTAATAGGAAATGGAGTGATCAAAACAGAAAAACAGTAGTGGAAGAAAAAATACCCATGGGTGTAATAAGATCTTGTGTAAATAAAATACCAAATATGCAAATAAAATGGTCAGAGAAAATATATGGTTCAATAGCAAGGGGCAGAATGATGTATGGAATTGAAATTTAGGGGCCAGATGGAGGATGGAATGGGATAAACACAATGACAAAAAATTTCTGAAATTATACTGCACACTTACAAATGAGTGTGGAAGAGAAAGATATATTGACATCTGTGCTAAGGCAGGAAGGGAAGGACTGGTATGATTTAGAACAGGAGTAATATATTTAAGTGGGATAAAAAATGGATATATTAAGGGAATATGTCTCATGTGTAAAGAACCAGATAGTACTTGGCATTGTATATTAGAATGTAAGCAAACCAAGCTTTGGAGGGAACAGTTCCTAATACGAAAGTGGTAAAATTTACCAAATGAAATAAGAGGCAGAAGAATTTTAAATTTAAAATCAGACTAAAATATTAATGAACTTAGAAAATACATAGACAAGGGAGACAAAAATGTTATGGAAGGTGGGTAAGATAAATGGGAACAATGATGCTGACAATTGCACTATTTAAGAGTGAATATAGATCCCCATTACCTTTTCAACCTGGGATTAATTGTAATGAGGTATGGGAGGAATGCAACTCCATAAAGTCAGGATGAGCAAATAGGAAATTTAAAAGTTTTTCTTAACAGCACTAAGTTCACATGTATTGAGAACATGGAAAGGCAAACTGTTTACTCTGATTTAATATGCTTACTTGTTTGTGAAATTGTATGAAATTGGTTTTATTTATATGTTAGGTTTATATATTCTGTTTATATTCACGAGAGCAAGCTTCATACCTATATAATTGGGGTGACATTATTTTTGTTTATTACAGGCAAAATTGAACTTTATCACTTGAATGAAGAGCTCCATATCTATATAATTAGGGTGACATTATTTTTGTTAATTGCATGCAAAATTGAACTTTACCACTTGAATAAAATAATTATATAAAATTGAATAGTTGTAATGTTAGTTCTTTTTTTTTTTTTGAAAACTTCTTCTTTGAACTTGAATCGTAAAATTTAATAATAATATATAAAGATATTAAGATCAATAAATTCATTTATTTCTTTTTCAGGATAAAAATATTTTCCAAAGTAGCCAGCTCTATTGGGTTGTAAAAGTTCTTTCATAATATTAGCCTCTGGTTTAATGTTACAATTTTAGGTCCAAAAGTGTGCTTCTACTGCCGATTTATCTATTTATTTAAAACAAATATTTGTAAACAAATGTACAAAACAGACAAATCAGTGGTAGCAGCACACCAGAGGCTACTCTGCTGAAAGAATATCTCAATCTAATACAGCCAGCTTTGTTATTCCACCCCTGAATGAACTCAAAAAACTCCAATACAAATCATCAGATGCCTCCACAGATGCATCTCAAGATCCAGTCACAACATCAAGTAGATGGTCAATTGCTGATAATAAGAGCAATTGCTCCCAAAATATGTCCTAATACTGTATGTAAGTGGAGTTGGTATTAACAAATTTAATAAATTCTAATAGAATATATAATTACTCTCTTATCTATAGCTTCCTATATATAATTTAAATACTTTAAAATGCTTCCTCATACCAAAACTAGGTTGTCAGCAGATACTTGAAATGTCTGGGAAGCTGATACTAACAAGGTTTTAGATCTTATTTTGATTTAAAGTAAAACACTAAAAATCATGTCGTCACATTAAAACTCTCTTTAAGTTTCACAAACACACACAAACACAAGGTTTTAGATGCTTTATATGGATAAGATCCATTAAACACATCTATTCCATTTTAGTAAATGGAGCAGGTAAGAGTGTTTTGTCAAACTAAGATCGATTCATTTTATATTATTAACTTTTGCTTCACTGTGTCACAGTTTATTACAGTGTGTAATCAGATACCATGGTAATTATTTTGAGCACTCCATTTAAACCAATTTATTTTCAAAAAACAACTACAATTGAATCTCAGCTCTGGTTATATTTCTGGGTCCTCTACCAATTTCTGAAATATTCTTAAATGTTAGAGAATATCCAAACAGGTAAATCTCATTTGGTACCAGAATCATGAGCACAGTATCTTGCAATATATTGTTCAAACACAGCAAAAATAATTTATAGGGTCTATATTACACTTTTATTTTCTACTCACCTTAAAAACATGAAAAGCTTCAAATTGTATATTCCTAGACTTCTCTTTCAGCATATTCATCATCAGTTTCAAATTGTCTGGATTAGATATATATCTTGTCATGACCTGCAAACATAAACAAACATATTGATAAGTATGATTTAGTTGAACTAAACACTCTTAATGCTTCGCTTACTTGTTTTTTCTAAATGAATTATTTCAGGTCGGTGTTCCTATGGCTCGAAGGCCTATTTACTAATTATTTTTTTTTTAAATTTGAATTAATAAACAAACATGCTTAGAATGGATTATTAAAAAATACCAAAGTAATACATTTCTAAAGAAGTTAACAGTGTACTAGATTATTAGGTTTATTCAATGGAAAAATCTTGCTCATCACATTTTAGTTTCCTAGTTTATAAAAAACAAATGACTTGATTCTCATTGTCCCATATAAGAACATGGGGACTCCCATATGGGAGAATATTACACCAAGAAGAATTTAGTTATGCTTATTTTCCTACACAGGGTAGAGTGATACATTCTGAAAAATCCATCAACTTCAGCAACTTGAAGGTCTTCAGATCAGCACATTATCTCCATACAACTAAGACTTGCTAATTGATTATTGAGGGAGCAATTATTCTGCATAATAGATTATACTAAAAGTGCTGTAATATTGCATACCATTTTCATGTTTTAATGTGTTTAATATTTTGCTTTTATGTAAAGATACGAACAAAACAGATATTCAGTTATCTTTACTGATAATCTGATAACTTGATTAACGTTGATCAAATTCAAATTTTCAGATATCTTAGTAAAATTTTACAGACAGATATAAAACTATGCACAGTGTTAAAAGGTTGTGGTTCTTCTATAGCTGAACAACTTACAATGAATTCTTTAACCTCCTGACTCTCTAATTTTCATAAATGTTGTCCTAGTGGATAACTAATGGCATTTTTTAAGTTAATTATCTTCATTAAACAAACAAAAGGCATTTGGATATTGAAAAACTCTAAATGAGTAATAAGTTAGAGATTAATTTTTAGCTTTGACATATTTTCTCCCATTACTTCCCTTATATACTTCCCAAATCATTTATCTTTTATAAGTGTTTTACTTCATAAAAGTTTGGTTTTCAACAGGTGTATAGATTGAATTATGTAATTAAAGCATGTGCCTTTCATTCCCCATCATAAATACAAGATGATATCCATTTAAAATTTTTTTGTTAATCTTCATAAATCTAACAACTTTTGTAGCATTGTTTATGATGTGAGAGATTGTTTAGAGATTTGAAAAGCAAACTCAATGATATTGCCTTAGTCAAAAAACATTAGTATGTTTTTGAAACAAACACAATAATGCAAAAAATATTTATAGTTACCAGTAAGGCCTGTATTTCTCCATCAAAACTAGTGGTTTCTTATAGCAGAAGTATATGAACAGAAAAGAGCAGGCATTTTGATACTGCTTCCACCTCTTTATAATGTATTATTAGGAACCCATTTGCAAAGACATAAATTTATCTTATTATGACATTCTGTATTGAGTGTTTTAGGCAGTGATGCTTTTATTTATTTCTACACTTTTTTCTGATTTACTTCTTTCTTTTTCTGTTCATTGTGATTATCAGTACAATACGTAATAACTAAAAACATCCCCTAATGGCCACTAGCAATCAATCATATAAAAAAAGTTAATTTTTCAGGATTCACTCTTAAATACATGTATCTGAGCTCAATCCTCTGAGCATATATGAGGGTAGATTTCCTTGTAAGTTTTTGGCTTGATCATTTTCTAGGTATGATAAAGACAAAAACAATATTTCACTTTTCAATACAGTTACCCTTTATTGTAATACACTTCTCACATCTTTGAATTAACATCCCCAAAAATAGTCAGAAATCTTGTCTGCAAAATGGGCATAAACAGCACCCATCACTTCTTGTCACACTTAAGTTTCCTTCTTGAGTTTTGAGAAGAGGAAATAGTCACTGGGAACTAGATCTGGGCTGTAGGGTGGATGTTCGATCTCCTTGAAGCAACATTTCTTCACAGATTCCTTTGCAACAAGAACTGTGTGTACAGGCACATTGTTGTGAAGAAGGCACATGCCACCACTCAGTTTTCCTCGCTTTTTCTCTTTTAAGGAAGCACATAGTCTATGCAATAGGCTAGCATAGTACTTCCCATTTACTGTGTTCTTTTTTAAATAGTTTATAACACCCATTTTTAATACTGAGGCATCACAGGTGGTGGACAGTGGTCATACATGGAATGAAATGGTATATTGGGAAAGGAAGCATTTGCCAATTATGAGGACCAAGGAAAACCTGGGAAAAAATCTTAGTTACCGAGAACAATCCTAGCGGGATTCGAACCCCAGACTTCCCACTCATGAGTTCCTGTCTTAACGACCTCGGCCTGCAGTGGCGGTATTTACTGTGGTGATCCTCTTCTTGAAGTCAATGAAAAGTATACCTTTACAGTTCCAAAAATTGTGGCCATGCAGTTCTTGGTTGACTGAGTGACCTTGGCCTTTAGAGATGGTACTTTGCCAGGTTTATGTCACTCCATTGATTCTCTTTTGGACAAGGGATTGTAGTAGAGGACCATAGTTTCATCTGCAGTAACAATGGTTCACAGAACTTCTCTCTAGTTGCCATTGCATAGCTCCAAAATTGCCTGATAACAGATGACTTGTTGCTACTTTTGAAACGATAAAAGAAGCATAGGTGACCATCTTGCACTAACCTTATTCATGTTTAAATGTTCAATAATTCGAAGGACTGTTGTTTTAGAAAGGCCCAAACATGTTGCTATTTCTATAACTTTGAGCCGCCGGTCTTTCATAATTTCTTCTTCCACAAGGACAATGTTTTCAGGAGTGAGCACCTCTAAGGGCCGACCTGCATGCTCTTCATCTTCAATGCTTTCTCGAACCATTCGAAAAAATTTGGCCCATTCTTTTATGGTAGAATATGAGGAAGATGCTTCCCCATATACACTGTTGAATCGCTGTTTAATTTCATTTGGAGTAAGTCCTTCTTTTGTGAAGAACTTAATAATTGCTCGATACTCCATTTTGAACATGTCACAATCTTCGACACATAGCCTTCTTTATGCAACTATATCTGAACAAATGGGCACAGCAGAGCAGAATTTACAGCTGCAATTATTTATTTAACAGTAAAGTATGACACCAGATAAGGGTTTTATGAAGGCGATAATCCTTATCAGTGAGGCCAGAAATTTATGGTTTATCCTCTTACATTAATCACTCTTGAAATGAATTATTTCCATGAAAAACCAACACACCCAAGACAAAAAATTTACCTTCACCATCGAAGATTTTTTAAAAATTTGGTGTACACGTTCTGTCCATTGTTAAGTAAAGCCATCTCAATTAATCAGTCATTATTTTTGAAAATGCTTTTAAGTTAAAGAATATTTCATTTGTGTTTTATTTCCCAACCTATAGTTTTCAAATTTTTTTGTGTTCCCAGTTTGTTACCGATTTACATTTCCCTAGCATGTGAAACAGTCACTAGTGCCAAGGATGCTAAAACAAACTCTCTTCTTTTACTGAAATGAACATCACTATTAGCGATGGCTATTTGAAATATAGAAACCTCTTTTTATGGTATTGCAAACTATAATATTCTTTTATCTCATATAAAATGTACAGTTTATTAGCTAAAATACTGAATTAAATAGTGAAGAGTTTCAGGATATAGATCAGCAAATAAATAGTGTGGGTCACTGTTGTCCAGGTTCAATAGTATACAAAGAAATGTGTAGTCTATAAGGCTATGTTTGAAAAATACTCTTATGATTGGAACATATTTATTTAATCTTCCTATACATTAAAAATAAATTAATTATTAAACAACTGTCATTGATTCCATTATGTACATACATTCTCCTTAATTTATAAAACTATTAAAGTAATGGAATAAAGAATAACAGCATTAGAAAAACCCTAGGAACATTACATTAATAAAATAGAGTAATGCAATTCAAATTATATAACTATAGTAAAATTGATAAATTTGCACTTTGCCTAACATTTTTATAGATATAGTGAAATTAATAGAGAATTGATAAGTCTTGTGTTAATATTGGCATATGGAAGAAACATTTCCACCAAATTTAATCAAAACTGAGGAAACTATATTTTAGAAAAAGAGATTTGAAATGTTTCAAATACATACATATATTATCACAATAGTGAAGCACTAAAAGATTTTTTCTACTGTTTCAAATGAAAGGGCATTTTAATTTGTTACAACTTAAATACAAATTATACTAGGTAGCAAAAAAAAATTGATCAAAGTCTTCAATTCTTTTAAGAGATTCCAAAGTTTCAGCATTTAGTCAAAAAACTTGAAAATAGCAGAATTACGGCTGGAGATATAATGGTTTCATTTGATGTAAAAGCCTTATTCCCGAGCATACCTGCAGAGAAACTTATGCTTACATTGAAGAAATAGTTGACATCAATAAATTTAAAAACAGAAGAAATAGAAGACTTATTAAAACTTACTAATATTTGCATTAAACAAAATTACTTCAGCTTAAACAAAAAATATTACCAACAAATTTTTGGCCTAGCTATGGGAAACCCTTTGTCACCTTTTCTAGCAGAGTTATTCATGAGCTCATTTGAAATACACATCACAAAAGCCTTCCTTTTAATTTTCAAGTCATGGTATAAGTGTATGGATGATATTTTTCCAATAATAGCGAAGAAACACTTAATAGATGCCCTGAAATTTCTTAATTTGCAACATAAATCTATACAATTTACTATAGAAGAAGAAAGAAAGGGGTGGCTACCATTTCTAGATTTAAACATTATAAGAAATAGAGATTGTTTGAATTTTGGAATTTACAGAAAAGAAACACACAGAAAACTACATAAAAAATGTGAGTTATAACCCCATTCCACATAAATATGCAGTTTTTCACATTTTGGCATACAGATTGATGAATATTCCACTCACAGAAGCAGAGTACAAAATAGAATACAAACAAATAATAAAGACAGCTTTAATCAATGGTTTCAACAAAGACATCGTGATTAAAATTATCAATAAATCTAAAAGACAAAAAGGGATAAGCGAAGTTTCCACACTGAAAAACACAAAAGAAGAATATAAATTCAAAAGTTTCACCTACCACTCAATTTACCACAAGTTCAAGAGAATCTTCAAAGAACATGGTATAATGTTAGCCCCAAAGAATAGATATAACATCAAGAACTTATTGGTTGCACAGTAAAAGACTCCATACAACAGAACAGAAATCAGGAATTTACAAAATAAAATGTGCAGATTGCGAACAGAGCTACATAGGCAAAACAAAAAGAAATTTGGAAATTAAATTTGGAAATTCGGAGGAAAGAACATTTTAGGAATATTCGGTTTAAGCAGGTGGATAAATAAGAAGTAGCAGCTCACTTTTGGACCAAAAACCATGAAATAAAAATGGGGATTGCTGAACTGCTGAAACATCTTCACAACCCATTGGAGTTATCACTTGGGAAAAAATTTTCATATTAAAAAATAGAGAAAACCTAATGAATTTTGAGTTTCCTCCTATGGATGAAATCAGCAACTTCCTTTTTCAACCAACAGAGGCCACCACAGGAATATCCAGTTGTCCAGCCATCGTTTCGAGTAACAGCGGTTCAGTGAGCAACTGAACTTTTGTGTAAGTGAGTGGAGTTTAGTGTAAAAATGAATACGCAAGTTTAGGTTAGACAAATTATTTTAATTGCACTTATGAAGCTATAGACAATAGAGTGGTAATATATCCTATTAGAATTTATTAAATATGTTCACATTAACTCCACATACTTAGATAACATTAGGACATGTTTCAGGAGCAATTGCTTTCAGCATCAGCTGTTGACCGATTACCCATACACAATGTGTGGCTGGTGCTTCTAGCAGTCTCTGATGGTTCTAAAGATTTGCTGAGTTCATCTGTGGTTGGTGGAACATCAAAATTCATTATATTTTTCCTGTTTTTCAGGATGAGCACTTTTCCGAACTATATAGATCTAGTGGGATATAAAGTTATTTCAGCAGCTTAGCCTCTGGTTTAATTTTGTGATTTTGGGTCCAAAAGTGAACTGCCACTGCTGATTTATCAATTTGTTTAAATAAAATATTCTTGAAATGTTTCTTTCTCTAAATTTCTCTTCATTTTCCCAATGTATCTTTTATTATATCACCTGCACATTTAATTTAATAGATTCCTGATTTCTGTTCTGTTGGTATGGTGTCTTACTTTAGAATTTAGAAAATTTTTGATATTATATTTATTCTTTCGGCCTAACTTTATGCCATGTTCGTTGATTATCATATTGAATTTGTTGTGGTAAATTGGATGAAATGTGAAACTTATGAATTTCTTTCTTTGATATTCTTCAGTGTGGAACTCTCTTTTAGAGATTTTTGTCTTTTAATTATTGGTAATTTTTATTATTGTGTCTTTGCTGAAACCACTTATTATTGCTGTATTAATTATCTGTTGATATTCTCTTTTGTACTCTTGTCTCTGAGAGAGTATGTTAATTAATCTGTGCCAAGCTGTAGAATGCCACATATTAATGTAATTTTCTGTATATCTCTTTTCTGTGGATTCAGTCTGTCTGCATTTTTTATAATCTTTAAATCTACGAATGGGAGCCAAATAATTTTTTCCTCTTCCATGGTAAATTTATAGATTTATATTGTAAATTAAAAAGCTTCAGAGGATCTATTGAATGCTATTTTTGGTATTATTGCAAATATGTTGTCCACATACCTATGCCATATCCTGAAGATTAATACGAAGGCTTTGGTGATATGTATTTCAAAGGAGCTCATGAATAAATCTGCTAGAAACAGAGACAATGCATTTCCCATTGCTAAACCAGAAACTTGTTGCTAAAATGTTTGGTTAAAACTGAAGAAATTTTTCCTGAATGCATATGTTACTAAGTTTTAGTATGCATTCTATTTCTTGCTACTTGAATATTTAAAGAGATTAAACATTTCCTTAACATTTACCTAAGATTTTCTATTGGGAATTTGGGGAATAAGGCTTTTACATCAAAAGGCACTATTATGTCACCTGTTGCAAATCTGATATTTTGAAATGTTGCAACTAAATCAAATGAATTTTTGATGCCCAAGCTTTGAATTTGTTTAAAAGAGTTAATCATTTAATATTTACTATTTTTTAAGCAGGTGAATTGATATGGTTAATTGTTGATTCTTTGCTGTTATTTTTTATGGATTTTAGGTAATGCATAAAGTACAGATAGAACTGAATTGCCCTGTGTGATTCTCTGTTTTTCAGACATGGATAATAATTAAACTTCTTTCAGTGCTTTGGATACATTTTCACTTCAACTACTGAGAGGCTTTTCAATTAGTTTGTAGTCTTTCCCCTTTCAAATTTGTCTACTTTGTTTATACAAACATTTTTGTCCAAAATGCTTTTTTTTTTTATTTTCTTTGTCTGACTATATATATCATCAGTTTATCTATCAGTTTTTTTAATGTACTACTGTAATTTTTTAGGCTATCCAAAATTTTTCAGCGTTTCATTTTAACTAAAGTTTTTTCTCCTTCGTTTAGATTGTAGGTGCTATATCAACATCTGTGCTCTATTCTTCTACATTTTCTGAGAAGTTACACAGGTTTTGAGGCCTTTGTTTAGAAATGTAATTTCTACATTAGAAAAAGTGGTATCCAATTACATTTTCTTCTTTTCTATATAATTTACCTTGGAAGAGGAGAAAAATGGGTGGCTCCCATTCCTAGATTTAAAATTATAAGAAATGCACAGAGAGTGAACTTCGAAACTCATATGACACAGAAAATTGTATAAAAATATCATTCATTACTCTATCTCACACAAACATGCAGTGTTCTACAGCTTGGCACACAGAATAATTAACATTCCACTGATAGAAACAGAGTATAAAATGAATGTCAACCGATAATTAAAACAGCAATAATAAGTGGTTTCAACAAAGACCCAATAATAAAAATTACCAATAAATTTAAAAGACAAAAATCTATAAGATAGATTTCCATACTGAAGAACATCAAGGAAGGATACAAATTCATGTTTCACATATCATCCAACTTACCACAACAAATTCAATATAATAATCAATGAACATGGCAGAAAGTTAGGCCCAAAGAATAAATATAATATTAAAAATTTTCTAGGTTCCAAAGTAAGACACCATTCCATACCATACCACGAATCTATTAAATTAAATGTGCAAATATATAATAAAGGATACATTGGAAAAATGAAGAGAAATTCAGAAATTGCGAAAGGAACACTTCAAGGATATTTGTTTTAAACAAATTGATAATCAGCAGCTCACTTATGGATACAAAATCGCAAAATTGTAACAGAGGCTAAGCTGCTGAAAGAACTTTACAACCCAATACAGCTCCCTATTTGGGAATAAATTTCCATCTGTAAAGTAAGAAAAATTTAACGAATTTTGATGTTACACTCATGGACTCAGCAAGTTCGTATTTCAACCATCAGAGACTGCCAGAAGCACCTTGGGATTCAGCCACCACATTGAGTACAAGTAATTGGTCAACAGCTGATGATGGGAGTGATTGCCCCCGAAACATGTCCTAATCCTGTATAAGTGGAATTATATGAACATATTTAATAAATTCTATTAGTATACAAATACAAATATTTAGAAAAGAATAGTATAATACAAATTTTTCACTTAGAATGCTCAACTTTCACACCCAAATCATGCATATTAAATACAAGAAAGCCAAATTAATTGAGATGGTATTACCTATAATGGGCAGAACATATTACCCAATTTTTACAAAATCTGAGATGTAGAAGGTTAATTTCTTGTCTTGGGTGTGTTGGTTTTTCATGGAATGACTGCATTTTAAGAGTAAAAGATGTTTTGTGCCCAGAGGATTGAGCTCATATACATGTTTAGAAGTAAATCATGAAAAATTAATCTTTTCTGAATATGATTGTTTGCTAGTGACCACTGGGGATAGTGATATTTATAATTTTTTCCTAGCTTCCGATAGATTCCAAATTATGTTCCAACTTTTTTTTAATAAAGCATGTAATTTAATTTACATTATTGATAGTCACAATGCTACACTTTTGGACATGAAGACATTTTATTATAACATTTCAGAGTCATTTTCTTGGTATAAATCAGATTTTCCATTAATTTCAACATCCCATGCCTCAGCCTAGCCTATATAAAAATCTACTCTGCAAATGTATATAATTCATCTTGACTACTCCTTAAGATGTCTATGTGCATATGACTCAGAACCCAAGAAAGAGAGCCTGAAAACAAACTTTACTATATTATGGCATTTGGAAATCTCCGATTATAGAGAAAACATTGACATACCTAGATTTCTAACTTGCCTTGGTCTTAGGAATTTTTTGCTACATTAGAGAGCTTTGTCTGTATCTGGGAATGAGTAATGGTCCTTAACAACAGCTGAGACTATTAGAATGATGGACTTACAGAAGACTGAATGAAATGACCTGTGTTTAACAGAACAAAGAAAAACTAAGATAAACTTGTGCAGATATTCACCTTTGGAAGGCTGGGTAGTAGGAAAACTCAGCCTTCATTATGGGTTTGTCCATTATGCAAAGTACATTACCTATATTTACACTATAATTTTATATTCACTTCTATCAATCTTGGATTATTTTGTACATTTTACATATTTAAAAAACAAAAAATGATGGGTAATAATATTTTTAAAATGCACTAAACCTTAATTGGAAATTAACGTAAGAGTATACTGAACAACTCAATGTCAGCTCAATCACACTATGTATATGCATACTCACGGTAAAGTTATGTCTATCCAGAAGCAGTTCCCCAAGAAGTTTTAGGCTCTGACGGCGAGTAACATAGTTCTCAGAGTTAAGAAGTCGTTGATAATGAGAGAACACTTTATCATAGTTCGTTTCCAAGAATTCAGCACACAAAATCTTATGGCGAGTTAAAAGCTCCTGCAAAGCAAAACATATAGAATATATAATACAAACATAGACAAAAGGTCTTCCTTCAGCAGATAATGTAAAATTTCAACAACAGCTTGTCTAGCTCTTACCAGATTTAATACTTACGCCTAATAATGGTACTTATATATGGAACTTCTAATGTGAATAAATTTTACTTATGAAGCTGTATACAATGGAGTGGTAATATATCTCCATTAATGTATTCAAACTGTTCACACTAACTCCATTTACTTACATAATACTGGACAATAGTCACTTTTAAACTACCAAATAATCATTTTCTATTTTATTGGAAAATTTTTTGGTAGATTTAAAAGTGGCTATTGAAGGAATATATGATAAAGGAAAAGAAATAGTTAGAATCAGATCAAAAAAGGTTTTAAAAGAGATAAATAAAAAGAAAATATCAGTAAAGAAGACATATAGGAACACAAAATTGTGTTAAATGATAAAGATGTAATTTATACAAAAGCCAACAAAGGGAACAGAATAGTAATATTAGATAAAGGAGGTTATAATACAAAGATACAAGAATTATATACAGGTCCTTTCAGATCCATTGAGGGACATATTAATTCAATGAATGAGGCTCTGAAAACATGCACATCTTTCCCAAAATAAACAAAATACAAAATAAAATAAAATAACTCAATAACAGCAAAATTTATGGTTTATCAAAAATTCATAAGACAGATAATGGTATGTGGCCAATCATTAACAATATCAATACACCTTTGTACTATTTAGCAAAATAGCTAGCTAATAGATTCAAGACAATACCAAAATTTCAAAGCAAAAGCATAAACAATTCATTTCAGTAACAGAAAAAATTAAGGATATAAAATTACAACCTTCTGACACATTAATATCTTTTGATGTAGAATCGCTGTTTCAAAGCATACCTAAAGATAAACTCATAATTTATCTGCATGATTGGCTAAGAACAACAGGAATTAATAATGCACACATTAAAGAATATATAAAACTCACCAAAATTTGCATAAACCAATCTTATTTTTCTTTCAAGGGCAAATTCTATAAACAGTAATCAGTACTTATTATGAGCAGCCCCTTATCTCCATTTCTAGCTAACCTCTTCATAGCAGATATGAAATGCATATCAACTCAGCATTCACATACATATTTAAAATATGGAATGGATATGTTGATGATATATTTCCATTAGTTAACAAAAAACTCATTGATGATGCTATAAAACTTCTGAATATACAATATAAAACATATTGTTCATATATGAAAAAGAAACAGATAACACGCTACCATTCTTGGCCATTAAAATAATGAAGTGTCAAGGAAATATGGAATTTGGAATATACAGAAAGAATAAGCATGCAGACTATCATATCAAAGCTGATGGTTTTAACCCCAAAACACACAAACATGCAGTGATAAACAGCTTATCACACAGGCTAGTTAACCTAAAATTAGCAAAGAAGAAGACTTTAAAGAATACAAACAAATAGAAAGAACATCAATTAAAAATGTGTTTTACAAAATAACTAGTACACATAAAAGTACAGAAATTCAAGAGGCAGAAACTTATTAAAGAAAACCACTGCAGGAAAAGATAAGCTAATTTTTAAAAAATTTACATATCATTCATGGGCTATGCAAATATTTCAAAATATTCTAAAAGATTTTAATATCAGGTTGGCACCTGTAAAAGGTTTTAATGTTAAAAAAAACATCTGATAGACAATGTTAATGATAATGTTCCACTGGAGAAAAAAGCAGGTATTTAAAAATAAGTTGTGCAGAATGTGAAAAAATTCTACATTGGAAAAACAATGAGAAACATAGGCACACTGTTAAAAGAACATTTCAGAAACATAAAATACAAGCAAATGGAAAAATAAGTCATAGCATTTCATTTCTTGACAGAAAACCAAGACATAGTGAATAAAGCAAAATTATTGAAATCAGTACAAGGACCAACAGAATTAATAACATGGGAGACAATCTACATTTATGAATACAGAGACAGTTTAATGAACTTTGACACTTCCGGGGATGAAAAACTTTCACACCCAGAGCAGAAAACACATTTCCACAGCATAACAAATTATCCAGCAGTCAATGGGTAGCTGAGGATGCAAACAATGGGTTCGTGAAACTAGTACTACATATCATAAAAAATAAGTGAAACCAATAAAAGTGTGTAGGTCGACTCTATCATACAATGATCTTAATTTTATGATTGGCTTCATTGTACAAGTTCCAATTAATAGTTCTAGTTAAACTTATATTGGTTTAAAAAAGAACATAAATTCAACTATACAAAATTTTATGTAAATAGCAAATATCACTGAAAATTTAAGAAGTATTGCACAACAATTTTTGTTCTAAATGAGCCTGTACATACATATTCTTTTATCATGTGATCAAAAATTTTCTAGATAACACAAAAAAGGAAGTATTAGAAGAAAGCTGGTGCTCCAAGGGGAGTATGCCTGCATATGTCCTGGAATGCAAATAACCTGCAAGACAGCTATATTTTGGGAAACCACTTCATTTTACTGCTCTATTTAAGTATAACTTTTTCTAGCAGTTCATGTTTCTAAGTGAGTCCTATGGACACTGAATTGAACAATTGAAATTTGTGATTTTGGACAGCAGAACTCTCCACACGAAGATGCTGCAACTCTGTAATTTTTATGATTCTGAAACTGAATGAATTATTTATTTTATTATAAACTTCTTTATTAATCTGCTACAGGGTCAGGTACTGTATTTGGTGTTTAATTCTATTTGAGAGTTTCTCATAAATGCTGATTTATAGTTGCAATATTAAATTGCACCAAATAGAGAAAGGGGGGGAGGAAACTAAAAATAGCTTTGATGTTACCCTGCAGTGACAACTATTTCTAATTGATAACTTGGCATATTATTGTCCCTTTACTTCAGAAACATGAGTAATCATGAAAACAAAGAAAAAAATTAGTAGACACAACTTTTCTCTTTTATTTTTTTGTATTAAAAGTTTTTAAGAACTTTGTCTATGACAAAATTTGATAGGGTCCCTTCCTTATTAAAGAAGGCCAGAAATGTCATTGACTCCTGTCTTTTGAACTCTGTGAGTACTTTACAAATGTTTGGTTTTGTCAAGATGACTTAAAATTTCTGTTTCATTAATCTCTTTTCAAACTATGTCCTAAAACTGAATTATTAAATTAAAATTCACATCATTTGTTATCACATACATTTAAGATTACCATATTTTTTCATGAACTGCTGAGCAATTGGGATACCTTTTTTTCTTCTTGTTGCTTAAACCTTAGTAATAATTCCTGTCAATTTTTAAAGTATGAAGAATGTTTAAAATCTGACAACTTAATTAATTGTGGCACCAATTCTTCAATTGAATTGCAATTCATCTGCTTTTCCAAATAAAATAATTGTTGAAATTTCTGATCATAACACAATACAACACTTTCAACTTCAATTATAGCACTTTGTCACCTATCACTTTGTTCAAAATCTGCTTTCTTTTTAAATAAAGATAAAATGCTTCACCATACATAAATAAATAAGGCTAATAGATCATAATAAATCCTAAACCTTTTTAGTGTGTATGGAATACCAGATATATAATTGATTCTGACCGAGTCTGGTAGAACATTTAGCATAGTGGCCCCTGAGAATAGCAGGAATGCTACTGGACACTATGTTAGGTTACTTACTTCCTGGGCTGATTATAGTGGGCAACATGATTTTTGTCTCATGAGTATAAATAGTTGTACTTGCTGCAGTTTTTCATCCTGTTTTTAAATGTGTATTCAGAATTTCTCCATCACCCACAGTTTCCTTTTTATTTAAATTTTTTTAAAATAATTTTTTTTCGTCCATTTGTTGCAAAATAAAAGCTCCTAGAGCATTGGAAATATGATGGAACCAAATCAGCTAACTCAAATGGTATCACTGCTACTGTTGTGCATGTTCGACATGTACAGACATGCACAAAAGTAATCTAGTGTAGCACATGTTCACCAGAATGATGCCACTTGCAAGATACCAGTGAACCAATAAACACGTCATTGCGAGTGCTTTGTGTGTCTGAATTGTGTTTTACATATTTACAAATTTATTTCTTTTAATAAATCGTTAATTGCAAAATGCCTAGAGTTTGTTTAAATCATCCTAGCAACTTTTGTTATATATGTCGTGAAGTGACACTCAAGTTTCAAAGACGAAACCTTACTCGATTAGTGGAAAAGTTTTATGAACTTTATTTTGGGAGTAAAGTGGGGGACCAAGCAAGGGCCTGGGCCCCACATATCTGTTGTTTATCGTGTTCTAGACTTCTCACTGCTTGGAAGAAGGCACACACCACATGCCATTTGCTATCCTGATGATTTGGAGGGAATCTCAAGATCACTCCTCCGACTGTTACTTCTGTTTAACACACATTAAAGGAATTACGTCAAAATCAAACGTACACTGGTGTACCCTAACTTGCAATCTGCAATGAGACCAGTTTCACACTGCAAAGAATTGCCCATACCAAAACCTCCAGAACATATGGCAGAGATGAAGAGAGCTCAGATCTGATGGAAGTAAGGAAGAAAATGCAATAGATTTTGGTGATTCAATTTTTGGACTAAGCTGTTTATCTGAACCTGATTTATTGTCTCAAGAAGTTGTTAACGATCTCATACGAAATTTAACGCTATCCAAAAAGCAGTCTGAAATGCTTGCTTCCCGGCTAAAAGGATGGAATCTTCTTCAAAAGAATACAAAAATGTGTATTTATCACAATCGTCATTCTCAAGACTATTTTTCTGAAGAAAATTGGCCTAGTATTTTGTAATACATTTCTTCTCTTATGGAGACATTTGGTATTGAACGTAACCCAGCAGAATGGCGCTTGTTCATTGATGCCTCTAAAATTAGTGCTTCAGCATAATAGCAATAAATTCCCATCAGTACCTGTGGCTCACTCAGGTAGTATGAAAGAAGCATATGATAACTTGAAATTTATGTTGGAAAAGCTTCAATATGCAATGTATGAATGAAATATTTGTGGTGATTTGAAGGTTATTGCACTTATTCTTGGTCTGCAGCTTGGTTATAAAAGTACTGTTGTTTTTTGTGCCTCTGGGATAGTAGGGACAGAAAAAACCATTACATTAGAAAAGAATGACCTAAACACGAATCATTCATTCCTGGACAGAAAAATGTGAAACATGGGCATTGTGTAGTCCCAAAAATGTGTACTTACCTCTGTTACATATTAAACTAGGATTAATAAAGAATTTTATCAAAGCCATGGACAATGCACCTGGTTTCATGTACTTGAAACAGAAGTTTCCTAAAATTAAAGAAGATGTATTTGTGGGTCCACAAATACAATCACTAATGCATGATGAAACATTTGAAGAACTATTGAATCCACTGGAGAAAGCAGCTTGGCAAGCATTAAAAAAGTTATTCACAGTTTTTTGGGAAATTGAAAGGCAGAAAATTACCATCATATTGTCAATAATCTTATAACATCTTATAAAAATTTGGGTTGCATATGTCCTGCACTCACACCTAGATTTCTTCCTGGACAACACTGAGCAATGAGCATGGAGAATACTTTCATCAGGACATTTCAGCTATGGAACAGAGATATCAAGGCAAATGGAATCCTAATATGCTGGCAGATTATTGTTGGACCATCAAGAGGGATGCTCCATAGGCGAAATGTAGCAGAATGTCGTCATTTCTTACTTTCTAGGTGAGTCAGAATGTTTGAATATTTTGTAGTTAAGAATGTAGAAAATATTAAAGCATTTGAAAGTATAAATGCCTGTCTCTCAGAAACCTTGCATGATGGGGAAAAACTGATATCATATTTGAATTCGGGAGAAAAAATACTTTCAAAATGACATATTTTTCTTTCTGAGCAGAAAAAAGTTTATTTTTTGTTTCTCAGTGTTATTCATTAACTGTACAAATACACACCAGCTCTCTTACCTTAAATGTAGAGAAGGCATCTGAAGCAATGTCAAATGTGGACACCTCCACATATCTAAAGAAATTGAAAAAGTCATCAGAATATAGCATTATCTTAGCTAGAGCTTCGTATCGTGCACACTCCCTCAACATTGTGCCACAATTGAGCGCTATCTCTTGATGTTCATACCTGCAAGCCAATGAGTTAAAAGTAAGAATTTAGGAATTTGAGGAATGCAGACCCACTTCTTAAATAGTAATTTTCAGCATGAATTTGGTAAACACTTAGTCAGGTGCATTTTCTTTCACTTTGAGCACCACTATTTAAAAAAAAAAAAAAATATATATATATATATACACACACACATACAGAGCTTATTTTAGTTTCTCCATTTATATACAGAGTATAGACATTGTTCTTTAGACACTCCCACACAGAGAGACTACCCGTATTTCAAGCAGCGGAGGCCTACAAGTTATGTATTAGAAATCAAAAAACTTTTCTAACTTTTGCAATTCTATAATGGAAACTCAATTATAATAAGTTTAAATCATAAGTACCTTACAGTGTGCTAGATCCCTTTAGCATTGTTATAAATAATAATATGCTTTGTATAATAACAACTGCTTTCAAGCTAAGCTAGATATTTAAGGTGCATAACAATAAGTTTAATTTACAACCATTATTATTTTTCCAGCCTTTTGTATACATTTCACAGAAAGTAGTAAGGAAATAAAACAAGATTCGGATTCTTTCTGAACTAGCTGTTTCCATTTCATAAGACAGTATCAACTGATACAATGTCCTAGATAATAAGCAGCTATTACTATTTACAACATATTTCCTGAACATATGAATAAATAAAATATCAAACTTCTATAGACATGTTATGGAATAAATTACTACAGCACACTATAATCAAATTAATTTTTACAAATATGAAAATATGTACAGAGGAATCTGGGATCAGAAAGGTTTTACATATTTACAAAAAATTAGATTTTACAGATCCACCCAGTATCAGAATATTATGATCAATCCTCAACATATATATAGTACTCCTCTAAGTACCACTATCCTGATAACATGGCGAAAGAACCATATATTCTAAAATAAAAATATAGGATCTCTCTTCCTAGACTACTATTTTCAATTTGCCTTAGGATGTGAGTGCAAGGCAGTAATATAATTTTATATATGGAAATTGTTCTTTCACAATAGTCATATGTATGGCATTAATTGGAAAGGAAGAATGAGACTTAAAAAACCGGGTTATTACCAGGATTCAAACCATGGATCTTCAGCCTTTCATGCTGATGCTCTTACCATGTCCTTTTCCAAACATCTCTTATCTGATTCTATATATTCCAGAGACCTCCCAGATTTTTCTACTATGACAGATTTCTTTCTTAGGAGACAACTCATGACATAGGCTTCTAGTTTTATCAGCAACTATATAGGTATTCATTTTATACATGAAAATTGTTCTTTTACAGTGGCTGTGTGTAGAATATTAGTTGGAAAGGAAGAATCAGACTTGCAAATTGAAGGTCAAGCTGGAATTCAAACCATGAATCTTCAGCTTTCCATGCTGGTTCTCTACCCAACTGAGCTACTGTATAATCCTCCAAGCATGGAATAAAATACCTCTATCATCTGATTCTATATACCCCTCTCTAAGATTTCTCTACTATAAGATATTTATTCCTTAAGAGACAACTCATAATAGTATGAGTACATATGACCCAGTTGGTTAGAGTATTATCATGGAAGGCTGAAAATCTCAGCTGTGACCCAAATTTTTCATGTCTGATTCTTCTTTTTTAAGTACTATGGTGTCTTACATTATATCAGCGATCATTATAATGGCAACTACATTGACAAGTAAGTAGCAAATAGAACTTTTGTTTATTACAGTCCAATATACATTGTGGTTTTAGTTTTGGATTTTCCTGCTCTGTTTTCTTTCCACAGTTGACTAAAATGATTCCTATAGAAGGAAGCTAAAAATTAGATGAGAGGTTCATGGTTGCATGCTTTGAGAAGGACATGGTAACTCAGTTGGTTAGACATCAGCACAGAAGATTCTAATCCTGGCCATAACCCAAATTGTTCAAGGCTAGTTCTTCCTTTTCCAAATAATGTCCCATATACAGCTAGTGTAAAAGAATGATTTCCATGTATAGAGGGTTAAATAACTCTATGAAAAAGTTGGTAATATCATTTATGAATTCTCAGTATACAGTTTTCTCTACACACTGAAATTCATCACTCAACCACATGCTTCAAAAGCTACTTAGGTGTAATGGGACCTTTAGCTATTCCTGTACGAAATGACATTACTTGTCTTGCACTTACATCCTAAGGTCTAGGGAGAAAAATACTATATTTTTATTTTAGAATATAATGGTTCTTTCTCCTTTTTACCATTGGCGATAGTGGTATAGTAGTAGTATATATGTATGTTGATTGATAATATTCGGACACTGAGTAGATATGTAAAATATTATTTTTTAAACTGAAAATGTAAACACCTTTAGATTTCAGGCTCTTCTGAACAAAGTTTCATGGCTTTACCTACCTACAATGCATGGAGTGAAGAAGGCTACCAAAAATGTGTTTACAGCTTGGCAGATTTTACTAAGAGAAAAGCTAATCTTAGCACAAAAAGAGAAAGCTAATTTTAGAACAATGGCATCATTAAATAGGATTTTATGAAAGTTCTATGTTTTTATATTAGATTATACATGAGTTAACAGTGGAGATTTTCACTTTGTGAACATTGTCTCCTGGCCCTATGCTCACTCCTTGTTTCTACTTATTGTCCATTTTCACTTATTTTTAACCTTAGCCAGAAATTGTGGAATCCAGAATAGGAAGAGAATGTGTGTCAGATTTAGTTTCGAGAAAATTGTGGTCAAACTTGTTTAATGTTTTTCTTCAGAAACTTTGTTCTTTATTTATTTAAAAATATTTTAATTTGTACTTTAGTGAAATAGGTTCCTACTGATGTTCTTTACTTCCTTATATCATTCAATTAAATGTTAGAGTTTATTACCATTGATTAAAACATGCATATGAATGAGCACTCTCTCTCTCTCTCTCTCTCTCTCTCGCATTTAAACCTTCAGACTCTTTGGAGGGCAGCTAATAATCCTATAAGAAAAATCCCTCCCACCAAATGGGGATTGAACCTGGGGCCCTCTGGATTTATAGGCTAGCTGACTTACTAGACTACAGATTAGTTCTTATTTGGTTATTAAAATCCAGAAAAAAATGAAATTGCAAGAGCAATTTGAATAAATGCTAAAGTTAAATTTTCAATGCAATTAATACACATTAAAGTCACTTGAAATGAATGTTGATTCAATTGCAATAAAAAATATTCTAAACAATCACTTATACATGCAATAGATAAATAACACATACAAATAACCTAGTTTAAATGGTAATGCTGAAATCTGTGTTCTACCATGCTTTAGCATCAGTTCAAAGTTATTAAATTAGCAATTATGGTGAAGAAATGATATGATCATACATAATAACCAATAACTAGTGAAAATAGAAGCAGGAAGGGTTGGCATGTTTTTTCTTTTATTTTTCTTTTCAGAAGAATATTTTGTTATGATAATTTTACATTTCTGTAATAATTTCACCTTTGAACTGTAATGCCATAATAGTGGGGAAATCTATAAGATTTACAAACTATCCTGAATAGTTGCCACTTTTGTATGTGTTCTTGAATGCTTCAGTGGCACTATCTTCATAAGCAGTTATCCTATGTAGACATTTAAATATTTCAGAAACATAGCAGTTTCGTATGTGTGTTCTTAAATGCTTCAGTGGCACTATCTTCATATGCAGTCATCCTATATAGATGTTTAAAATATTTCAGATACAGCAAAACTGTGTCACTGTTGTATTTTTCCATCTTCCAACAAATTTATCTTCATCAATCAACTCTTACAACTTCTGATAAATTTGTTTTCCACAGTTTATTAGTAGCATTGAAAAAGTTCAAACTACTTTTAATATTTGGTTTGCAAAACTTATAGAACTTTTATTCATTCTATTATGGGCAATTCATATTTTGTTATTTTACATTGAAAGATCCTCTCATGCTTCCTATAGTTTCATAATTTGCAATAACTTTCTCCCTTGTTAATAAGAGCATTGTGTAAGGATGGGAATACTAATTGGAGAGATAATATTAACAAAAGAGAAAAAAAAAATTACTCTGTATGACCTCTCATTGCATCCACATATGCATATAAAAATCCTGTATATGATGTTAATATAGAGTTGGTTTAGTGACACATACTTCACTTACTTGCTTTTTTTTTTAATTGGACATGCTTTTACAAGTTGGTCTTCTGTTGATGATGGGAGCAAAGGTTCTTGAAACATGTCTAATTAATAAATCAAGTGAGTATAAGTGTCACCAAACCAAACCTGTATTAATATTATTTTATCACTTTACTGTTAATATGCTTCAACAGTATAAGTTCATCCTGTATATAGTTGGCTTTCAACTTCACTTCAAAGAAAATTTCTACTTGTGACTTTGACCAGTTTTGTGTACATTTTGCAAAATATGAGCACATATGACTATGTGGATTTAATTAAGTGGAGAATATTTTTTTCCCAAGGAATAAGGTAAAGTACTCATAAGTTCTTAATATAATTCACCCAATAAGTATTATATTTTACTTACCCTGCCATTAGAGTGAAGAGTATCTCAGGCTTGGTACATATGTATTCCACTGTGGGTGATCTAGTACCAATCTGACGCCGCAAGATATTATTGAAAACCTGAGCCACATCCTTTTTCCCCTAGACAAACAAGAAACATACTTAAAAGTGCATCCATATTTGATATTCAAAGAGGAATCTAAGTTGGGCATCTTTCTCTTTGAAATCATGGATAAGAACTCTTTTCCCCATCAGTCCAAGCATTTACTAAAATCAGGATTGGCAATGGGCAAGGAAAAGGGCATTAAGCAAGTTTATGATACAAAATTTAATACTTATTGTACGGGAAACTATTTTTGCACACCCTAATCCCTTGCATAAAGGAAATTTTGGAAATTATTTGCCTGGAGAATCATTTGTCAGTGCTCCCAATATTTAGAGCTAGTCAGGTTATCCAAAGAGAATTAAAACAAATTGCACTCTCCTTTTGGTGATGCCCTGCTATGAATTCCTTTCAAGTTTCAGCTTTGCAGCCAAACCAAAACCACTGATTTTCCAGATGACCACTATATCATCAGCAGAACTTCATTGAAGCATTAAATACCACCAGTTATCATTAGAATTAAGGGATTAAGTGACCACCTTCAAATTTCTAATTTTCATACTTTGATCAAAATAATATTCTTGAAAATTCTTTCGTCTCTTTTAGTCACTCCTATAATTTCATCTCTAGCATCAAATACAAATGTTCCCATTAATATAAATTTATCATCTCCAAAGAGATTATTTTTATATATATAAAAAAACCTAAATGTACTCTTCCCTTATTTTTGCACTTTTTATTCAGGCAAGTGCTCCCACTTTAATACCCGAATTTGTTTAAAGCAAATATGCCAGGCTATTCAGATACCTAGTTAGGAACATCATGATTGGGTGATAATACTTCTCCAGACAGACCCTGAATAACCTCAGCATACTGTCAGAATATCTGTATTTACACCTGCATTCTCTTCCATTAACAGCATTCTTTTTCTTAATCTTTTATTATGTCCTTATCTGGAGAATATACTATATGTGCCATCATGTAGAGAGAAAGAAAAAGATACAGGGAAAAGTTATACATATACTTATGGCCTAAGTGCATTGAAAACCTAAGACTCTCTCTAAAATCTTGTGGTCAGTACATTTGTCTGTAAATCTAGAGATTTCAGGTTCAAATCCTGTAAGCCCAGTTGACAGAGTAAGTTGTTTTTTACTCTGAAAACATGAATGTCACATAATTTTTAGCATGCAGGCTTCAGGCTAATTAACACACTTATTTCATAATTCACTGTCTCTTTAGACTTTATTATGAGGTATGTTAAATCGCAAACAACAAAACAAAAATGGGAAACTTAGCATCCCTGACAAAAAAAATATTAAATTTTTATTGAATTACTGGTGCCCCTACTATGAATGATATATTGTACAAGAGGCACTCTGAAAGTTACTGCAAATTGACGCTTAGTAATAAATTATTCTCATTTTGAGCTTTATTGCTTTTCAACACAATCCCTCTTAAATTCCAAGCATTTGCCCATGTGATGGAACCAATTATCAAAGCATTACATCTAGTTTTCCAGAGAAACCTCAAACACCAGCTCATTGAAGAGCTCAATCGCAGTTTAAGCGGTGTTAATGGATAATCTGCACATTTTCTTCTTGATAGTTAGGAACAAGACATTGCATAGTGCTGATTAGAAAAGAGCAGACGAGTCATAAATTTTACACCTTGAGTAATCAAAAAAATCATTGCATGTTCCACAGTGTGCAAAAAATGCATTGTTATGGAGGAGGATATACAACTTTCAGATTGTACCAAATGCATTTTTCCAAGACTGTTGGTAAACAGATTGTGCTATAATATATTCAGCCTTTCATACTGCACTCATATCTCTCTCCCCAAAAATGTCACATCTTGGTTTTGACGATTTGGTTATCTTCAATTAACTAATACATTGCATCATCATTTCTGTCACTAGTCTCTGTAACAGGTCAACACTTGCAGAAATCATTACTGAAGTAAGTATATACAATAGAATTCTGCAAATCAAACCATATACAGCCTTTGCTGATAGTGCTTTATCTCCAAAAGCATTATGAAGTTGCTATATGCCTTTTTTTTTGGCATAAATGATGCTTTAAAATTGTAAGAAATTATAGCCAAACAGTGCTGTTAATGTAAATCCATTAATTTTATGGAATGTTAACTTCAAAAATATCTAATACTTAAACCAGAAAATATTTTTAGTTTTGCAAACATAAGTTGACTTGGAAACTGAATTGCATTTATATAATGTAAGTTATATAGACAAGGTAAATCAGTGTAAGATGCAAGTAGGTCAAAGATGTTATTTGTATTTCATTTCTGCAGTGCCAGATGACATGTTCAGTTGTTAGAGTGCATTTGGTCATAGTGGGAAGTGTGCTTGTGAGATTCTCCAAAACCATGTTAAATTGGAAGAACACTAAAACATCTATTGCGTCAATGGGAAGTAGACATATGAATAAAAGCATTTTCAAATAATCCAAGATAACATCAATAAGTAAGTCGAACAATACCACACTCAATTTACCTAGCCTAAGGCTTCTATCTTGCCTTACTACACCAGTTATCTCTCCAAGATCACATTTATCATAAAACTTATTTTTATCATATAACTGCTAAAGTATGTCACATTAACACTTTAACCTTTCTTATTTACTAAAATTGTTAATTGGAACAATTTTTTACAATGGGGTGAAGATGCAAATGAAGGATTTGTGAAACTGTCTTACATATGAAAATAACTTTTCTTGGGCTATCAGTCAGGTGAATTCTGGAAGAAGTTCCAAGCTTTCAAGAGCTAACGTTGCATCATTCCCTGAAGATGAGAGCGACGTTAGCTCTTGAAAGCTTGGAACTTCTTCCAGAATTCACCTGACTGATAGCCCAAGAAAAGTTATTTTCATATTGCCACCAGGTAAGCTTTAAGTCATGGTTAGTCTTACATATTTTAAACAAGTAAATGGAGCAAAAGAGTATTAGTTCGACTCAATCATACAATGATTTTAATATTTTTCTTATTTAATTTTATAACAAAGCATTTCCCTAACTTATTATAAGTTTTTCCAAATCAATAAAACCAACATATAATCTGTCCCTTTTCTTTAATAAATATTTGTTTATCAACATTTTAACATAAATATATTATCCCTTGTCCTATTTCTCCTGCTAAAACCAGCTTGATAAAGCAGATATTCTTTCATTTTCTTCAGCCCAATCCCGAATTATTTTGACCATAATTCCTGTAAAAAAAACTTTTCCAAATAGCAAAACAATTACTCCATAATTTCTTGGGTTTTTCTTACTTTCATTATCTTTATATTTGGGATGAATGATTGCTATTCCCAATTTTCTTTAATTATATTCATAAGCCTAGTTGAACATTTTAATAATCTGATTATTACACTAAATTATATAGAATTCTATAGGTAAACTGTCAATTCCTACTGCCTATTTCTCTTGAATTTATGAACCTGAATACAGATTTCTTCTTATGAAAATGATCTATCCAGCTTTTCTGCATTATTATTGCATCATTTCAGATTCAAACTGTTTCTTCCCTTAATCTCATAATAAACACGCACTAAAAATATTTAAGTCATTTATTCAGACTTATAGATAAGAGGGTATGTCCAAAAGTTTCCGGTCTAACCATTTCCTAGGTATGATAAAAATATATATATATTTCACTTTTCAATATAGTTACTCTTTATTGTGATATACTTCTCATACCTTTGAATTAACATTTCAACACCCCCCCCCCTCCCCCAAGTCAGAAATCTTGTCTGTAAAATGGGCATAAACACCATCCATCACATCTTCTTCACACTTTAATTTCCTTCTTCAGTTTTGAGAAGAGGAAATGGTTACTGGCAGCTAGATCTGGGGTGTAGGGTGGATGGCCAATCTTTTTGAAGCCATATTTCTTTACAGTTTTCTTTGCAGCAAGAGCTGTGTTGTTGTGAAGAAGGTGCACACCACCACTCAGTTTTTCTTGCCTTTTATGTTTGATGGAAGTACGTAATCTATGGAGTAGATTAGCATAGTACTGCCCATTTACTGTGGTGTTCCTCTCCTTGAAGTCAATGAAGAATATTCCTTCACAGTCCCAAAAGATTGTGGCCATGACCTTCTTGGTTGACTGAGTGACCTTGGCCTTTACACCACTCCATTGATTCTCATTTGGACAAGGGATCATAGTAGAGGACCATAGTTTCATTTTCTGTAACAATGGTCTCTTGTTGCCGCAGCAGAGATCCTAAAATGCCTGACAACAGAAGACTTGCTGCTTTTGGACTTAGGAAAGGAGTCTAGGCACTCATTTTGCACTAACCCTATTCATGTTTAAATGTTCATGAATAATGTAAAGGACTGTTGTTTTAGAAAGACCCAACCTTGTGATATTTCTGTAACTTTGAGCTGCCGGTCTTCCATAATTACTCCTTCCACAAGAGCGAAGTTTTCAGGAGTGAGCACCTCCAAGAGCCAACCTGCATGCTCTTCGTCTTCAATGCTTTCTCAACCCATTTGAAAAAGTTTGGCCCATTCTTTTGTTACAGTATAATATGAGGGGGATTCATCCCCATACACTGTCCAATCACTATTTAACATCCTATGGAATAAGTCCTTTTGTGAAGAACTTAATAACAGATGGATGCTCCATTTTGAACAAGTCACAATCTTATACACATACCCTTCTTTATGCAACTATATCTGAACAACTGAACACGCGCAGTGGAAGTTACAGCCTCAATTATTTACTTAACATATACGGTATGACACCAGATAAGGGTTTTATGAAGGCAATAATCCTTATCGGCAAGGCCGGAACCTACCCTTGTACAGTAGTTTTCAGTCCTGCACACACTGAATAATAATTTTCCAAACTGCTATTCCCCATCTAAATGCATACTTCATTCAATTTTTAAAGCTTTAACTCTGCCCCACTCTCATTTCTTATTCAAGTAAGAACCTATATCTCTCACATAATTGCATCATGAGATTCCTATCAGATATTCTCTCCCTGCTTTTAATAATTTCCTCCCATACTAATGCTCTCATCCTTCTACATTCATCAAACCAATTATCATAAATTTTCTTTTTCCATCTATTTCTCATAATTATATTTCCCGCAGCCCTTTTAAGGAATAAACTCACATAACTCCACAATTACATTATTTTTCTCTAAAGAAATCATTAAATCCATTTCATACATACACAATTCAACCATGACCAAATGCAACATCTTGCAAAATTCCCCATACTTCTCAGGAATCCATTTCTATTTATTTTTATACCAAAACCACATGCATTGTCTTTACTGCTTCCATCACAACATCATGACCTCACAAGTGGAAAGTGTGAACTAGCGACAAAAATATTCATTATCTCTAAATCATAAACGTTGCATAATGTATCATCACTAGACAATATCTAATTTTTAACACTCTGCCCACAAGCACTTGTACATGTAAATTTGCTGGTGCCATCTTTTCCCCCAACAACAATTCCCAATACAACCATTATTCTCACAAAACTGAATTTACTTCATCATTTACCGTGTCTAACCCATGCTTTATTATAATCTTCTCTCCCTTTTTACCCCAAACACCTAATTCTTTAATTTCTAACTCTCCCACTCTTGCATTCAAGTCCCCTACTAAAATAAACTCCATCATGGATATTCCATTCTCATATTTTCTAATTCAATTTCAAATTTTCGAAAAAGTTCTGGATTGTAAAACCTGGAATTCACAGGCAGATTGTAAATTATATCAATATGCAAATCCCACTTCTGAATTAACATTCACATTAACCCATTAATTTCAAACTTCCTGTCCTTTAATTTACTTATCAAAACATCTCTCACCAACAATATTTTCATCCTGAAACTTGACCCTCAATATTCTTCTTCACACCATATTTGCCTATGAAATCAAAACTCTGAACTATAATACACCCATTGCCCTTTAACCATGAATCAAATTAAAGCTAACAAATGGACCTTAGTAAGTATTTCCTTGATGAAACTCCCATTCAACCCTCTGTGCATTCCTTCACAATTCTAACACCCAAGTTTCAAAACTTCTCTTTCCTTTTCATTCTATTGCAAATCAGAACAGTGTTCAAAGGTATGCAATTTGCTCCAACTCTGAAGCATTTTTCGCTATTAACAGACATATTAACTGCTAACTGATATATGTATTTAACGTATCTCATACCACTGTATATGATCAATAGATAAATAAATAAATTAGCCCCATCACTCTTGAAATTTTATCACAGTTTATACATATTATCAAAAGTTTGTATCAATTTTATAATACTGCATAATGTCACAGATATTGAATATTAAAATGCGTTGTCAGTAAACTTTAGATGTGTATTGTTAATATGTCCTATATCATTTGTAATGATCTTGCAGATTGAATAAATACAGTAAAATCTCTAGTATCTGGCAAATATGAGATTAAATCAGCAACTGATTTTGCCAGATAATTGGAAAATACTTTAACAAGTTATGTTAAGACATACTGCACACACATTTTTTTCATGCAAAATTGAGCATTTTTCATGTATATTTTTAAAAATTAAATTTTGAAATAAAATTTTATTTTCAGTATTTAAAACTGTATATTTATCTGTTAGTTCATAATAAAAAAAAGCATACTACAATTACTGGACCTAATAACAATATTGGGGGCCATTTGACTCTGAGATCAGAGTAACCAACATAGTAATTGATTGCAACTATAAAGACAATGAAGTTGTAATGTGCAGTAATTCTTCTATTAACTCTGCACTACTAATGCCCTTTTCCATTTTATCTAACTATCCAAACTTCTGTTTAAGGGTTAGAACATTTTGTTTGTGCTTCATGGAATCCATCATGCAGTAGCGGGTTAATTGACTTTAGCTATTGCCACAGGTGTTATATGGCAAAAAGCTATGTTATCATGCTCACTACTGCAACCCTGTGAAGAGTGAAGACACACTATATTGACATTAGTAGCTCACTACTGTGAAGCCATGCTGTATCTATATGCTGCATTTATGATGCTGTTAGAGGACAATGAAAATTTCAGCAAAATGACAGCATGTCATATGTTTTTTAATATATTTTTATTTTTTTCTTTTCTAATTGTAAAAAGCTATCATTTTCATATTGCCAGCTATATGGGTGCCAGATACAAGGCATTTTACTGTAAATAAATAACTAAATACATAATTCAGGGAGGTACCCCAAACTGAGGTCTGGAATGCTTTCTTCCCAAAATTTTTTCATTCCAATTTATCATCTCATGTATTATCAGTGCCCATTGCTGTAATGCAACAGTAGAAAAAAGATCATTAAGTACTATTGAAAAAATAATATATAAATAAAATAATTCTCATTATACACTATTAAAAATAACAAAGAAATAAATTAGTTCTATGCAATAGTAAATGCATCAGTACATAAATGTCCATAAAAATTATTTTCATTCATAATTATCAAATTCATCATGTTATCTTTTTTTTTTTTTGAATGATTTATTTATGGATGCTCTTTAACAGCTCAGGTCATCAGCGTCCCATTCAACTCAGAGCGTGAAATGGCCGACAAATTTTGCTCAGAGGCCTCTCTTTCAGGCTTGAGGTTCTTTTTCGTGCCGTAAATGTACGACACGGGACCCACGGCTTTACTTCCCTTCCAAAGGAAGCCATACTTATGATTTTTACGCCCCGAAAAAATCCATTGATCCTAGCCGGGTTTGAACCCGCGATCTTGGGTTTAGGAGGCAAGTATGGTAACCACTACACCACCAGGACCGACATCATGTTATCAAAAAGTGCAAATCATATAACAATAAAAATGTTCAAGTTTCCTCACTATAGACATAAAAAGATAAAATATAAATATAGAGTTATTTTGAACAAATTTAATGAGGTACTTACCTCTTAAAAACTGAGTGAGTGCATCAGTAAATTATTTAGTTCCAATGCCGGCCCTCTTGCCAGCCAGGCAATGGATAACATAGTCCATTTGTAAATGTGTATACCAAAAATTGGTGGACATTACACTGAATGATAAAGGT
Source organism: Metallyticus violacea (assembly GCA_030762175.1). NCBI lineage: Eukaryota > Metazoa > Arthropoda > Insecta > Mantodea > Metallyticidae > Metallyticus > Metallyticus violacea. The sequence continues at coordinate 92,318,683 of CM060843.1, forward strand.
GAAGATCCGAATAATTTCAAGATACATTGACAAATATATTCAATTGCCATTTAAGAAATGGGAAAAATTAGCAATTGAAATTGAACTACAAGAATTTTAAACCCTAATTCAGATGAAATATATAAAAATTTAGGAAATCATTTAAAGAACATGAGGTTAAAATGGTTGAGAATAATTGGTGAGGAAAATACCTTATAAAAAGTATAAATATGAGATACAGAGGAAATATTTGGAATGCACTTTATTGTTTCACTTATATGAGATTTACTCAGAACATGTTTCGTGATTTAGAACCTCACTATACACCTACAACCAACATGTTAAGCTTTAGCAGGATTAAAAAAACAACTGCAACTTGGAGGAAGAAAGGAAGGACCAGTTCTAAATTAAACTATTACTAGATAGTTACATATACTGTAATGTTATATTTTCTTGCATGGGTAGGGGCAGAGATCCCCATTTCTTGATGTATTTGCTAGTGAAATAAATTTATTTGTTCATCCATATATATTTAAATGAAATTTTTGTTCCAGTCTCTAAGTTTGGCTGCAGTCAAATTTTTACATGCTTACATGAACTGCTTAGAGGAAGTGCTGTGATTAGGTGGTTAGACTGCTTGCCCCCTACCCAGGTTTGATTCCTGCAGCCTTGAGTAGGATGTATGGTAGACAATGCCACAGTTGCAATTTTCTTTAAGTCCTCTCATTTTCCTTGCCATTCATTCTGCCAACTCTCATCCTTATCTTCATCTAGCAAGTTCAGAGTGCCTGATTTGAGAATGAATTAACATTTAAGTTCTATGCCATCCAAGTGCAGAACTACATTCCTTAATGGGCAAGTGAGTTGGAATTTGAAAGAATCATCATCATAAATAAGATTAATTTTTGGAATAAGATTTAACATTGTTGGTTTGTGTGTTACTTTTTAACTCATAAATACTTTACACATTTAACCAAGAGCTCTCACCTCAAAATCTATGCGATTGAGATTCTGAATAAGCAGCAGGAGAAGGTTGCTATTGTAGAGTTCCTGTGCAAGCTGTGCCACTATGATGTCTGTCTGCGGCTCTGCATCAGATGTACCATAAAGCATATTCTTGATCAGCACTAAATTTTTGCTTACATCTTCCTGGGCCTGTAATCAATCCATCAATTAATAAATAAATGAGTTAAATTTACAAATAAATGCAGTCTCCTCAATACCATGGATCATGTGACTTATTCTTTGTGTTGTAAAGTACCCCAGTTTTGCGTACTTCATGATTTCTGTACCTGAAATTAAGCATACTCCTGAAATGGTAAATGACAAATGGACATGATTTAGCAGTTAATTATAATAAAACCTCATCTAACATGAACATCATTTCAAAAAGTAGTTTGCCAACAAATACTAACTTTTCAAGAAAATAAAAACAAGAACAGCAATCAAACTAAAGATGAACAAGAAAAAATTTAAATTCAGTTTTAAAGATTGAGACCTTATACAGTTATAACATTGTAAAACATGTCATTTGTTGAAATTCCTCGTCACTAATCCTAAAAAAATGTTTTGGACCAGTTGCATTTTGCATCAAACATGTATTTAACAAAGTTTGAAGCAATACACTTCAATAGTTTTTTCAAGTTTTTATTTTATGGATTAATTATTTCTATTTAATTTGTTATTATATTGTTTTTTTCTACTGAATATATGCATTAACAATATTTGAAAGACATAAAACTTTGATTTTTTCTCCAGTAGATAAAATATTTTAAAATGCTTAAAAACAGCTTTGTGACCTCACTCTTACTGAACAAGGAAACAGACTGAGTTAAATAATTTAAAGTATTAATATAACGATAACACATTCTTAATGTTTCACTTTCAAAATTTAAAAATTCAGGATATGTTTCGTGAGATCTTTGCTAATATCAACTGTAAAAAGAGTCATTTTAACAGTTAACAATGTGAGCAAAGGTCTCAGGAAACATGCTCTGAATTTTTAAATTTTGAGAGTGAAACGTTGAGTGTTTTATTATTATATTAATATTTTAAATGTTTTTAACCTAGTCTGTTTCCTTGTTCACTAAGAGTGAGGCCACAAAGTTGTTTTTAGGAATTTTGAAATATTTTATCTACTGGACATTTTATACTTGTTTTCACTGTGTTGATTCCTGAATACATTAGAATTGGAATTTGATTCGTTTATTTTATGGCAGAACTATTTTTATTTATTTAATTTCTTTTAAAGAAGCTCTGAATCTACAACATTACAAATCCTTCCTCTTCAATACAAAAACACTCTTATTATTCATCATCATATTCGGCACCATTTTTTTCTACCGCCTGATTAATACCTGCATAGAGCTTCAGTGGGTCTAGGCTACTCCAATTATTATCAAATTTCTACTTCAGCAAGTAAACCATTCTTTTGGTGCATTTAATCTTTGTATACCAGTGACAAAATATGTGGATCAGGAATATTGTTTACTGAACATCCTATTTTCAAGAGTGATTTGAATGTTTTAGATGAATCATCCAATCTATTTAGACTCTTTTTTACAATAACATTCGTTTTTGTTACCTTTTCTAATTTCTTTTAACACTCTTCATATTCCTAATGCCATCTAGCTTTTTCAGTGAATTGTTTAAAGTCTTAAAATCCCAAATAATTCAATCACTACCCAAAACAGGGATTCTTCCTACATTGCTATAAATTTCATTATATTTTTCAGGTATCATTATTTCAGACAGCTTTCAGAATTCTTTTTCTTTAACTTCAAATATTATATCTGAGAGAGAAAAGAACATCTTTGCATTGGAGATGTCATTGAAATGTTCTTTATATTAGGAGCAGAGTATTTAAGAAGACATTATATAAGGCCACGGACAATGTGACAATTTCAATTTTGTTCAACACATCCACTGGAGAAAAGTCTCACATTTGTAGTAGAAGGATCTAATTGGAAGTTAACAAGAAAATCAACACCAGCAGGAGCTTTCTCTTAAACAAGAAAACCATTTTCTATCTCTTTATATTGCATGGAATTTACATCAAGTGTGACACATACAAGTGGCTGAATAAGCAAGAATTTATTTGCATTGTTGAATTCTCTAACACCCATTTTGTATTAAAAGAAGGTGCTTTAAACATTTCTTGGACATACTGCATGCAGTAGGTGGACTGATTGCAGTTTGCATCAGTCCAAATAGAGCAGTTAACTGGAAGCCTGACCATAAGTATTACTTTTTTATATTATATTTGCAGATATGACTGAGGAAGAAATTATCAATATTTATAACTAAATGCTGCCAAACATCCTAGTGTTAGATATAAGTGAGGACGGAGGTATCTATCTGTTTAACTAGAGTTGTAACTAGTAATATCTTTATTTTATTTAAGTTCATTAACAATGCAATCAGTCAGTTATCTATTCCATACACTCTACAATAGTCACATTACTTTGCACAGTAAAATATTTCCAGAACTATTAATGGGTATTTATTAACAGACATGGAGGCCCAAAAACCATCTTTGTATTATTAACAAAGAGTGCAGTATGATGGAAAAGTGATAAATAACGTTTGGTTTCGCTGTGAGGAAAAGGAAAGCCTTTTAATACCATTAGAAAAAGCATTGACACTGCAGATGCAGCAATATTAAAGAGCTTAAGAACAGTGCACTATATGGTAAATGATGTTAAGAAAGCAGAACAGAGTGGTCAGAAAGTTGTGATCAAAGAAAACATAAAATTGATATAATGTCCAAACAACTTAATGAGTTCTGTAAGTGTTTAGTTAGAAGAAAATTTCTGGAATATTAGATTAAACAGAAAACCTACCCTTTGCAAACTTTACTGTGCAATAAATGAGATTTTTTTCATAAATTTTATAGGAACATTTTAAAAGAAATGGGCTTTAGATTAAAAAAAAAGTTTATTTTTGTGCAGAGATAGGACATTATAGCACAAAGTGCCAAACTTCTCAGAGCTTTGAAAAAGAATGAGAAAGGTGAAAAAATGCTAGTAGTTTAACAAATGAAACGCTTGTGTTCATACCTACCCATCACACAGAAATAAATGCTCGCAACATAAGCATTAACTGAGTGTGTGGAAAAACAAAGAGTGATGGAAAAAGAGACCAATTCACACGGAGGAGAATTTAAATTTATTGGAGGTGCAGAGCTTATTTATGATTCCATATCAGCCTTTGAGGATTACCAAAGTGAAATACACCAAATGGTTGATGGAGTGTTTAACAGCCAATATTACAGCTGGCACCATAGTTCTTGGAAAAAGAAAGTCCCCAGCACATCATATCAGAAAGCAATACTCAGCACTATCTACATTCCAATAACATAAGCTTCAACAAGGAGACAAGGTGTGAAGAAATGGCTAAACAAAATCAGTCCCAGACAGGAAGATAAATGAGTATAATAAGGTATGGCTAATTCCCTACCATGATCTTAATCCTATAGAGCTTATGCAATTTTATACAGAGGAAATCACTCAACTTTCACTAATTTTGTTCCACTTACCTGGACATTTTGAAGGCTACTGCCTCTATTATCAGCATGGTTTCAGTGAGGCATTCAGATGCCGCTCTGAATTTGGCGATGAAGTTATTGTTGTTTGGAAAATCAAAATTGAATAAGTTTTCTTATTTTTGTTTACGAATGAATATATTCTCCCATACTGTTAATTCTATGGGTTTCTGAAATGCTTTTATGAGGTTTGGTTTATTTTGGAATTGATGTCTTTGTTGCCAGAAATGCTATTGCTGATTTGTCCATGGTTTTATGTTATGTTTCTCATGTATTCCTTAAATCATAGGGTAATGTATCTTTTTGTTTTGCCTATATATTTCATATTGCAGTCTTTGCAATTGATTTCATAAATGTCTGATTGTTTTCCTGGTGGAATTTAGTCTTTTGTGTTGGTTTGTTTACTGGAGTCAAAATAATGTTACATCTTTAAATATCATCTGGAATTTTTTGTACATATGATTTCTTTTGTAGCCTTTTAGTGTGATGATGTCTTTCATTCATTTTTTGAATTCTTCTATTTTTTTATTAACCATATCTATAATGTAGCCATTTTTCTGTGCTAGATCTGTGATTTTTTTGGTACTCAGATTTGTATTCTGTCTTGTATACTGGTTGGTTTGTTATAATCTGAATGTAATGTTGTTGATTATTGCAAGTTTATATTGTTTTGGGTTACAGCTGTTGTTTTTATGTAATTATCTGTATCGGTATCCTTTGTGAATATGCCAAATTCCAGCATATTGCCATTTTTTTTATTTTTATATCCAGGAAGGGAAGACAATTGTTGTTTTCTATTTCCATTATGAGTTTAATTGTGTTATCTTGTAGGATGAGTAATTTTATTGCATCCTTTTTCCATTTTTCATTCACTATTACGAAAACAGCTACATAATGGTACCAACATGTTCCTTTTTACTAAGAATGGTAAGACTGGATATCCCATTTCCATACCATTCTTTTCTGTATTGAAATTGCCTCTAAATGTGAAGTAGGTTTGATTAATGCAAACTTTTGTGAAGTTTAGGTATAGTTCAATTACTTATCGAGGTAGGTTTATTTCTTTATAATGATCAGTTTGTCTTTGGGAATGCAAGGAAACAGGGAAAGACCACATCAAAAGAAACTAGCAAGTCCCCATTTCCTAGTTTTGCATTTCTGACTTGTGTATTTGGTAAAGTATGAGATCTTTTTAAAAAGTAATTGGCTATGTTGAATGTGGGTGAATTTATTGTATTTACTATAGGCCTCATTTTATTACCAGGTTTATGTATTTTTGGTAAGTCATAAATTCTGGGTATGATAGGGCTGTTTGGTACAATCTTCTTTTTTTCTCCTTGTTTAGAATGGTTACTTATATTTTATTAATTTTCTTATTGAATTAATATATTTTTGGGTAGGATCAGATTTCATTTTTTGTAACCCTGGCTAGTTGTAATATGTACATGCTATTTTCATAATCTATATCATTTGATTGTGACTATTTTGTTCCCCTTGTCAGTCCTTGAATAAATAATAACTTCTTCTTTTACATATCTGAGTGTCTTCTAATATCTTTTTTGATGTTTTTCTTTTTTTTTATCAGTTATTCTAAAACTTTCCCACATTTGTTCTGACACTATTTTTTTCTTCCAGTTTATTGAAAATTACTATTTCAATGTTGCTACATATTCTGCTATAGATGTGAATATTTTTTGACTTCAGTAAACAAAGACAGTTTAAAAAACCTAAAAAATCAACACAAAACACACAATTCAAACAATCAGGCATTTACAAAATCAGTTGCAAAGACTGCAATATGAAATATAGCTTGGAAAATAATGAACTAGGTGAGATATGGAAATGAAGGGAAAACAATGTAAATAATTAAATTTAAAATTAATTTAATGTCGGAAGTAATACAGTAAATTTGACAGTTGACTCACTGCTGATGATGCAGGCAAAAGCTTGTGAAACATGTTCTATATAATTCAATGGTAAGTGGAGCCTAAGAGTATTAAATCAACTCACTAGCTGATTAAGAATAAACATAAATAATTTTTGGAAAATGGCAAAAAAGAGATTTGAGGATATAGAAATACAAAAATAATATTTAGTGAGTTAAAAAGAGATTTTTGGTCTTTTATACACCGATGAAAAGTATTTGAGGAAGGGAAAAATGTACAGACATATCAAATAAAAAAGAATGAAAATGTATTTCTCAAAATTAATATCCATTATGTGGAGGAAAAGAAGATGCAGAACCCATGCTTAAGTGCAAAAGAACAGTAATTTGGAGAAAAAAGATTATTAACAAGAAAAGGTTTAAGAAAGACAGAAATATAGCTATAATAAATGTTTCACAAAATAGTAGGCATGTATGGAAATATGTTAAATAAGGTAAATAGTAAGTGGATCTGGACAGTATAGAGACAAAGAACAAAAATGTAAACTCACAGCAGATTAGAACTAAGGATTAAAGATTTAAAATAATTAGTATAAGGATGGCATTTGTACATCATGAATATGACTGATCAAAGGATCAAAGAGCCTGAGCTGAATGTTGGCCATGTTCACTTGTACATAGATTAGCACAAATATAATATATAGGCAAAACAAAAATAAACATTACTCCATGGTTTAAGAGATATACGAGAAATGTAAAATATAAACACTGGGATAAATTAGCAATAGCATACGATTTCTGGAGGAGCAAGGGATAAAAAGGAGGGGAAGCAAGCATGCACACTCGCATAAATTCCAAAATGAACCAAAACTCTTAAAAGCTTTTCAGAAACTCATAGAATTAACAATATGGGAGAATATATTCATACCAAAAATAAGAAAACTTGTTTCATTTTGATCTTCCAAACTGCAATAAACTTTACACCAAATTCATTGTGATATCTCCATATGTCACTGGGAAACAGACAATGGAACCATGCTGATGATGAAGGCATAAGCCTTTGACACATGTCCAAGTGGAACAGAATTAGTGAAATATGAGTGATTTCCTCTTTAAAAATTGCATCAATATACTATATTTCACTGTGAAAATTCTTGCCATTTAAATCCACCTAAAGAGCTCATTTAGAATTCAATGAAACAAAAAATTCTCTCACACGCACATGCACACACAAACACACAGTCAGCACCATTACTTTTCGAGTGCTGAAGGAAATTACAAGCAATAAGAAATTCTATACAAGATTGAAAAAAGGCCTATAGGAAAAAAATATATATGTGTGTGTGACATTTACTGGAGAAGACACATGCTGATAGAAGCTGAGGACAAATTTATAATAAACCTAGGAGCTGTGAAGCTTTGGATAATGAATCTATTTTGCAGTTAGTACCAGACATAGATTTCAGTTCAGCCAACTCAGACAGATACCAACTCAAATTCCACTCCATGAACCAGCAGATGAAAGTGAACTAAGAGTTTAATTCTTGTACTACAATTAAGGTATTGTATTACAGAAAATAAACAGTTTGTTATTCATGAGGTGATTTGTAAAAAGTAGAGAAAATAATATTTGTGTTTAAATTCACCATTAGAAAAAAATATACCTGATACTCCAGAACCATTACTTATTAGGTGTTTGTGCAAGTAATCTCTGTTTGTGACTTCTGCTGGCATGCCTACATGATCATTACTAGTGTTATGTTTTGCTATGAGTAAGGGTGATAACAAAGGCTGCAATAGGAGAGCATGTAAACAGTTTGCAACACTTTAACTAAAATCTGCAAACATAAAATGAACAAGTAATATTCCAATGTTTAACTTGCCTCTTAGAAATACAATCAGTAATGAGATAACCTTCAAAGTCTCCGGAGTATACACACTCAGATGCACTAAATTTGGAATCGTGACTGGACAGAGCATGGCAAATGCAATGGTTAGAACATTGGTATGGAAAGACAAAGAGCCGAGGTTCAAACCCTGGTTATGACATTGAATTTTTCCCATTCTGACTGCAATTTAAAAACCAAATGAATAGTTATCACAGACAAGGACTTATGTCTCCTTCATAATACACTTATCTGTTAAATTTTTACTTTATTAATTTTGTAATTATATCTGCTGAAGACTACCTTCATAATTTCTGTAATCTCTATCTGAAAACATTGTATAAAATGGCATTTACAAAATAATTTGGAATAATGGAAACAATATAAGCTACAATGTAGAAGCTATAATAACAACAACATATACATACATATTAGCTATCATCAGCAGTAATTACTATGCTAAGAATTTAGTTTTTACAGAAATCATTCTTTAAAAAACTTCTAATATTCCATACCAATGATCACAGGATCTTAAACAGGAAACCAGATAACTTTATGATGGTGAAAAAGAATTTGTAATCTGTTAGAACATAAGTTTAGCTCATATTAGCCTTCTTAGGGTTCAAAAGTTTAAGCAAAATGTAAATTCAGAAATTGCACAACTTTTGATTGAAAGCCTGCTTAGTGAGCAAAACCATACCCTGACAAGTGTGCCAATATTATCTTCCGAAATATTTGGTTCTTTAAAGTTTCCTAACTTGTCATCTCTCCTGTTTTGTTTGATTAAGTTGGTATTAGTTACTGCCCACTTTAGTCTGATCTCAATCTTTCTGCTTGACATGTGCTTCTACTTGAAAAAGAGTAATTAGCTCAAAATATTGCATTAGTTTATTTTGTGTGTTTTACTTTATTTAAGTGCTAAACTTCTGTACAAATACAAGGAGATTAATTCATCTTTACTTGACTTGAAGAAAGATAGAGAAAGAGAGAGTACTTTGGGCATTGTTACAATTTTTAATATTAATTGATATCATTGTATGATTCAGTTGAACTACATACTCTTAAAGCTTCACTTACTTTTCATAAATGTATGGAACTGGTTTCAAGAACATTTAGTTCCCATTTTCAGCCAGTCTAAAGTTCAACTGTCAGATCATTCATTGAGCTGTGGGAATGTATATTCTGCTCTGGTGGCAGTGTGATAAACTTGCAGTTTATGTTTTCATCCCCAGCAATGTCAAAGTTCATTATGCTGTCTTTGTATTTGTATATGTAGATTTTCTCCCAGGTTGCTAATTCCGTAGGTCCTTGTACTAATTTGAATAATTTTGCTTTATTTATTATGTCGTGATTTTGTGTCCAAAAATGATATGCTACTGCTGATTTCTCAATTTGCTTGTACTTTATGTTCCTGAAATGTTCCTTTAACCGTGTGCCTATGTTTCTCTTGATTTTTTCACATTCTGCACAGTTTATTTTGTAAATACCTGATTTTTCTTCTTGTGGAATACTGTCATTAACATTATTTATCAGTAAGTTTTTAACATTAAATCTATTAATCGGTGCGAACCTGATATTAAAATCTTTAAGAATATTCTGAAATTTTTTGTAGCCCATGGATATGTGAATTTTTTAAAAATTAGTTTATCTTTTCTTGCTGAAAGTGTTGCGGTTTCTTTGATATGTTTTTGTCTCTTGAATTTCGGCTCCTTTTTATGTACTAGTTCTTTTTTAAAACCATTAGCCTGGCTGAAGATGGGAACTAAATGTTCTCGAAACCAGTTCCATACATTTATGAAAAGTAAGTGAAGCTTTAAGAGTGTGTAGTTCAAATGAATCATACAATGATATCAATTAATATGATTAGCTTCACTGTGCAAGTTCCAATTTACATTTAAATTTTTAATATGCTACAATTCTTAATATGTTTGTATATTTTAGTACTACTGGACCTATAATCTAATCTGAACAGGAATTTATATAAGTTTCAATATATTTATAATTAAATAATACACTGCAATATTATACCACTTATAAGATATCACTAATCATTGCACTAATAAATACGAGGACATGAAAAGTTGTTTATTATGTAAAATTGAATGATCTTAAAATGTATGCTTTACAAAGTAAAGTAAAGGTAACTATCATCAGTAACTGCATGCATATTATGGCACGGGAGCATTCAACTTACCATAATCTGATTATATTGCTATTTATTTCCTTCAGTTATTAAATAAATGGTCATATTTGTATAGACATGCTGCTTTCCTGAATGTTCATCATTCGAACAATAAGTGGCATAAATGTGCATATTGAATAAACATAATCCAACTATATTGCAACAAATCAATATTCATAAATATCAGTACTGATATTCAGAATTTAGCTTTCTTTTGCCATGCAGATGGGATGCTGCCAAATAATGACTGTTTACTTAATGTCACATTTCACTATTAAAATAAATCAAAATGGAGTATTAAAGAGAATGATAAATGTAACAAAAAAGAGAAAGAGAGGAGATTGCCTGCTTGAGATTAGGGGTGTAGAATTTGAGGGTCTTTCAGAGAAGACTAAATAGGATAATGCTCCATTTGTGAAAAAAGTATATACCAAGTACATATTATCTAACTGTTTAAGGATGATCAGTGGAGGAAGAGTTTATTAAAAGAGAGTTGGTCTACAATAAATATAAAAACAGCATTTTTAAATGCTTTTAAGATAAAAGTGAGCTTAAGAAGTAAGCTAATATCTATATAACATATAGGAGAAATGAACATGATTACTGAAATGGAATTTTTTTTTTATAACTGCGTATTTTCTTGTTCTTTAGGCTGTGCAAATTGCACATTAAATTCTGTGTTGGTTGTATTTTGTGTTTAAGTTATGTAAACACAACTTATGTATTTAATATAGTTATAAAATGCAAATAGTTGATAAATGTCACAAATCACTGAACAAAAAGCTATTATTAGCCAATTTGTTTTTCCTAGAGAAGAATTATAAGTAGTACAGAAGCTATTAACATTGTTTGAAATAATTACTTAACAATACTTTTTTAAGGATATACATAAATTGCGTGTGACAGATAATATTGTGGTATATGTTCTGTGCAGATTGTTGCAGTGTATGTTCATTAATTATTTGCAGAAAGATTGTCCCTTAAGGAGAATGACTATTGGTAGTGGTTATCAGAAATTTCCAGAAGGCTCGTGTCCCTCCTTGTAGCAAGTCATGGGGAATGCTTGGAAAGAGTTAGTTGGGAATAGATCACTGAAGAGGCAGGATGTATCTTGGGCCACATCTTTACCCCTTCCCAGAAGCATGCACAGCTGAACTTGATACTGTAAAATCAGATATATAAAATTGTTTAACACTCACTCTTTGATAACCTGGAAGATCATAATAAATCTTAAAATATAATCAGATGAGAAACAGGAGAGCTTTCATTTAAAATAAGTCCTCTCACAAGTATAGCCAAGTGAGTCATCGTTCTTATACTTTAGATGTAATAGAATTAGGTACTCTACAGGTAAAGAAATGAAAAAATGTAGTAGAATTAGAAAAGGAAACTAGGTTTATGACAATATGTATTAAAAAAAGAATCAAGCTGTAGATGGAAAATGGATGGAAAGAGAGCCTGTCTTCTGGAGATCTGAAGAACAATAATCAGACATTAGCTTTGTAGACAAATAAAACATTTTTCCCCCTTTAGATTTTTGTACAACAAATGTCTTGGTTTAGTTTGATGTAGAACTAAAATTGGAGCAAGCCTGAAAGCATTACCCTTATTACTTAGCAAAAACAAACAAATAAATTAATTAAAAAAACAGCATTTTGGGAATATAATGCATTCAAGGCTCCCAGTTTTTACTATGAGTGCCTTCCACCTCTTTCTTAAGAGCTTTTAAATTGCTTCTATTCTCAAATAGGATTTCCATCTTAACCAGTGACCAAAACAAAAAGCTAATAAAAGAAATTACCTTTTCTGCTTTCTTGTCTCCTCTTTCTAAGGCATTTACTGCCTCCTTAAGTGCCTTCACCACTTCTGCTGGGCTCTTCTGGGATTTGCCAAAGAGAGGCATTTTTTGCAAAGCTCTACGTTAACAGCAACTGAATGTTCTGGAATCACCAATTCACTCTTCCATCCACTCTGTTGTTAGTATCACAAGCCTGCTTGGGCAAGTGCACACATTTTAATTATTTCACAACAACTGGAAGTGTTAAACTTAATTTCAAATTAGCTAATGTAGAAGGTGCTACAAACTAACGATTATTTATCTCTTCAGATTAGAGTTAGAGAGAAAAACCATTTCTAACATATATAAATTAACCTCTAAAATGTAGTTAACTAGAAACCTGGGCTATAATAACTCAAATACTCAAGCTGCCTCTTAAGGATAACATCTCCTGTAATGAGATAACCTTCATTGTCTTCCAGATATGCGGGAATTTGTTATGGCCATAGAGAGCATGGTGACTCAGAGCATGGGCACAGTAACCAAACAAATCATGGTACGTGTCCCAGCCCTGACCTTAACATTTTCGTACCTGACTCTAATTTGAAATCCTAGTCAAAAAACATACTTTAGGTGTCAACTGTATTTAACATATAACAAATTGGCCATCTTATACTGCATTACAAGAAATGATTAACAGATCACAAACATTTAACAAGGCAGTAATCCTCTCAGATTCTATATCAGCATTAGAAGCAATATCGTCCACTGAACACCTCCTCTCCTGAACAATTAACAAAAATTCAACACACTTATCAACTTAAATAAAACTACCCACTTTCAATGGGTATCCTAACATGTTTATAACCAGAAATGAAATAGCCGATTCTCTAGCTAAAAAGGAACAAATATCGAACCCACCAAAACAATGATGAACTATATAGAACAATGAATGAAAAAAAAAAACTGAAGAACAATTCCTCAAGACAGTTAAACAGCAATAGAAAACATGGGAAAACATACAAGACTCTTGGCACAACAATAAAAACAAATAAAAGAATGAACAAAATTTTTTTGTAATTGTAAGACTCATTTGTATATATAACAATTTTTATGCCTAAATAGCAGTCACTACTGCTTCCCAATCCACATGCACAAGATAAAAATCTCCCAGAGTAAACAGTTTTAATATGTAATCAACCAGTAATAACTATAACCTGGGTGTTACTGTGTATATAGTCCTAAGTATAGTAACTCACAAGTATAGGATAACAGAGGATGAAATGTTTAGAATTAAAATATTGTATTAGAGTCATAATGATATGTATTAATTTTATATTGTTAGTATTATGGAATTGACAAAGACATAGATCTTACTGTAATATTTAAAGCTGTATGTTGATGTAAAGAGAAATAAATTCAAATTCATGAACAAGTACGGCCTACTAGAATGCAAAAAACTGAATAATCATAACTGTATTGGAATGCCAGAAGACTAATGAAGTAAATCTTTGTCAGCCATTAGAAACCAACCATATAATCAATTTCCTTACTTCTGTGATGGGATACAAGCACTATGACCATGCATTTGTTTGAAATTTAATTTGTTTTAAATATCTCCATAATAGGTCAGTCCAGAAAGAACCACCCATTCTGAATATCTTGAAAGCAGTCATGCAACCTTGATATAAACTGCATTACTTGCAATCACTTGCACAAATAGTCACTTTCATATCAAACTATTCAATCAGCACTAAATATCACTAAATAAATGTGTGTGGTGCACAATATCTGAGCTTGAAAACATATCAAGTTTTCCTTCAAACTTGAACATTTGCTCTACGAAACACATTTCAAGGGTGGTACTTATGCTTTAACAATTGCTGTGAATTTACTAAATGGGATTCACATTCTTAAAGACATTTAACAAGCAGAAAAACCAACAATGATAAATGTATGTGCAATGTAATCAATATTGCACCCAAGTATCCTTGCCAAAGATAAAATAGCAAACTTGCAGCCTAGTAAGACCATGGTGACTTTTTTTTCATATTAAGAAATTATTATTCTTGAGTAAATATATATTTCAGGTCAGGCAGTACATAAATCCATATATGAAATTTGTTAATCAGCTGAGAGATGCAGTAAGAAGAAAATAGCCATGGCTGTGATAATATGATTGGCAGCATCACAATGCCTTAGCCATTCTTCACACCTTGTGAATTCGACAGCTGTGGCTCAGATGATAGTGGTCTGCTTGTCAACAGATGGGTGCATGTTTAATACCCAGTTGGGATATGCTTCCTGTGTAAGGTTTTACAACCTAAAAATAGCAAATACCATTAGATGCTAAGGACTTAAGACTCATTTGCATCATCATTTCATCCATTCCATTTATCTCAAAATATCTTGGTAGTTGGGAGGATGTTAACTGCTTATGCCATGAAAGGGGGAAAGGGAGATTTTAGAATGTACATAAAATTAAGAAAAACGTGATAAACCAGCAGATGATCGTGAAAGAGGACACTGTGCATTGCTTTGAAAAATGGAGGATTTGCTGGAAAAAGCATATGAACTTCCAAAGAAAGCACTTAAAAGAGCAGTAAAGCATCAATGTACAGGTGAGCTGCTTATACATGTGCATAAGAACTAGAGAGGCAGAAATTATACAGTTAAATAGTAGCACAAATATTGTGGTATATGTGTTACTATTTATGTTTTATGAATTTCTGCTTATCTAGTTATTGTATTTTAACCACATTGTTCCAAGAGTTACTTTATTTTTCATTTTTATTATATATACATGTGTACACAATGTCCTTGTTTTGCTATGCAACCAGTTTGCAGCATTAATGGAAACTGGTTGATTTTCCATTATTGGGCCATTCCTGGTAAGACTGGAGATAAAGTTTCGTTGATGTAAGCAACTGAGCTTACTCAATCATTAAGTAAAAATTGTACGTACGAAGCTGTAGACAATGGAGTGGTAATATATACTACATTAATGTGTTCAGTTGTTTACACTAACTCCACTTACTTATTTAAAACTTTGGACTAGTTTCGGGAGAGGTTCCTCCCATCATCGGCTGTTGTTGACTGAATGCTGTTGTTCGAAACGGGGGATGGATGCCTATTCGCTCCTGTGGTGGTATCTTGTGGTTCTAGTTTTAAATAAGTAAGTGGAGTTAGTGTAAACAATTGAACACATTAATGTAGTATATTTACTCAATCATGTTTATCATGCCAACTTCAGCTGCATTTCTGTAGGAAGTGCTTGTTAAGACTTTCTACTGTGTATTTATGTATTGCAGAGCAAACCAACAATGAAATACCTACTTATTAGAACAAAGAATATTTATTTATTACTGTTATATGCAAAAATAATTGCACAACTACTGTAGGAAGAATTTCATACTAAATTTCCAGGTTAAATTCCCAATTCCAAACCCAAGTCATTTTCAATGATATGAAGCAAACACCTAAGAACCAGGTTTTCAATAGGATAAACTTGATGAAATAGGCTTTAATTAGAAACCTCTATTTCAACACTATTAGCCCAACAATTTGGTGTATCTGTAAGCAGTGCATATAAAGCCATTCAGCTCTTCATCTTCATGCTTATAAAATTACTGCTATACCTGAAATAAAATTTATGGATGTGTTGAAACAAAATATCTGGGAAACATTTTACAATATTTGGATAAATTGCAATGAGAATCTCAAAATATTTTCAAAAGAATTCAGGCATGTCTCACAAAGAAAAAAAAAAAAGAAAAAAAAAAAAGAAAAGAAAAGAAAAAAAGAAAGAAAAAAAAGAAAGAAAGAAAGAAATAAAGTGCACATTTAGTTTTGAGCACCTCATGAATTTCCTCCGCAGTTGAGAAGACCATTATGAAGTAATTTCCCATCAGAACTCAATTTCCAATGCATACAGAAAAGAGGCTTGTGTGTGTGTGTATATATATATGACTGCTAGACATGAACAGCAATAATGCCTATGTTGCAGTGCAACTCTTTTATCATAATGCAGAAATTAAATAAATTGAGACACATACTTACAGTGAACCTTTTTTTTATTATGTCTGCTGCCTACCATTGAAGTGTGTCTCTCATGGTGCACACACACAGATATATAAAACAAGAACTAGAGAAGCAGAAACAGATATAATTTAAATGTAATACAATATTTGCTATATTTTGAACACTCATGTTCTTCTTCAAAGACAGAAGACAAGAAGAACACAAGTTGTTTGAAATATAGCGAATATTGTGGGAGTATTTAAGTGTTTTATCTATTTCTGTTTCTCTAGTTCTTATTATTTTAGTTACAATATTCCAGGAGCTACTTTATTTTTAATTTTTATTATATATATTGGGTTGGCAAAATTTAGTTTGAATGTTGTTGATTTGGTTTATTTATGGATGCTCTTTAACATCTCAGGTTATCAGCGTCCCATTCTATCCAGGGCATGAAACGGCCAACAAATTTTGCTCAGAGGCCTCTTTTTTCAGGATTGAGGTTCTTTTCATTGTGTAAATGTACAACATGGGAACCACGGCTCTACTTCCCTTCCAAAGGAAATCATTATTTATGCCCGAAAAAATCCATTGATCCTATCTGGGTTTGAACCAGCGATTTTGGGTTTAGAAAGGCAAGTATGGTTACCACTACACCACCAGGACCGACAGAGCTTGAATGTATTTCACACATCTGCATCATTAATTTTCCCAGCAATAGGTCAGGTATCTGTATAGTTAACTTTATTGCAAAGTCGACCGTCAGACAACTATAATTTTGCTCTCCCTTATAAAAATCTATGAAGCCTTGACCTGCTACTTCCTCTTTGTTGTCAAGGCCATATAAATATACAAGCCTAGAACACAAGGGTGTCATAGTGGTGGCTTATAACATGTTTTGAAAAAATGTCATAGCAGTATAATATTACTAATGCTACTTACTGTTTCCAAAGATTAATCTCGGACTTTATTTTCTTGCATATTCCACTTTAAACACTGACATTATATTACACTTATACCATTCATTCTCTCTAAGGCTTTATATATTCTTCTTCTGTTATGATGCCAAACAGGATATATAGCTTAACCTGAAATGCTAATTGAAACTGCAGAGCATGGGAGAAAATCTACATTTATAAATACAGAAACAGATTAATGAACTTTGACACTTCTAGGGATGAAAATAAAAACTTTAAGAGCAGAATTTGCATCCACAAAGGAACATGGTGAATTATCCAGCGGTCAACAATTAGCTGAGGATGTAGATGATGGTTTGTGAAGCATGTTCTATATATAAGTAAAGCCTATAAGAGTGTGTAGTTCAGCTCAATCACACAGTAATCTTAATTATAAGATATATACTTATTCAACTCCACCAATGCTTGTGATTTCACTATCATGAACCATAAAGACTAAGCAATGACCTGCATGAGGTCTTGGAGCTTAACACCAAAACTCACATTAATCTAACCACTTACTCAATATTGCAAATAAGATTACATAACTTAAACTGTAATTTAGGAGTTAAATATTGTCAGAAATAAAAATTATTAAGAAAGCAAAAGCTCTTTAATGCACAAAGTTACCTTGATGATGACATCACAAATAGCAACAAGTAACCTATGGAATTACAGCAGCAACCTGTGGCATCTTCAATATATGTATTTTCTGTTTGACATGCAGTAATAGAAAAGAGCACTCTGGTCAATTCTCTTACATTTTAGATAACTGCTTCAGAAATCAGTTTTTGTTATCTTTTGGTTAATTGCGTGTACACACTCTTTTAAGTTTTTAAAAGGTAAAAGGAGAACTGAACATCTAAATTGCCACAATTTATTCAACAATTTTAATTAAAAGTTGACTTTCAGTATAACTTACACGTGTGTTTTAATTTCCTTTGTGAGCTTCCTATCAATTTTCTACCAAAAACATCGCCGGTTTAAAAGATTTTTCAGCAACTGGTGTAAATTCTATTATATGTTTCATTCAAAAAGAATGTTAACTTCTAAAACTGGCACATTTCTAAGATTATGGTGTTTCATATTTGCTGCCTGAAATTGATTTCCCTTTTTGATAAATTTATTTTCTTGTTAAAATTACTAATAACTGAGAACTGAACATTACCTACAACTGAACTAGTAACCTACAAGCATCACATCTGTTCAAAGCAGTGTTCCAGTGCATTAGATTGCAGAATGGGACACTTTCGTTGATATTATCACACCAAAAATGACTTCTCTTTTCTTTGTGACACAGTTAAAATTAATTTTAAGAGATTACTGCTATAATACCTATACCATTTTTTGCAAATATATATATATATAAAAAGTAAACTTAACCTCACTATTAACTGTAGCCTCCATTCCACTTGCTTGATGTCATTTATATTCATCAGAATTTTATCTCTATGCACATGTGGACTGATGCAATTTCAAAATGTAACTTCGCCTGTACAATGGGAACCTGGCAACTACTATTTCCGTGAGGCACCACAGGATATACATATGTACTTTCGAAAGGTGCTATAAGATAATAATTATTTTGCAAATAGCATTTTCTTTTGCATAGTACTAGAAGCGAACATCTATGTATGTGCTTTGAGCTTGAAACCTGTTATTAACATACTAATTATTGTGGTAAGTTACAAAATAATGTAATTGAAATGAAACGGCATCACAACCTAAAACTGGAAGCGCCGATTTTAAGCTAAGATTATTTCTTTACTTTGACGTATTATTAAGTTACTAGTTATGATTTACAATAAATAAACATACCTGTTTAATTTCTTATAGAGCAGGCTATCTCCAGTAGGCTACAAACAGAATTCCATGCGAAACGCTTTTAACACCTATAGATTTAAGGCCCAAACAATTGTAACGGATTACACTATGCAAACTATATAATCGATATCATGTTGATTTCATGGTTATTTCAAAATAATATTCTCCATGAATTCAACAGAACAATCCACCTTTCCTCTAACCCACAGTCTTACTCTAAGCTATATAACAATTCACGTAGCCACTGCCTGATCAATGTTGTGAACTGTTCAGCTGTTCGTACGATAACCAAAGGCCGTGATAAATTTGAGCAATACTAAGGCTGAATGAACTGTAGAGCAATGAAATGCTGTAGGGTAGTTTGAGCACGTAGCAGTTTAATTTCTCATTACGGTCATTAGTCCACGAAATAAAAATTTAAAGTGGAGGAAAGATTAATCGAACACGAGTATATAGACTAGAGTTCTTTAAATGCCACGACTCTTAGTGGCTATAATATTAAAACATAGATATGATCAGGACATAAGGTCCTCCAGCCTTTAACGCATTCCCTTCCACAAATGTGCTGGAATATGTGTTAAATATAGATAGCTACATGCGAGAAAATTTTATACAACAGAAATAATTAACACCTAACTCACTATAATCATAATTCATTTAAATATTTTAAATCGGCAGTAACAGCTCAAAGATCTATTGTAAGTTCTTGTGTTCCAGAGGGTTCATTAAATGAGACACTCCATTTAATGTTATCGGCACTGCAAGCAGCAACAATTTATTAGAGAATAAATAAACACTAATAATTCACTTTACATGGGCCAAAATAATTGCGTTAATTTGTCACCACTACTACTGATGACGAATTAATGAAGATTTGGTCCCTGCATATTGGGAAACGGTTAATGAATTTTCCTGTACCAACCATTAGAATAAATAATGCTAGTGGAAATAGTATCAAATGGCAATTAAAGCTAATTTACTTTACTGCAACATAATCTTTAATCATGATAAAGTCTCAGTTGTAGATAGATTATGCTATAGTCCATAAAGTTCAGAAACAGTCTTACTGTGGTGAGGCCATCTCTTTTATATTGTATTTATTTATTTATTTAAATAGCCCTAAATTTACAAATATTACAATATGCCCTGTTCTAGCATAGGTTATATTTCAGGCCAATATTTTTAATCACTCAAATACAAAATTTTAATTAACATACTAATGTTCACCATTCCACAAACTATATTTAATAGTGTTTGTTAAGCCCCAGTCCTCAATTATCCAGAAGACTCAATGATCACCGAAAATTAGCAATAAATCTGTTCTTATTTGTAAAACTCCTGCTCTTAAATAGCTTACATCCATACACGTTTAAACTTTTAATCTACTACACATATAATCACAATACTGCTACCAGCCAGTTATCCAAGGCAAACACAATCCAACTCAACAGATCCTCTCTCCTCATTGACCATAACCAGTTGTTTTTAACTCTATACAAATATTCCCTAAGATTCTTAATTTGTCTTTGGTCGCCAAACATTTTCTTTGATGTAATTATTAATGTGTAGCTTAACACAAGCTAGTTAACCTGCACATTAACAAAGAAAAATACTCTAAAGAACAGGCAAATAGAAAGAACAGCAATTGAAAATGGATTTGGCAAAGAACTAGTTCAAAAAAAGCACATCAATTCATGAGGGAGAAGCTTATTAAAGAAACCACAACACATGCAGCAGAAAAAATAAGTAATTTTTAAAAAATTCACATATCAATGGGCTACACAAAAATTTCAGAATATTCCAAAAAATAATATCAGATTGGTACCTATAAACAGGTTTAATGTTAAAATCTTCTGAATGACAAATTTAATGGCAGTATTCCACCAGAGAAAAAAACAAGTATTACCAAATAAGTTCTGCAGAATGTGAAAAAGTCTGTATTGGAAAAACAAAGAGAGACATAGGCATATAGTTAAAAGAAAATTTCAAGAACATAAAATACAAGCAAATGGAGAAATCAGCAGTAGCATCTCATTTCTGGACAAAAAACTATGACATAGTGAATAAAGCAAAATTATTAAAATCAGTACAAGGGCCTATAGAGAGCAGCATGGCAGAAAATCTACATTTATACATACAGAGACAAATTAATGAACTTTGACACTTCCAGGGATGAAAACATAAACTTAATGTTCATTACACTTCCACCAGAGCACAATATACATTTCCAAAGCATAACAAAATATACGTAATTTGATGGTTAGGTGATGATGATGTGAATGATTATTTGCAAAACTTAACACTAAATTTAAACAACATTAAGAGTGTAGTTCAACTCAATCATACAATGGTTTTAATTATACCAGCTCCGTTATTTAGAGATGAATGGTTATTATTTCCATTTCAAGCGAAGGTCTAAGAAGAGCAATTGAAGCTATACCACAACTATTGTAATAAATGATGCTTAAAAATGAACAATAAAAAATCCCATATATTGCTCTTTAAGAAGAATTTTAAACCTTTAAAAGAAAGGATGAGAAATGGCAGTTTGAAGGGCATGAAGTTGAAGTGGTTAAGAAATTTGATTATCTTGCAGTGAGGTTAAGAGCTAATGGCAGATGGAATGATCAGAAAAAGATTAGTATTAACTAAAGGAAAAATGGCTATAGGGGTTGTAAAGGCATGTTTAAGAAAAATAACAGAAATAAGTATTGAATGGATAGAACAGATATACAACACCATGATGAAGGTGAAAATGATTTATGGAATAGAAATCTAGGGATATGGTGGCAGCTGGAAAGACCGGGACTTAATTAATATATCATTTTGTAAATAAATATTGGGACTACCAAGATAATATAACCTTGGTAGAATTGGGCAGGTTAACCAACAAAGGTAGAATAATTTAAAGAATTATGAAATATCTATTTAAAATAAACATGTTAATGATGGAGAGATTTTAAAGGAATGTTTTGGTGTGCTGGAGGAGACTAAATGGAAAAGGTCATGCTTGAAACCCAGAGTATTTGGAAAAAATTGGTATGGGGTATTCTTGGGTATATAAGCAATATAGATGTGGGGAGTTTTGGGGAGAAATAAGAGATAGAAATTAAGATATTGAAAAACAAGGAAAGTTTGCTACTTTAGAGAAAAGAGCTACTGAGAATTTATCCAGAGGTACAAAGAGTTTGGGGGAGGGAGATGCACTTAGAAATTTGTGATAAATTGGAGAGGGAAGGATTTGTTTGGGCCAGAACAAGAGTAAGGAAACTAAGAGAAGAAATATTTGTGGAAATACATGTCCCATGTGTGGTACCTGATGTATCATAAGCATATTATATTGTGAACAACATAGTTGTGGAAACAACAAATATGGAAAGAAAAATGGAATAAATTTGAGGGAGAAATTTTAATGAGAAAGACTTTAGGAATTAAAGGAGATAAGAAATATAAAAATGCTGGGAGAATATTTGGGCAAAGTTAGGGATAAATAGTGAAGGAAGATCAGAATTAGTAGAGAAGAGAGTTCAGGTATTGAGGATTAGTAAAAATTAGACTATTATAACAAGTAATGGAAATGATGTAATTGATTATGATTTGGTCTGCACTACATCAAAAAGCTAAAGTAATGATGTATTAGGACCAGAAACATTTTAAGTTCCAGTAGATTACTGATGAACTGGAGACTAGGTTTCAAAATTAATAATAATAATTTGAATTGTAATGTTGTTTGTGTTTGTTGGAAATAAATTCAAATACAAGCATTTGTCATTAACAAATCTGCTTTAGAAAGTGAGGAATTATAAAAATCTGTACAGAATTGATTTCAATGTCTCTTTTGATAAATAGTTTCTTACATTTTTCTACTATGCTAGCTATCATAATTGATTTTTTTTCTTAAATCAGATTATAAATTATTGATATCAATATTGTGAATAACTCCTACATCTTGGAACTGTATCATATAATCCGAATCAGAAATACAGATATAGTTTTACAATGGATCCTGAGTCATTTTGGATTGAATGCGAATGAAATTGCTGATACTTTAGCAAAAAAAGGAGCCACCATAAAATTAAAATCACCTTTTGAATTAGAATTTCATTCTAGATTGAAAAAAAAGATTAATAACTGAATAAGAACAACAAAATATCGAACAAAAACTTAAAGGAAAACCATATGAAGATCCTAATACTTTCAAACATCTTTTATTGAAACCAAGAAAATTGGAGTTGCCCAAATTCTCTTAATTGTTGGAAATGATTGCCTGTTAGAACATCTCTTCAGGATGAAATTAATCAAGCATAGCCACTGCCCACTGTGTTAGAATGTAAATACTATCTTAAAAAAGGAACATCTAATGAAATGCAGTCAACCAGGTAGCAACAAACAAATGAAAAATAATTTGGAAGCTCTTTATTGGGAAACTAGGGAAAAAATGATAAATATAAGCATCCCCAATGCTTATAATGCAAATAATTTACTTTACGTTAAAGTAATATCTTCACCAAAGCATATGCTGGTTTTAAATTCTAACATTATTAATCATAAGTATCTTCATATTACCTACCATACCTGAAATTTAAACAAAAAGAATTAGTTTTTCCCTTTGAAAAGTGCCAGTAATGGAACAATGTTTTTTCTTAACCACTTATTATTCAGCAAAAAAGGTTACCAAACAATGTCTAATAATTACTAAAATTATTTTCTTTTTATTTTCCCATCCCCTTTGTTCTGCAGTTTGGTTGGTAATGGTATAAGGTGAATTAGTGAAGAGATAAAACACATTTTACTGGTAGAATGAGCACTATGCTAGCAATGAAAGTGCGTACTCTCTCCCACAGACATTGTTCTATTATTGGGGCTTAAATGCATTGGAATAAATAAATGGAATTAAACATTTAAGCATTAATTAATAAATAGATACTTGTGAATAAATATTTTACTAAAAAGCTGCTTAGTTTAATGGTAAATGCTGAAGGTGTTGTAAATTTTTGATCAATCACATTTGACATCTGCAAATAAAGTTTTGCGATTTTCTTGCAACCTGGCTTCTATTATTTCATTGACCACTCTTCAGATATAATTTTCAAGTGTCTCAGTATTTTGTGCTACAGTAAATGTTCTGTATTATATTTATGCACAAATAAAAGTAGCATGTACTGAGATCTTGGAGAAAAAAACTAGCCATTGTCCCAATCTGATTACCCTGTCATTAAACGTGTTCTCAGTCTTTTGCATGAAATTCAGGCCTGGTTTGTATTATGTCTTCTGTAAGGACTGTATAGAACTCTATTTTATTTAAGACAAAACCTCTTACCAACTATATAAAAAATTGCAGGCACACAAGTTTGATTATAATGTATACTCCAGAAAAGTTTATGAAACTTATGCATATATTTGTTATAAAACTTACACTTTAAGACAATGTTTCATTCATAAATACATGATGTATTTAACTATGATTATAAACTTACTTTTCATAATAACTGCAACCAAATGCATCGGTGAATAATGCATTTCCAACTAACATAAGTTTACATCTGCTGCTGGCATGCTATTGTAGAAACTTGCCCAAATATGTTTCATATCCTATACTCCCAAGAGGATAATGGGAATGAAATAGGATACAGTTGGCACATTCACCAATAGCATGCTCCTCAACTGGATCCACAAACATTCATCAACTTTTGGGCTTTCACTGTATTACTTATACAACTACATCTTTGATGATAGCTTAAAGTTTTTGATTATACAAGATAGAAACATATCATTTATATGCGAAACAGCTTCGTAAGTACAATATTTAGATAACTTGATTCTTGAATATTAAAATAATGAAACGTCAAGGAAATCTGGAATTTGGAATATACAGAAAGAATACACATGCAGATGATCACATCAAAGCTGACAGTTTTAACCCCACAGTGTACAAACGTGCATTTATCAACATCTCAACATACCGGCTAGTTAACCTAAAAATTAGTAAATAAGAATATTTTAATAAATACAAAAAAATTTAAGAAACTGGTTAAAAATGGTTTTAAAAAAGAACTAGTACACAAAAAGGTACAGAAATTCAAGAGACAAAAACATATCAAAGAAACTACAACACTTACAGCAAGAAAAGATAACTAATTTTTAAAAAATTCACATATCATCCACGGCTACAAAAAATTTCAGAATATTCTTAAAGATTTTAATATCAGGTTGGCACTGGATAATAGATTTAATGTTAAAAACCTACTGATAGACAATGTTAATGACAGTATTCCATAAGAGAAAAAAAGCAGGTATTTACAAAATAAATTGTACAGAATGAGAAAAAATCTACATTCCACAACAAAGAGAAATATAGGCACACGGTTAAAGGAACATTTCAGGAACAAAGTATAAGCAAAAAGAGCAATCAGCAGTAGCATATCATTTTTGGACAGAAAACCATGACATAGTGAATAAAACAAAATTATTAAAATCAGTACCAGGGCCTACAGAACTAGCAACTTGGGAGAAAATTTACATTTACAAATACAAAGACAGTCTAATGTACTTCGACAATGTCGGGGATGAAAACATAAACTACAAGTTTATCACACTGCCATCAGCGCAGAATGCACATTCCCACACCTTAACAAATTATCCTACAGTTGAATTTTAACCTGACTGATGATGAGAATGAAATGTTCTTGAAAGCAGTTCTATATATTATGACAAGTAAATGAAGCATTAAGAGTGTGTAGTTCAACTACATCATTCAATAATATCAATTGATAGTGTATTGACTTTGAAGTTTTCAGTTACTATGTATTAAACAATGCAGTAGTTCATAAATAAAGACAAAACTACCAGTAATACAAAGGATGCAAGGTGCTTAATGTATGGAATTAAGCAAAAATTAAATATATTATAACTTGTGATTGAACAAAACCAACTAGTAAATTAGTATTTATTACCCATATATGTAGATACCACTAACACTACCCTTACCTCATTCATAATCAGTTTCAGAATGGCTGTCCTCCTCCAACGTTTGCTGCAATTTCACATGCATGTATTGAACATTTCATGTAAAACTCTAATACCAATATTACATAATTCTGTCACATGTTCCAATATTTCATTTTCAATAGTTGGATATTTGCTACTATGAAAAGCCTTATTTCTATCTGTCTGACCCAAAAGTGCTTGTTTTTGTTTCTGCTAGTTATACACATTGCATTTAGACACTAAATTTTCTACCTGGAGCTCTATTTTCTATGAATTCCTGCAAATTTAATCACTTTCAATGTAAAGTTTGCTGCATAACTAGAAAATTTATGCTTTTCTTTGATCATTGTAAGACACCAGTGTAAGTACATGGGACACCACTGACTATTGATACTCTACTCCAAGAAACAATGACTGTGCAAGTACTAGAATATGGTATTTGAAAAGTCTTTTCCCATTTTAAAGGAACCATCACAGTAACATTCTAGTGCATTTTAGACAGAATCAATCATGAAAAAATAACTTATTTGAGTGCATTCCTCATAAATAATTTGTTATATTAACTTATTGTTTTAAAATTTTACTGGCTAATCAAACAAGTGCAGTCATCATTAATATTTTATACTACCCAAGATATTTGCTAAAAGTTGAATGTATACATTATGCAGGAATTTTTTTCCTGAATTTATCACGAAAAGTTAGGGTGCTTACATTATGTAGTTGCATCTTTTATACAAGTAAGTGTGGTAATTATTTCCTTGTACATGAGTAGACAGTAAAATGCTTGCATTACATTACAAATATTTTATTATTATTATTTTATGTTACAAATTGGCAGTGTTTTGAGAAAGAACATAGAAGATGACAAAATATATTAGATGATTTCTCAATTAAAATGCTATAAAGCAATAACAACAAAACTTTTTAGAGCAGGCACAGGAATGTAAAACTTAAAAATGATCTGCATTTATATTTGAATAAACATTCAGCAAGTTTCATACTTTATATAATCCAAAAATCTTATTTTAATTCCAATGAAAATTTGTCAAAATATATTTTACACTCTTTCAATCATCTGATTGGCCACTAATCTGTAAATGAGCATCAAGGACAGAGTTGTCAAACTACTATAGCAGTGTGCAACATCTGGAATGCAAGGCAGTGTCTTTGTAGCAAATATATTTTAACTAGAGAATAAAGAATGCATCTTAAAATTACAAGAATATATATGGCATCTGGAAAGAAAAGAGAAAATTACAGCAAGTGAATCACTCGACTAGAGCTTTAATAATTGATACACATCATTGGCACAATTCATTTGAAAATTCCCATTCAACTCTAAGAGAAGACTATCTTATTTAAATAATTTTCAGGGAGTTTACAAAAACTGTGACAATAAGATCACTGGTATAGTGAATATAAATATACATTCTATAAAATGATTTTTTAAGTGTTAAACATGTAAAACTAGTAACTGGTTTTAAAATTGTCAGTCCACTTTCCTCAGAAACAAATTCATTTACACGCTTAAGTAAAAATAAAATTAAACGAAATAATAAAAAATTACATATAGCACCAATAGAATTTTGCAATAGCAAAATTAAAAGAAACTCATATGCCTAGTAAAGTAAAAGGTTCAGATGCATGAGTTTCTTTTAGTCTTGATATAAAACCACCTTTTATTCTAAATTTAGCCTTTTAATACTTAGTCTATGGCCACAACACTATTTTACACTTTTTCTCTTGATGATGCCGTACACATGAATTCTAATGTTGGCATATTACATATGTGAAGAAACCTATTATAAAAAGCAGGAACACTTCACGATTTCTATTGCTATGTTTGTATGTTGATATTAGTTTGTGAACACATTTGTACCTACCCACTTCATTCATTCTATGTGGTCAAGAGAATGAAAAGAAGTTGGTAGTATCCATTTCAGTTGCCCTTATTATTTCTTAATCACTTTTATTTGATCTGGATAGAAGCTCAGGATCCCACAATGGAAGCCTAATCTATGTGTTCTTGATGCACACCTGACAACGACTGACTCTCGTCCTGAGAGATCCAGCTTTAAGGGTTTGACTTTGTGGTGCCTGGAACTGATCAGACTCTTCAATTGTTGCTAACCAAAAGCTGAATTTGTTGGCAAAGTAATGACATGTTCCTCTTGCCCCATTGCATTCAATAAATGGAGTAGCTCGGAAGTCTTCAAGACAAGAGCCTGGACTTGCCAGTGACTGGCCACCACCTTCTGCGCCAGCAGCTGTATGCTGAAAATGGTTGAAACAAGCACAAAATTAGTAGCTCAGAAATTATGAAAGAAAGAAGGAAATTTGCAAAAGTGAATCTTTTTACATCATAAGAGATTATCAAATTTGTCATGGTGATATAACAATATAATTATAAAAATTCAAAGTTAAATTCACATTATGTTTTTTACCACAAGTTTTGCTTATCTGTAGTTTCTATTTATAATATGTTTAATTCAAATAGCATGTTTTTGTTTTATCCCTATTATAAAATATAGTACTTTAGATGTCCATTTTTTTTAGTACTCATTAATATCATCCAAATGATTAACAGTGCATGAAATGATGCTACAGATGCAAAATAGTGCTAGTACAGTAGAACTATCAAAATTTAAAGAAATGTTTATAATTCGCGTATTTCAAAGCGATAGCCCATATTATAGATACCCCATATAAACTGCCCAAAAATTACAGCTTCCATGCAATGGAATCTCATGGCTATGATGACAAATGTGTAGGAAATTACCAGCGATTCAAACCCTTTCTTCTGCTTTTTTATGGGGGCAATTATGGAACATTTATTCTGTATGCAAAATTTTTTTGTTTTTTTTCTTCCTTGCATCAGGCAATTGCTCTTTCAAATACTGAGCAAAGAAGTTTTTGTTTATGCTTACAAACTGTAATATTTTTCTACAACAAAGATGCAAATTTATTCGTAATAGTGCTTATGTATATTATATAGGAAGATTCTTAACAGTGAAATATTTTAAATTCTGCACAGGTATTAAATTTTGAAATATCTACCATCAGAAGATGACTTCATCAAGAGTTTGTCGTGAAAACCAGAAGAGGGAGAAATTAGCTGAGGATAAATGCAATGGGTCCAAATATTAAAAGGCCAGTCAAGTTCTACTGTTAAAAATATCTAACCAAATACTAAAATAATTGCATACAGCTGTCATGCCAAAAATATATTATCTTGAAGTGCCAGTTAACCAAAATTATAAGATTAGAAATTTGAAGAGAGCTGTGCACAAAACTAGTCTTTATGACATAGAAGAAGTGCAGAAAAAATTTAAATCTGAAAACCAACCTTCATTAACAAAGCAAAGAACAAGCTTCCCAAGACAACTGGAGACGGCCAGTTTTTAGAGACAAAGAACAACTTTTTGTGGAGGGTATCCTCAAAACTGCTCAAAGGGGATTCTACTTCATATCTCTGGGTATCAGATATAATAAATAAAAAATTTACTTGGCGAGTCTAGAGAAGGATAAATTTTCAAAAATGTTTTAAGCAGTGTGGAATGGATCACAACATTTCTAGGAAGATTTTCCAAAACTCTTCTGTTCTCTGAAAACATTCAGAGAGCCCAAGTTGAAGTAATAAAGAATGCTGTATAAGGATATTTTGATAATTTTCATCCAATTATGTTCCTTCCAATAATATTCTATTAATTTAATACAATAAAAGCAATTACAATGATAGAGGGAGAAAAAATATGATAAGATCAATACATGCAGAGAGTATTTTTATCTTACATTCAAGTAAAAGAAGTGCCTCTACCATTAAAACTGCCAATGAAAGGGAGAAGCCATATATACTGTAAAAAAAAGAACATAAGTGAAATGCATAGCTAGTATTGCAACAGCAACAACATTTCGTGGTTTGACCAACTATTATTTAAGAATTAATTCATGACAAGAGCTTTACCACATTCAAGGAATCTGGCTGCCTGTAAAGTTATGGAAGATAACCTTAGCAGCCATAGCTCTTGTAAATAATAAAATTCTGTTAATAATATGATACCAGCTCTGTGTTCTCTTCTCCCATTAGCACACATTTTCTGCTATCATTCAACAAACATTTTTGCACATGGTTTATTATGGTCTAATAAATAGTTATGAGACTCTCCTGTGGGAAATCATACATCAGTTTCACAACTATTAATACTATAAATAAGAGCTGTGAAGATTATATACAGTCAGGAGGCAAAGTGAATGGATATATCTTTTGATTGTTCCTTCCAACAGCTTGTGTTGTGTTATGTCTACTGTTTGCCTTTTTCTTTCCTACACGTGAGAAAGAATAAAGTTGAGGATATTAAAACTTGAAAAAGATGTTGTAAGATAGCTCAGAGTGACTTTAAAAATCTGTTAATTGTGGAACGGTTTCTCACAGCAGTCTTGTAGCCTTGTTGGAAAATATTGAAATTATAAATGAAAAGGAAAAACTTATAAATTGCTGTGATAATACAGAAAACTTGAAGCTTTCTTTTATTGATGATCCAACTCACAATAACACGGATTTCAAAATGAAAATTATCAATTTAAATTATATTCTTAAATAAAAAGAACATATTGATTCTTTAAAGTTGCAAGTTCAGTTTTTTAACAAGTTTGATTTTGGTGTACTTTCTAAGGAACTGTACACAAAATTGTCCACTAAACAAACTGAAGCAGTTTTCCCAAGATAGATAGGATCAATTCAACAGTTCAACTCCTACAAACACAGGCAGTGCTTAGCCTAGGGATGTTGCAAGGGTGTCATGTGCAGTGAAGTTGCTGCCACTGGTTCATCAAATCATCACAAAGGAAATCTAGAAAAGGAAGCAGAATCTGCCGAAATAAGTGAGAGTATTAAATAGACAATTTATAGGAAGATGAATGGAAGTTAGTATCTTATAAAAGTAAGTTAATACCTAAAAGTCAAATTAACACCAGATAAATTTCAGACCCAAACAAAGGAAAGAATTTACCTCTGGTATTGCGGTTAGGAGTAAACTTTCAATAGCCGAAAAAATGTATTTTATTTTGTCTGGTGACTTGATCCTGAGATTGAACCCAGGCTCTTGAATATTTTAATGAATGTAAAATTCAGCAATTATACTATAGAAAAATTTAAATTTAGATACCCAAGTTATACCTCTTTCAAAATTAAAATTTTGCATTAGTTTTTGATGATGTTTACTCACCTGGTTTTTGGCCTAGTGGATCATTTGTAAGTAAATTTAATTTTTCCAAGGAATATTTAAACTACAGATCTACCATAGTAAAAGACACAACTTAAACGTTGAGACACAAACCTTAATAAACTGAATGGAAATAATAAATTTAATTTTAAAATCATTTATTAGAGCATATTCAACATAAAAAGGATAACCCCACCAACATTCTTAATGATTATAATTCAGAACTAATTTTTATTGTTGAACATTTGCTTAGTGACAATAAACTTAATATGTTAAACATTCCTGGGTATTATTTGGCAAATTATTTCTGTAAATGGAGGTTCTACGATATTTGTTAAAAATTCATATGAATCTAGACAACTGTTTAACATGTATAATTAGTCACACAGGACAATTTTGAACTTTGCTGTATGTTCATTAAAAGTTTTAATCTTTTATGTGTTTCTTTTTACATACCACGTAAGAAATAAAGAATTGTTTTAATGACTTTTTATGTTGATGACAGTTCAATAGATGGCATTACATGACAATCGACATTACAAAACCCAAATTATGGAGAAGATCCTTTAGTGGCACAACTATAACAGACAAAGACTGAATAACTTAGAATCTTAAAGCAAGGTCAGACATTTTATTATCTATTAGTGTATCTGAATTAAAACATATTCTTGGAAAAATGTGCACTCCAATAGTTCTACTGATATGGCCATACTCATAAAACAACAATTGCGACAAATAATGCAATAAAGAGGCAACATATGAGAACATATAGCTCACTTTTTTAAGTCATTGAAGGATATCAAAATCAAAGACAAACTGCCTACCTTAATGTTATTGCAGAGTTTATCATATGGCTATGAAATGTTTCCATGAACCATTAAATCACACAATATATTTTCTGATGCTGGAAATCTGAAGACAAAGATCACCAAAGCAAGGTAATCTATATCAAGAAATGAAAGTCAACATGGAGGTGTATAGGTACATAAATTAAGATATCTCAAAATCATATCCCACAAACTCAAAATGCCAAATCAAAACAGAAAGAACAATTCACAAAATCCCAATTATTACTGCAAAAAGAAGGAAGGTTCATAAGATAGCAGATTGCTATTAAAAAAAAGAAGAAAATAAGAAGAAAGCTGATAAGCAGAAGGCCACCAAATTACATAAAAAAAAAAACATAAATCCCTTTAATATATATTAATAGCAAAGCAAACTACTTCACCAACTCAAAGAAAAATAAGAGTGGCAGCTGCATGTTGCACTTGTGCAACAACAAACAGTTCTTTGTTAAACCAATTACATTTGCAATTGTCTTAAAATTTGCTGATGGAATTAATACTCGAGTCCTGATCAAAGATAATGTAACATCACAGTCTCAATAAGTAAACTTAACAAACCTTTACATTAGAGGACACATTTTATGTTCCAAACCTAAGAATAAAATCTGTCGTACATAATCAAAATTGTCAACAAAGATTATGAGATTACCTCTACAAAAACTCCAAGCAGTCATCAGGGACCAAGAGGGAAACCTAAAAATCATCATATAATGTTAATTTTGGCATTCTGCTGCAATCCAGTTTGCTTCTATTATTTTGGGCTGAAGTCATTTTCATTGCCAACTGTGTAAGAAAGTGTTGTATTTCCAAAGGCCTAAATAACAAAACTCTATGTAAAACGAATGGGATCAATCTAATTATTACTCTTTTCCATATTTTTGGTTGTAATATTTTTATGGTCAAAAATCTTCCAATTCAGGTAAATTTCAACCAAAGGTCAAAGAAATAACATTCATCAGATAATCAAGCACATCTAAAGCATATAGTTTGTATACAAAAGAAAAGAAAATCACATATCAACAGAAATGAAGTTCTTTAGTCATTTCAGATTGTGAATAAACTTGAAGATTCTGTTTCAGAGGATATAAAGATTGGCGAATCAATACTAACAGATTAAGTCAAAGATTTATTGAAAATAGTCAAAACCTCTATCATTTCAATGAGGATTCTTATTCCAACAAATCTGATGGGGATAGCATTATCTTTGAAAATAATATTTCTGTGATGCTAGAAGAATGTCAAGACAATACTGCTAACATTTTGCAAAAGAGGATTCCTGGACATCACAAGGTAATTTTCATAGCAGAAAAAGAGGCAATGCAACTAAAAAATACCACATACAAAACTTTCTCATAACAAAATGCACTCATGAAGATGACAAAATTTAAGATGAATGGCAAAATACTCAAATGGTCATGTGGTTTCAGAAATTCAACCAAAGATGCCATCAACATCTCTGATAAAAAACAATGGGAAAATGCTATTTACTCCAAAATCAAAAGTCAGTTAGCAATAATACTTTATATCCGATAATGAGATTTAATAACAGAATATTGCAAGTTGAATAGTTCTTTGAACCAATTATAAATCTGATGGACATTGGAAAAAAGAAAGGCTCATGTAGTAATGGAAGGGTTTTGCAATGCTCTGGGATAGAATATTATGACACCAAAGCAGATCTAGGATTAAAAACTGATGATTAAGATATTCATAACAATTTATGTAGATGACATTCTCATGACCTACAAAAATAAACAGCAATTTACAGCTCTCAAAAGTTAGCGAATAACAAATTTTCAATGAAAGACTAGGGTCAAGCAAAATTTTGTCTCAGATTCAACATTTTTCAACACACAAGCATTTGTGGGATGGACATTGAACTATCAAAAATGGGATATATTGAAGAGCCTCTAAAAAGATTTAGTGTGGAAAACAAAACCTATAAATAATCTTTATGAGGAAATCATTCAAAATTAGTGAAATTTGAGTAATTTCTTCATTAAGGATTGCAATATTATAATTCACATAAAAATTCTGGCTATTTAAAATTACTACAAATACTCATTTAGAAATATGCATCAAGATAGCCAATGAACCAAAAAAAGGCAAACAATATGATCCTTCCATATCTTAAAATTGTCAGAGGTCTATTAATCTCACATTGGAACTCATGCTAACATAGCTTTTGAAACAAACTATTTCAGTCAATTCAACATAACATGGAATGAAACCCACTAGAGATCAGCAAAGCAATCTCAGATCCATAGATCACTCTCTCATCTATAAGAAATCACAAAATCTCTACATGGATTTTGGATATTGACTGGGGAGGTGGCATTATTGATCATTCTGCTACACATGTACACTAGCTAATACTTGTATTTCATGGAAAAGCCAAAATCAATGGATGACTGTTTTATTAATTGATATCATTGTATGATTCAGTTGAACTACACACTCTTAAAGCTTCACTTATGTTTCATAAATGTATGGAACGGGTTTTGAGAACATTTAGTTCCCATCTTCAGCCAGGCTAAAGTTCAACTGTCGGATCATTCGTTGAGCTGTGGGAATGTGTATTCTGCTCTTGTGGCAGTGTGATAAACTTGTAGTTTATGTAAATATTGCACTTACGAAGCTGTTGACAATGGAGTGACAATATAACCTCAACTTAGGTATTCAGTTTTACACTAAACTCCATTCACTTATAACAAAAGTAAGATGCATTTCGGGAGAATCTCTGAAGATGGGAGAGATTCTCCTGAAACGCATCTTACTTTTGTGTAAGTGAATGGAGTTTAGTGTTAAAAAAAAAAACAACCTAAGTTGAGGTTGTAGTTTATGTTTTCATATCCGGCAATGTTGAAGTTCATTATGCTGTCTTTTTATTTGTAGATGTAGATTTTCTCCCAGGTTGCTAGTTCTGTAGGTCCTTGTACTGATTTTAATAATTTTGCTTTATTTATTATGTCATGATTTTTGTCCAAAAATGATATGTTACTGCTGATTTCTCTATTTGCTTGTACTTTATGTTCCTGAAATGTTCCTTTAACCGTGTACCTATCTTTCTCTTCATTTTTCCAATGTAGATTTTTTCACATTCTGCACAATTTATTTTGTAAATACCTGATTTTTCCTATTGTGTAATTCAACTGAATCATACAATGATATCAATTAATATGATTAGGTTCACTGTGCAGGTTCCAATTTACATTTTAATACTGTTTTATTATTTATTGAGGCAGAATACATGCTCTCTCAGATTAAATGTATCTATGTACTTTTCTCAGCAAATTGAGCTTCCAAAATCTTGTTTTAAGATAATCAGGGAAATGGAAAGCATACAAAAAATCCAACATTTCAAAGCCTTTCAATATTAAATAGCAATTCATACATCAATCCTCAAAGAATTAGCTATAAATCTGGATACCTCTACACTGAAAGAATGAAAGCTGACGTCATGACAATGTTCCCCACTCTGCAGCTCCAGCTCTGCATTCAAGCATGGGATCATCAGCTCAATGAATAGTATCAATTAAGGAGTTGTTAGTATTAAATGCTATACTGCCTTTTTATTGCACTTGCATATATACCAATGTACAGCATATCTAGATGCTGTATTATTTGCTAAAACTGTCTTTTGTTTCATTCATTTTCTGTTTGTATTATGAAATATCTTTGTAATCTTGATGATTGCTAATTTTAGTTTTTTGTAGTCACTCTCTTCCAGCATGGCTATTGAGTTTTTATCCGAACTTATTAACATGAACCTACATCAAATACCCTTTCCCTCACCAACCATCACTATAATGTTACCATTTGCATTATACGCATTGTGCACATGGAGAATATATTCATGCATATCTTGTACTTAGTTTGCTGTATATACAAGTACCCTAAGATTTAGTAAAATTATTTGTTTACCTTTGAATTTAATATCTAATTGAAGGTATGATTAAGATAGCCATATTGTCTGTATTTCTATATAACTTTGAAATTATTGCTAGATGAATAAAGTAAACCAAATGTGAATGAAAAATTCATGCAAATATATAACTTACCATTATAAAGCTGTAACCTATCCATAGCCCTGACCAGCCAATTGGACATTCAGGAATTTCAAAAGCTTGACTATGAACTGCTATAACATTTGCTGGGGCTTCACATACCACACACCTAAGTATATAAAACAATACATAAAATACCACATTAATTTTATAAAGCATATGCTAATCACTTAACCATTTTATCTCTAAACCTGTAGCATGTTGCTAAATATGTATACCAAAGAATCTTTAATGTTAGTAGGCCCAGGGAAAATTGATTTTTCATTTTTAAAAGCTTTGCGTTCTGTTTCACAACTACTTTTCAATTGTTTTCATTTGTACTACAAATTAGGATTCCCTCCCTCTTCTGTTCAAGACAAATTGTTTAAACAGATACAAATGCATTTCCATAAAAAATTAATTAAATAACATTTTATACTTAATAATGTTTTGTACATTTCTCTATCTATTATAGGATGATGTTACTCGAACATTTATTTATTTTTTTTAATCAAGAAACAGTTTTTATATATGTTTATTAGCTATTTTATTCTTCAAGTTTCTTTCCTTCATGATGTGTTATTTTTACTTGGTCCTCTAGAAGTATATCTATATTATCCAGAAAGCTAATATTTACAAGTATTAGCAATAAAGCTATGCACTTAGAATATTGGATTTCAATGTGTTAAAAAAAATGCTGCTTTGAGAACATATTGGAAAAAAACCAGAAAAAAAATTTGCAGGAAGAAAAGAGAGAGGAAATAAAAAAAAAAAAAAAAAAGGAAGAGTGAATGAGTGAGATTATCACTATCATTAAGATGATATAAAATGCCTTTCAATAATTGCAATAATTAAGCACTTTCTGTACAACTGTGTAGCATTTAGAAAAAAGTTATCTACAGCAAGAGTGTTTGTTTGCATTAATAGTGGAGTTAGCAAAAGCATCTAATTGCCTTTACACTCTGTGCCATGCATTCAAATTTTTTCATATGCTGCATTTAGTCATGGGTCAGGTACTGCAATAGCATACAAAAGTTTGTCTAGGACACTTTTTCATTATCTGCTTTCTATGAAAAGTTTCAGCTACTGCTAGGTTTTTTTGTTATATTTCAGTTTAACATCCTATGAAGGTTTAAAGAGATGCTGACTGAATGCTTTATGAAATTAATGCATAAATGGGCCCAGAGTCTACAATGCCTAAAGTTACCTGGCATTCACCTTGTCAGGGTAAGAAAAACTCTGAATTAACCGTACATAGGCAATAGACATTATGGGATTCAAACTGAGGACCTCCAGATTTACAGGCAGACACACTGATTGCAAGACCATGAAGGCGGTCTGCTGCTAGTGGAGTAGTAATAGGCAAAATGTAAAGAAGTGAATGATTTGGATTGAACATGTGGTAAGATAATACAAATGACAAATAGTATCCAGACATTATTTTCAGTTACTAAAGCTTTCTTAGTGACTCCATTCCTCACTCCTCTCACAGGGCCATAAACTCTCCTTAAAACTTTTCTTTCAAAAATATTTAAAGCATGCTCATCGGCAAGTAGCATAGTCCATACCTCAGATCCATAAGTCACAACAGATCTAATTAGTGTTTTATAAAGATTAAATTTCAAAGGCCTAGATGTAAGTTCTTCCATCATTAAATTCTATTGTCATTTAGAACAGTATTAAGAAAATTGAAACTTTTACACCTTCAAAATTATATTCTTCAAAACTTATATTTTGAGGCTTCCTTTTGTATTTCATTGCTAACATCCTCATATATTTTGTTTTTTTTCCTGCATTAATTCTAAGACCCATATTTTTGCTTTTTTTCTTCCAAAGTATTAAACATTCCTTTGAGCAAATCCAAATTCCATGCCACAAACAGAATATCGTCAGCATAGGCAAATATCTAAAGAGGTTTTAGTTTTTAAGTACACAGAATTTTGCACAGAAACATTTTATTAAACTGATAAACAAAGAACAATATACAATACTACCTCTTTCTATTTTATTTTAATAACAATCAGAGAGAAAACAGTGTTACCAATACAAGATAAAATCAATTCATATTGATACATGGAATAAATTATTAAATTATATATCCTTTAAACCTCCTTAATTTACATTTTGAGAAATATATCATTAATACAAAAGATGTCAAATTTTTATTAAACAAACATTTTTCAAAGTTATAATTTTCAAGACATGAGTCTCCCCCCCTCTTCAAATTAAGTACAACCCAAAGGTAAAACGGTCAGCAATGTTCTGCAAATGGACAATACTTTAAATCCAAAATTCTTGCATCATATTTTTCTTTAATGAACAATATTTAACACCAATATGCTTGTTGCAAGTGTTAATTTTTATCTTTTTAATCAATTCAATGGCAGACAAGTTATCAATAAACAATGTGATTGGTACATTTTTATCAGAATAAAAGTTTTTGCAATATTCAGCTGCTGATATAAATTCTGCTTCAGTGCTGGTAGATGCAATGGGTTGTTTGCAACTTCTCCAGCTTACAAGTCCTCCAGCATAAAATATGGCATAGCCAGAAGTTCTTCGGCGAGTTTCAGAGTCATTGCCAAAATTGTTATCACAGTATGCAATCAAACCATTGGGGCTTTCTCTGGAATAGGAGAAACAGCTTTTGTTCCAGTCAAGTATCCTAAAGATCTTTTCATGTTGGCAAAATCCACTTGTCTGCTACTGTAACTAACTGAGTAAGCATGATCTGGTCAAGTTTTAGACGAGACATAAAGCAGGCTTCCAACTATTTCATGATAAGGGAATTTCATTTCTTCAAATTTTTTATTTTCCATATTTTCAGTCATAGGAGTTTTTACAGCATTGGAATTAACCATCTCATATTTTTCAAGAATCTGTTCTACATAATTTGCTTGATTGAGCTTTAGAATGTTAGGTGTAAGTGTGATTTCAGATCCAATGAAAGTTTTTGGTTTGTTGAAAATCATGATATCAAATACCTTCTTCATTTCTTAAAGAATTTTGTTAATTTGGGCATTATCTTGTGCAAAAACTGCTCCATCATCAACATAGATAGCCAATATTATGGTTTTAGCATTGTTTAAAAAAATACAAAGTTAGTTTTTCAATGATGATAAACTTTTATTATTAATTAATCAGGGAGTCTAACGCTCCAGTTCAAACTTCATTGTTTCAGTTTATATAGGCTTTTCTTAAGCTTACGAACTTTTGTGTTGGCATTTTTATACCCTTCTGGAACTTTCATAAAAGCTTCTTCATCCAGGTGACCATAGAGAAAGGCAGTTTTCACATTGAAGGTCTTACAATTGAATCCTTTTCGAAGAGCTACAGCCTTTAGAAGTTTTAGCAAATCAGCCCCTATGGCGGGCTGTATGTTTCAGAAAAATCTTCACCATAATCTGTTCACAGCCTGGTACACAAAAAGTCTAGCTTAAATTTTCATTGTCCTTTTTTCTAAACCTGATAGTTAGGATTTTCTTTCCATCAGCAAACTTGCTAATGACAAAAATCCACATATTACTCTTTCTTAAGAACTGCTTTTCTTCATTAACACCCATGATCCATTATTCCTTTTTTTTACCTGTAATGGTGTCTTCATATGAGAGAAAAGCATTTTCATTCAAGTTATCAAGATTTAATTGCTAATCTTTTAGTTTTTCAGGTATTTTCTTTACTCTTGATGATCTTCGTTGGGCTGTTTGGGAACCTTCTATAGACTCTTAATTGGCACTTTCTTGTGATGATGTTATCTCTTCATAGATGGACACCTCAGTTTCTGATTCCTTTTGGTTGGAGTCTTCTTGTGCATCTTCAGTGTTATTGCTGTCAGAAGTCGAGAGTAGTCCCCCTTTGGAGATTCTTTGACTTTTCAGGGCTGCAGGGATAAATGTTGCTTGATGCGATTAACCTATGCTTTTCAGGATCCCAAAGTCTATAACTATTATTTGTGCATCCAATAAATAGTACATTTTTGCTCTTGGATTCAACTTTTTTGTGTTCAAGATTTTGGCATAGACTTCACATTCAAAAATTAGCAGTCTGGACAATTTTTTTTTTTTCAACCATAATTCAGCTGGAGAGGTTTCAACAGCCTTGGACAGACTTTGGTTAAGAAAATAATTTGATGTCATCAACATCTAATCCCACATTTCCTTAGGTAATCCAGAGTGAAGCATCAGAGTTTGGGTTTCATTCATGAGGGTACGAACAGGTCTTTCAGCATGAGCATTCAACTGTGGAGTATGAGGAGGCGTGTAATCCAACTCTATTCCCTTCTGATCACAAAATTCTTTAAATTCATGTGAAACATGTTTACCACCATTGTACATTCTAATTTTATAAACCTATTTTTGGCCAATCATTTTTAATTTTATGATGTAGTAGATTATTGTCTTTCGGAATTCATCTTTACCTTTCAGCCCGAAAACTGCAGAGAAATGTTTAAAGCCATCAAGTACTGAAACAAAGTACCTATTATTGTCCCAAGAAAGATTTTCTATAGGTTCAACAATATCTATGTCGAATTTGGAGCAGTTCTGTAGCACAGGTATGATTGAGTTCAAAGGTTCACAACATGCTTTGGACTTCAGAAAAACTTTGCTGGTTTCAAGGTTTTCCATGTTAGATTTTTTAAGTTTCATTCCCTGTGACATATTTTTGAGCTTTTTCAAGTATTTCACTCTAAGATTTCCAAGTTTCCTATGCCAATTGATAATATCAGTCATTGCGATGAGAGCTTCCACATCATTTTCATTACTCAGTTTTATTTTGAATAATTCACTTGAATTTTTTTTTAGGTCAGGCATGAATAAAATATTAAACAATTTGCATTCAAGAGTTTCAATCTTTTCCAGAGCCTTTGTTCTTTAAGGAGTAACTATTTTTGGCCATGGTGAACTTAGCATTAAAAGGACTAGTCTCTTTCAGAAATTTTTCATTGTTAGTCATGTGAGAGCTTGAAGCTGAATCAACTATCCATAAATTCTTGTTCTTTTCATTTGCTAGAAAAACAGCTTGAGTACTGATATTTGTTTTTTATTCCTGTTTTTGTGAAAAAACAGTTTTCAGAGTCATAATTATTTTTCTTGTTTTACATACATGACAGCATTTAGATGGTATCTGAGATTTTCTAAAGTGCTTAAGTTTGATGCCATGTCTTTATATTGGTCAAACTTATAAGCAAAAAAAATGTTCATAAGATGTCAGGTGCCCGTTATCTCCTTAAAAATACTGCAGAGTTTAGTATACATTTCATTCGCTGTTGTGCACAAAAGAATGTGAGTACAATGTTTTTCTTTCAAAAGAACAAACAATTGCTTGTTGGGCACATTCGTCTTTCCTTTTTTATTCATCCTTTTCTTTGTTGTTAGTTATGTCAGATAGTTTAGATTTTCCATTCATGAGGTCTATTAACGCTCTAGATTAAAAAAAAAATCTCAATTTCAAATATCCAGAGTGGAAAAGATGTGATATCAGAGAGCTTTTCAATGCTGTTTATCAGTCCTTCAATTGAGCCTGACATTTCTATGGTTTGACAATTTAGAGAAATTAAGATGTCTTACCTTCAATTTGTCAATCCTGGGCCCATAACCTAAATAGGTTGTAGTTTTTAAGTACACAGAGTTTTGCACAGAAACATTTTATTATACTGAGAGAGAAAACGTGTTACCAATAAAAGATAGAATTGATTCATATTGATACATGGAATAAATTATTAAAATTATACATCCTTTAATATCTGTTTAGATTTATTGATTATTGTC
Organism: Metallyticus violacea; assembly: GCA_030762175.1. NCBI lineage: Eukaryota > Metazoa > Arthropoda > Insecta > Mantodea > Metallyticidae > Metallyticus > Metallyticus violacea. The sequence goes on from CM060843.1 coordinate 92,360,600, forward strand.
CCTTCCATTTTCAACTCTTTCCTGGCCTTATGAAGATCGAGATTAAACAATACTGCAGAAAGAGTACTGCCCTACCTTAACCCAGTTGTTATCTCAAAAGCTTTACTAGTCTTTCCTCCAATAAAGGCATTAGCTCGTAATTCCTTCATAGTATTTCAGCTAAAATGATCAATTTCTTCGGTATTCTAAATTCCTCTAGGGCATTTATCATCTTTCTTCTATTAATATGTCAAATGCTTGTTGAAATCAACAAACAACATATGCAGATCCACATTGTATTCATAGCATTTTTCCATAGCTTGTCTTATTATAAAAATTTGTTCTGTTGTTTGTTTTCTTTATTTCATCCCTTTTTTCTTTCCACTAAATTGTTCTCATTCAATTTCTGAGATCTTTTTTCCAACTTTTTACTAAGTGCTTTTTGATATTGTTCAATTGTTCCTGGTTGTTTTATTTTTTCTACATCCCAGAATATTCTTCTAGATCCTTTATAAAATAGTGATCTGAAACACAATTTGGACCTTATGTTGGTCTTATATCATTGAAGATGTATGTCTTCTTAATACTAGTGCATTATCAATTTGATTATTTGTTCCAATACCAGCCATTTATTTTATTTATTTTCAAAACAAGTGCTTTTAATTACCAACCCATTATTTTCTGCAATTGACTTAATATCCGCCTGTTTCCATTTGTGTTGGCATGCATAGAAAGCTTTTCAGCTAGAGATTATAAACATTCTTCTCTTTCTATTTTTGTATTGAAATCACCAAGGAGAACTGATGCATCATATTTAGATATTTTGCTACATTCTCTTTTCAACATACCATAAAATATACTTTTCATCTCATCATTAGCATCCTCTGTAGGTACTTAAGTTGAGATAATGGATAGGTTTCTAAAATGGAAGTTTTAATTTACATTCTCCCCTAATGGTTCAAACCCAAGATAACTTTGTTTATTTTTAGAGCTAATAATGAAACCTGTTGCACATTGCCCAGCTCTATCTTCAGGTCCATTATAAAACAAAGTATAACCTTTATCTATTTTTCCCTTTTCTTTCTATCTAACTTCCTGTAATGCCACCATGTCAATATTATATCTCAAAATTTCCTTAGCAATCATTGCCATTTTCCCTGTCTATAGCATTGTTCTTACATTCCATGTAGCCAAAGCCAATATAGAATTGTTCTGAGTGCATTGCAATTTCAAGTGTGACTTTTTCTCAGTTTTTTATCCTTATCTACTTTTACTATTACTGTTAATTTGTTACATTGTTAATAGTGTTATTTTATTTTTATTTTTCATTTATGTTGTTTGCACCTCTAGTGTTGCTTTTAACTTTGCTTATTAAGCTTTATTTGCTTTTGCATGTTTTGCTTTTGCGTGTTTTGCTTTTGACTTCTTTAGTATTTATCTATTATTCTTTTAATTTTATTTCTTACTTTCTCTGTGTTTTCTAAAAGACTTTATTGTTTATTACATCTTATACCAGCAATTTCAAGTGTGACTTTTTCTCAGTGTTTTATCCTTATCTACTTTTATTATTGCTGTTAATTTGTTACATTGTTAATAGTGTTATTTTATTTTTATTTTTCATTTATATTGTTTGCATCTCTGGTGTTGCCTTTAACTTTGCTTATTAAGCTTTATTTGCTTTTGACTTCTTTACTATTTATCTATTATTCTTTTAATTTTGTTTCTTACTTTCTCTGTGTTTTCTAAAAGACTTTATTGTTTATTACATCTTATACCATGCAATTTCAAGTGTGACTTTTTCTCAGTGTTTTATCCTTATCTACTTTTAAATTTTCATGCACTCAGAACAATATATAATTTTGAGGCTTCTTTGAGGGTTTCCTAACAACATATTTTTCTGGTGTTAGTTGTTAGTCCCATGCTCAATTACCAACCTGGAGGACAAGGTAATTTTTGATCAAGGTTTTCTTCCTCTAGCCTTTGAAGATTCAACTTCAATCACTACAGGGCAGTAAAGCCTGTTTTTAGTTCACCCTAGATATTTTATCATACCACTGTCACCAAAATTAATTTATAAAGTTGAAAATAATGTTTAGAATACACAGTATAGGATCTTAATTTTATAATGCCTAAATAACAATTCATTTTCTTAACCTTAAATTGTATTACATTATAATATAATGTTTATATGCTCTCTTTTCTGCATAGAATTTCAAGCCCTATTACATGCTTCAGAATCAAATACCTTTCCTCAAATATAAACCTCTGCCATTTTGAAGAACTACATTTTTGGTTTCTAAGGTGAAGTTTGTAATTGTGTTCCAAAATTTTATTTTTTTTTTTCCAGTACCACCCCCATTGGAGTTATGAAGGAAATAAAATATGCATGTAAAGAAAGAACTCAAATTATTTATATTTTACTTAAGAAGCTATAGACAATGTAGTAGTAATATATCCTATTAGAATTTTTAAAATATGTTCATGCTAACTCTGCTTACTTACAAACATATAAGTGAGTGGAATTAGCTTGAACATATTTAATAAATTGTAATAGGCTAAAGAAATCAAAAGCCCATCAATAATACATATTACTGACTTAACTTTGTAGGATACAGGAAATCTCTCAGAAAAAAAATAGCTTGGTTTGGTTAAGATATTCAAACTCCAGTATTCTGAATTAAATCAGACATTTGTCCCTATTACAGAGGAGTAAATTTGTCTCTAATATGTAGAATATTCTCAGTCTCTAAAGAGTTCAGAATCATCTCTCTGTTTTAAGGTCAGAGAGAGAGAGAGAGAGAGAGAGAGAAAGTGAAAAAAAAGAGTGTGTGCAAAATATTCAGACATCAGTACAAATTGAGTAACTCATAGCTATTAACTATTTCCATTTAGCATACCTGTACTATCTAATTATTATACTGCACTTACCTAGAGATATATTGCCTTATTTGACTTTCTTCTACTGGCATCATTGGTATTGGTGAGTTTGTAGAGAGCCAATAGGACTTGTCATTACGGCTAGCATAGTTACATACATTGTTGAAATCACAGAATAGGAATGGCATAGTGCTGAATTTTCTTATACAGGAACCAGCAAATCCTATTTATAAGGACAAAAAAATGTCAGAATAAGCAACATATCATTCATTGTTTAGAAAATTTTTAACAATGAAGTTATTTCAATGTCTATAATATAAAAACTTAGTGAAATTCTCAGTCAAAAATGCAGCCAAATATCATAAGCAACATATAAGTGATTTTATATTAAAGTTTTCTATGATAACTTTATATTGTCCTTAAACTGAATCATAAAATCTAAATGAAATATTATGTTACTTTAATATAAGGATATTTCTCTCTTATAATGACACTTAAGGATTAAAAACAAGGTAATAAATATATTATGAAATATAAAATAACATGCAATAATGTATCTGTAACTAGCTAATAGTAGCTCAAATTATTTCTTAGTTAAACATTTTAGAATAAATTTGAATAGTTTGGGATTTTCACAGTGAAATGTAGTATCATATAACAAATTATTTATGAGGAAGTCACTCAAATTTTACTAGTTTTATTCCACTTTCTTGGACATGTTTCAAAGGCAAATTTCCTTCATTGTCAGCACTGTTCCACAGTCAACTTTCCAACGTGGTATTAAGATGTTGCTATTTGGATTTTATAAATTTTTTGATGAGGTTGCTGTTATTTAATAGTAGATGAAAAATGGAAAGATGACACAATAAAACCACTAAACCTACAAGACAGCAACATAAAATTCACAATGGAAATGGAGAACAACAAGGTTCTTCCTTTCCTGGATATAAAAATTATAAAAAATGATAACATATTGGAATTTGGTATATTCAGAAAGGATACCCACATGGATAATCATATATAAAGCAACAGCCACAATCCAAAACAACATAAACTCACTATAATCAATAGCCTCACATTCAGATTCACAAACCTACCAGTAAATGAGACAGAATACAAATTGGAGTACCAAAAAATCATGGATATAGCACAGAAAAATGGCTATACAACAGATCTGGTCAAGAAAAAGATAGAAAAATTCAAAAAACACATAAAAGAAATCACCACACTGAAAGGTTACAAAGGAGAGAAGATATATAAAAAATTTACATTCCATCCATAGGCACACCAAAAATTTCAAAAGATTTTTAAAAATGCCAACATTATTTTGACTGCAGTGAATAAATGCAATTTGAAAAACCTCCTAAAAACCAACACAAAGGACAAAATCCTGCCAGGAAAACAATCAGGCAATTACAAAATCAGTTGCAAAGACTGCAATAATAAATATATGGGTAAAACAAAAAGGAACATTACCATACAGTTTAAGGAACACATGAGAAGTATAAAATATAAACATACGGAAAAATCAGCAGTAGCATACAATTTCTGGCAAAATAACCTGAGTTCCAAAATGAACCAAAACTGTTACAAGCTCTTCAAAAACCCACAGAATTATTGGTGTGGGAAAATATATTCTTGAGTGAAAACAAAGAAAATTTACTTAAATGTAAATTGGAACTTGCACAGTGAAGCCAATCATATTAATTGATATCATTGTATGATTCAGTTGAACTACACACTCTTAAAGCTTCACTTACTTTTCATAAATGTTTCAAGAACATGTTCTTGAAACCGGTTCCATACATTTATGAAAAGTAAGTGAAGCTTTAAGAGTGTGTAGTTCAACTGAATCATACAATGGTATCAATTAATAAAGAAAATGTAGTTAATTTTGATCTTCCAAACAAGAGCAACCTCATCAAAAAGTTTATAAAATGAAAGAGTGGCATCTTAATACCACTGGAAAGCTGACAGTGGAACCGAGCTGATGATGAAGGAAATTTGCCTTTGAAACATTTCCAAGTAATTGGAATAAAACTAGTGAAATCTGAGTTGACTTCCTCATAAATAATTTATTATATCATTTTAAAAGTTTATTACATTTTTTTTACATTCTTTTAGTAACTTTGTACTGTTGTATTAGTTACAAATATTTGTCTGTTGAGATTAAGCTTTTAGTATCAAAACTTCAAGATATTCATTAACTGGTGAAGGCCCAGTCTGCAAGTGGAATATAGGAATATCTCATGCATACATGTACTATAATGAACCAAAACAAAATAAGAAAGACTGATCCATTGCAAGTAAATCTACTTTTCATATGATTACTGATCTGCTTATAAGTCAATGTCATGTCACCAATTTTCTTTAACGTGCTACTGATTAAGTGCATCACTATGGAAACAATATTTTTGGTAATTTGATTAATTTGTTCTTTAGGAAAGAGTTTCAATGAGAACAGGACATTGTCAGTCAGGTCAGGTCTTAGCCCACCACCAAGGTTTGACAAGATTGTTAAGACATGGACTTGTGAGCTGGAGGTCTGGGATCAGATTCTCACCAGAACCATCTTCCCTGACTGAGGCTTTTTCCAGTTTTTCTTCACTGCTTATAAAATGGCAAATGCAGGGGAGGTCTCTAAACTATGCTTCCTTTAAAAAAAAAAAATCCTTTCCGAGATTATCATTTCATCTCATGTAATTGTATAATCACTGTCCATCGCCTGTGATGATTCAGTAGTTCAAAGGGTCATTAAACACTATTAAAAATGTCTTAGCTACAGAAATGTATGCACTATAATTTTTTTTTCTTCCCACTTGATAAACTTTAAGGAATCCAGTTCTGATCTGAAATAGTAAGCTAAAGTAGTTCAGCATTGGAAGGGCAAGCTGAAGATTCATGATTAAAAGGATTTCAATTTTTTTCATCTCATTCTGACTTGAAAACTAATCTAACATGCATGCTTTGTGGGAAAAGCCACCTATAAATATAAAAATGAATGCATATAATGTTAATGAAAAGCATGAGCCCATTCAAATGTTAAACCTCTGTAAAGAGATAACTTTGAGGTCTACAGGGTATGTAGCCTCAGACAGGAGAGGTTTATTGTTATGGTCAGAGGTTTGAGTATCAGCATGGTAAGCCAAAGATCTGTCTTTTGAGTTCCAGTTATAAGGTTTCTACAACCTCAAAGTTTTTTTCCTGTCTGGGTGCCTTGTTGACTTGTGGCTCTGCATTCTAGCAAGGCAATGATGAAAAGGCAACAAACATAAAATCTATGGCATGAATGAAACCTGTACTGTGCAGGAATGTAATGCATTTCAAATTTGCCTTACTTCTAAAAATAGATGAACAAGAATTAACAATACCTAAGTCTTGGTGATGAGCTTTCTCATTGCCTTCAATATAGAGAAGACTGTAGCCATCCCAGAGGTGAATATGACCAGGTTCACACTGTGGTACTTCAATGCTCTGACTATGCTTCACAAGAAGGATTCCTGTCAGATAATCTGGCTGGTCCTCACATGGCAATCCTGCCTCACCCTTTAGACCTGGCTCACCACGAGGCCCCTGAAATTACAAAAAAAGATATAATTGATATTTTGAATTTACAGTCCTCCATCCTCTGACTCTCTGTTCACATTGATCATTAACAGTCTGATAGGCAGACAAGGATACTTAAACATGATTTGATTTTTACCAATATACACTTTTCATAATTTCATTAGTCCAAAGATAACTACCATAAAAAAAATTACTGAAACTGGAGACTTTGAGGTGAAATGAATACAATTCTATCTTTAAGTTTAATTCTTTTGTATCTATAATACATAAAACAATGCTCCACCAAGAGAGAGAATTTCTCTGGCAATGGCAGGATAATTTCATTTAAACAATCCAGTGGCAGGATTTTGAAGTTCATGGCAACATCTTTATTTTATAGAATCCCAAGTCGCTGGCTCCTGGAGTCCGAAATATAGCGATCTCAAGTGTGACTTTTTCTTAGTGTTTTATCTTTTTGTACTATTATAATTACTGTTAATTTGTTACATTGTTAATAGTGTTGCTTTATTTTTATTTTTATTTATATATATATATATATATATATATATATATATATATATATATATATATATATATGATTATAGTCCTTGCAATTAATTTGATTAATTCTAGAATTTTTACAATTTGGTGCTGCTTCATTTTGAAATGATTTATTTTAATACTAAATTTATTCTGGGAAACCAATGTAATGTTATACTCTTTACATTTTTAAAAAATATTTATATAATCTTTTAGGTGATACGTGAACTTCTTGTAGATATTTGACATTTTCATCCATTTTTATAAGCATGCATTTCTGATGGCTTTAATTCTTAGCAATTTTTTGTTAACTAATTCATTATTGAAGCCATTGCAATGCGCTGTATTGGCAATTTTTAAAGTCTACTTTAACAAGTGGAACATTTACCAATCTGTGTCAGGCTGTTTATGACTGTTGTTGCGGATTGAGATTGAAGCTATTGCTTTTAATATATTATCTGTATGAGGGCTAGGAAGTCTTTCTATTTCATTTCTACATTTTCCTTTTTATTCTGCCCTGCTCTTTCCATGAGGAAAGGACACCCTACAAACCACTCCACATGGAGCTAATCTCATGTGAGGAGGTAAGATGATTCAGAAAATAAATATTGTCCTCGGAGTAGATGGATCAACCAGAAGACATCTAATATGGAAAAGGACAATGAGGTTTAGATCTTGGAACATAAAATCCATTGTAGGAAAACAACCAGAACTGGTGAAAGAGATGAAAGAACACAACGTAGAAATAGTGGGATCATGTGAAGTTAAGAAAAATAGAAATGGGATAAAGAAGTTAGGACGTAGATATACATACTCAGGTGTGAGATTGGAAGTGAAGTAAAGTAAAGGAAGAAGTTGGAATAGTGACTAATGAGCAATGTTAACAGACAGTCAGTGGATGGAGGACTGTAAATTCAAAATATTAATATTACAATTACTACTGGAGATTAAGTCTCTTTTATTCAAGCATATGCATCATCCAAAGACTTAAGTTATATTAGAAAATGAAGAACTGCAAAGAACAATAGATGGAGAAGAGATGGAAGAATGACAAGTATCAATAGTTGGGTATTTAAATGCAAGAATAGAATGGGATAGAAGAATTGCACATGGGTGTGTGGGTAAGTTTGGAGGAGCCTGAAAGAAGAGGCCTCTGAGCAAAATTGTTTGGCCATTTCACGCCCGCAATTGAATGGAATGCTGATGACCTGAGATGTTAAAGAGAGTCCTTAAATAAAATGAATAAGAATACCTTCATATATCATTTTAATCCAAATAACAAAACTCATCACTTACTCTCTTTTCATTTCTATTCCAATGCCCCTCTGTTGGTTGTTTCAAATGCATTTTTATGACTCAGATTAACTATTTACTATAGTTTGTATTACAAGTATGTTGTCTACTATCTTTCTCCCATTCTAAATCCCACCTGGAACTCTGATATTTTATCTTCCCTTTCTGCCAATCCCTGTAATCTTGCCACCATTATCCCTGATATATCTTTCCTAAAATAAACAATAGGTGAATTTCTCTATAGTTAACTGATTTATTCAAGCCTTCGTTACCTTTATGTATTAGTATAACCATACTTATTTTCCAATTTTTTCTCTCTTTTATATTAGAAATGTCTCTATTTTGCGCCTAATATGGATGTCGTTTTATGTGAAAGAGTATACATACTCTAGTGCAATTGAGGTGGGTCTGTGGTATAGAGATATGGGGAGTGGAGGATAGTTGGAAAGAGATGGATAAAATACTTAATATGTTTTACAGAACATATGCAGCCAATGCTGATGCTCTGTTAGAAATGGGAAACGTAAGTAGGTTATGCAGAAAGTATTAAAATACTTTAGAGTACAATAGATGTCATATGGTCATATTTAGAAAGATTGTTTAAAATATCAGGAATCCACTTTAAAAATAGCTAGTTGGATAGAGAAAGCAGGATATGAACTGATACAGAATGGAATGGGGGAGGATTGGTTAGAAAGGAATAGATAGCCAGGTGGATTTTTAAAGATATTTAGAACCAGATTTGAGGATATAGACAGACAAATTTTGTATGCAGATATGAGAGAGAAAAGTTCCTTGCTGTTATTTTGAGAATTAAAGAGAATTGTATGTGGGAGGGTTTATTGATAAATGTAATAAGAAAGACAGGGAGGGATTAACATTGTTTAGATTAGGATTATGGAGACTAAAGGAAATTACAAAAATCTGGAGCAAAGTATACATTCAATGTGCAGGAACAATGAAAATGGCATTCACATTCTATTTGCATGTCTGAAAACAAGAAAGTGGAAGAGTCAGTTGATCAAAGTAAAATGGGTTCATGTAGGATATGAGAAAGCAGTAAAGAAATCTTTGGGGATAAATCTCAATTGAGGAATTTAGGGAAATACGAATATAGAGTTAAAAATAAATGGGTATGAATGATTAATAGGTAAATGATCTTTGGTTTTAGTGATTTAGGTTCATGGCTTGGAGTTGTTTGAATTGGATAATAAGTAGGAGTATAGTATTGTATTGTTGATGTATTATTTGAAGGTATTAATCATTGTTATCATGTCACATTTTCATGGCCTGGGAGAGAGCCAGGACTGAAACCAAGCTATGGAGATTATATTTTACTTACTTAGTACTTTAATAAATACTAATAGTATAACTTTATTAAATATCTCTATCTTTATTCTCATACCATTCTCTGTTATATTAAATGCTTTGGAATTCAATCTATATCCATAACTTTATTCTTTTTCAGATTTCTTATTTGCTGGTCTATCTCAGCAACTAAAATTTCTTTGTCCAGCCTCGCTTGTATTTCACAGGACTCTGTTACATCTCCTCAAGCAAATTCTTAAAATATTTGAATCACTTCTTTGGTGATATATTTTTGTTCTTCTTTTCTTACAAAATAACCTTCAGTTTCCCAAATCCTTTTACTCTTTTTTTCCTTAGAGTTTCTTTAACTTCTTTCCTGCCACTCCTAACTTTTTGATTTCAGCAAACATTTGCATTCCCACCTGCTCAATAAGAAATTATGTCTATTGCTTACCTGTTCCATTTCATTAACCTCCTGAGCTAGCACACATTCCTTGTTAAACCACCACTTTAATTTAATTTTTGACTTTGCTGTTTTCAACAATAGTTTTAATGAATTTAGTGCCTTCTTTATCTTTTTTTTTTCCTTGACAGTATCTGTGATAACTTCATACCAAAATCTTTTCTGCCTGTGAATTAATGTTCCATATGGAAGTTTTCTCGAATTCTTCATCCACTAAAAAAAAGCTATTTTTTTTAAATTCATTGTTTTCACCTTATTCATCACACATTCACCCACTAAAAATCTTATCATTAAGGAGAAATTATTTATTCCCACCACTTCATGTAATATTTTAAAAATATACCTTTTATTCAGTCCCTCATTATGCAACATGCAATTTATTACATCAGGTGGTTTTCCAAATCTTTCTCCTCTAGCTCCATTACATAGTATCAAATTATTAACTTAATAAAATTCAATGAACTTTTTTATTCTCTTATTACACACCTTATCTCCAGTTTTGCAAAGTCTCCCAATAATAGAAACTTCATATCAAGATTTTTTTAACTCTTCCATGCCCTCTTTTACATTTATGAATAGCTTTTAATCATAAAAATCTGATAATCTGAAGAATTACACTTTATACCCAATTCATAAGGTTTCCAGTTCTTTTATTTTATTCTTTTTTAACCTTATAACTTCTGTAGCCAATGTTTCCTCACATAAATTAATTTCATTACTCTTCTTGGTAAACACCCTCAATCCTCCTGAAGCTCTTCCCAAATTACTGCTACTTCATTCTATGCAAATAAAACCACCCAACTTCACACCATCCCTGTCACTGATTCAAGCCTCTACCATGGCCACCACATCTCCTAGTTTTAAAATATGGAACACTTCACCACTAATTATTTTATTCTTCAAAGCTTCTGCATTTCAAAATATCACATTTTTTAATCAAGCCCTATCTTGAGGTCAATCTACCCTCATTTTTAACTTTTACAACTTTGCTTTGTACCTTGTAGCCCTTTCACTTATTAGTAGTTCTGCCCTATTATTTGCCACTTCCAAATTCCTTTCCTCAGATTCTGATACTATTGAAACCCCCTTTCACTAATAAACATATGTTTTCTACTATTGTCGAAGCCACCACTTCTTCTCTCTCATTCTTTCCATTGAGATCATTTTCTCCAGTGATGACATTTATCTACTTCCCTTCCAGTATCATCCTGCTGCACATGCCATCTTTCTCTACTTTCCTCTCTCTAGGTATTGCTTTCTAGCATATGTCGACTTCTTTTTCTGTTCTTTCAACCTCTTTTCTTTGACCATCTAACTCGGCAAATAAGATTTCCTCTTTAACAATTTTTCATTGATCGCTTCCTGTCTTGTCGGTCCTGGTGGTGTAGGTAACCATACTTGCCTTCTAAATCCAAGATCGCGGGTTCAAACCCAGTCAGGATCGATGGATTTTTTCGGGCATAAAAATCCTAAGCATGGCTTCCTTTGGAAGGGAAGTAAAGCCGTGGGTCCCGTGTCGTACATTTACGGCACGAAAAAGAACCAAGCCTGAAAGAAGGGGCCTCTGAGAAAAATTTGTCAGCTGTTTCACGCCCTGAATAGAATGGGATGCTGATGACCTGAGATGTTAAAGAGCATTCATAAACAAATCAATTAAAAAAAAATAATTCCTATCTCTTTCCGTCAACATAAAGCTGTAGCCCTTTGATAAAGGCTTTTTCTTTCCATATCTCTAGCACTTCTTATTTTTTTAAATAATATATTTCTATAGTTTTTTTTAACTTCATTGTAATTCTGTTTTATATGAATCTTCATTTCTTTCAACTTAATTACTGAACATTTGTCATTTAAAGCTCACTGTTACCACTTTCACAGAGTGAAGCAATTATCATAAATTACAAAATAAAGCCTAAACTGCTTTTGCATCCGAAGCTTGAATGCCATTTTGCAGAAAATGTTAATAAGTCCAAGAGCTAAATTTATTCTTGAGCTATTGCACCAATGAAGGATGAATATTTACTTGATAATACAAAACAGCCTAGAAATTGCCAACCCTAAAGTTATGCATGCATTTTTTAAGGTTGGGTAGAAACCCTTAGAAAAATTTTCTAAGCAATTGTTTCATCCTGTCAGTTGTCAAGCACATACTTACTGCCTGAACCTAAGAGATGAGCCAATGCTTTTTCAAACTGCCATTCCTAATTTAAGAAATTGGAATACTTGCTTTTGTTTGGCTCTGAAGTCTGGCTAACTCCATCCACATAAATACCACTTACTTCTCTTCCTGCAATTCCATCCAGTCCCATCTCTCCTCTAGGACCTGGAGGGCCCATAGGACCAGGAAGTCCATCTACTCCAGGTCTGCCCCTTTCACCCTTAATTCCAGGAATACCTGGGGCACCTGCTAATCCTGGAGATCCTCGTTCACCAGGTCGTCCAGGAGCTCCTATTAAAAAAATTAATGCTCATCTTACTTGTATATTTTATTTCACAGGAGTATTGTACTATATTTCAACTTCTTAAAACATATTACTGACCTGGTGGGCCTCTTTCTCCTTTAGGACTGGGTGGTGGTAATGGTCCTGGTTCACCCTTATCTCCTTTTGCTCCAGGATAACCTGGGGTTCCATCAATTCCTGGAGGTCCAGGAAAGCCTTTCTCTCCTATTTGTCCTTGTAATCCTGGTTGGCCTGGAATTCCTGGAAAGCCTCTATCTCCTTTTAGCCCTGGAAGTCCTTGTAGTCCAGGAGAACCTAGATGCAAATTATATAGCATGCTTATTTATGCCTGTACTTCATTCATTTGGAGCTTCTGTTTCTGTAACAGTTTTACAAAATATTCAATTTTAAATGAGGAAAGGACTTAAACAATAATAATTTAAAAAAAGAATATGCTGTTAAGAAGTATCTCAAAGAAACTATATCTCTGAGCTTGAGTACTTTAAGTAAAATATAACAAGGAATTAATAACTGTACAAGGTTCTAGTGCTGGTTTACAGAATGTGCAAATTTGAAGTGACTGCAAGATAATGCTTAACAGAAAGGTATAAGTTAACAAAAATTAAGATAACAAGAACAAATATGAAAGAGCTTCTGAAGAAAATATCACTACTGCAATGCCAAAATCAAAGTACTAAAACAGAGCATTCAGAAAAAGAATTAATATAAATTGGCACATAATGACAATTAAAATACTAAGAATCAGTTCGGCTGTGAGCAGATTGTTTCATTTATAATATGGCATCATAAACAGTGAAATTTGTTTAATTCTTCTAAAAATTATGAATGCATTTACATTTTCCGTTTAAGAGAAATAAAGGAATCAATGGCTGATAGAAAACAATATTAGCATGATGGCAAATGAGTGTAAATTACAACTTATAGAATCTCCATATGTCTGAAGGAATTTGTATTTGTTTCATTGTCTTTTTCCTTCACTTAGGTCATATCATCCATAAAAACATATAAAAAAATTCTGAAATGGTTTTTGAAATTTTGCAGTGTGTTCTAGATTTTAGATTTGAGGGTAGTTGATTATAAAAATGTGAGTATCTATGTAATGAAAACCATGTTAGAACAATTTATATCTATGAGAAGTTATGTGTAATTTGAATTTGCCTATAGTATTATGATAGCAAATTTTGCAATTTATGCTAAATTTTTAAATGTGTATGTGGATTTGAATTAGTACTTTATAAACCCATCCCCCCTGCCCCATGCACACACACACACACACACACAATATGACCACTAGGTTAGAATAAGAATGTAACAGTGTAAAGAAACAGTATTATGGGTAACATATAGCAGTGAATGATAGCAATGCATGTAGCATTACTAATTATTACAGTAATGAAGCATGCAGTAAATAACAAAGATAAAAAAACACACAGAGTCCTTTGTGTTTATGTGGTGTATATCTATTTGTAAGTATTATGCAAATATAGCACATAGTATTCCTTTTATTGTGATGGAAGGTGTTGTATAATAAAAAAACACAAACACATGTTGACTATCCATGTAGATTGCTGCTGTTCACTTGTTAAAGATTACATTGTATGGAACAGTTGGAAAATATAGACAATGTAACTTTTAACAAGAGAACAGTAGCAATCCACATGAATAATCGAATTACACTAGATTTAATTCACAATCACACAAAACATAGAAATCTCTGAAAAAAATTAGGTACAAGTTAAAATTATTCAAACAAGAAAATTAGAAAATACATTTTACATGAGTTAAAGCACACATTGGCAATGAAGGAAATGAAAAGGTAGACTGACTTGTGAAAGAAGAAGTGAACAGCAAAAATTTGCCAGTGGATTATAACCTTATACCAAAATGTGAAAAGAGAAATGAATTAAGAGAAGAAAATAAGCAACTAAAGGAAACAGAATGGCAAATGACATTGAATGGAGCAATGGAACAAAATCATCCAATTGTAGTTAGCAGTCAAAAACCAATGTCCTGCTAAACCCCAATCTTACCACATTCCTCTTTTTGGAGCCTCCTTTCATCGCATCAAAATATATATATATATGCCTGGAGGATATACAAATGGTGGAACACTTCTTATAGGAATGCAACATTTGAAGAGAGATCAAGAAATATTTGGAAAGGTGTAGGAAAAGTAACTGAGTGATGGCCAATAGACAATAGTGAACTTAATATAAAATATGACAAACGATTTAAAAAATTTGCAAATAGTATCAATTTTGGCACAACTGACTAAGGCTAGATGATAGGGTGTAACAGTGAAACAGTCTAAAGAAATGGCCATTGGTATTAAATTGTGAATAATATAACTATTGGAATTTTGCAAAAGAATGTAACTGCCTATTTAAATTAGAGTATTAAGAAAGCATTAATTTGCACATAGTACCAATTTTGACAATCTTTAAAATATAACTACTAGGTTGAAATAAAAATGTAACAATATAAAGAAATAGTATTAAGAGTGACATATAACAATGAAATGATAGTAATGCATATAGTATTACCATTTGTTATAGTAATGGAGCATTCAGTAAATAAAGAAGATTAAAAAAGAAACACACTGCACTAGCAGACTGCCACAGAAGGCCAGAGTCATTATGGCATAGACTTGTGAGTGGGAGGTCTGGGGTTCAATTCCCACCAGGACCATTCTGACTGACTGTGAGGTTTTTTTCCCAGTTTTCTGTAGTCCTCATTAATGGAAAATGCCAGGGAGATTCCCTAAACTTAGGCCTGAACATTTCCCTCCTTAAAAAAAGTTTTTCCCAACTTATCACTTAGTCTGAATATATCATCAGTGGTCACCACCTATAATACCTCAGCAGTAAAAACTATATTAATTAAAAAATACACTGGCAATATTTTAAACATTTTGAAATATGATTTACAACTGGTTTGATTTTGGTAAATTATCTTTTTTGATTATGTAAATAATTTGTTACATTCTGTTAAAAGAGATTAAATTTCATTAAAAAAAAAACTTATAATTGGTATCTTTGTAAAGTAAGCACAGAATGTGAAGGTGACATCTCATCATCTTAACAGAATTAATCATCCCCCCACTTATGATAAAATAATGCATAAAAAGATGTATGTGTTTAGTATACATACACAAACATATACACAGATATTACCTGGAAGTCCTAAGTCTCCTTTTTCTCCAGGAGCTCCAAATAACCCTGGTGAGCCAGTGTCACCCTTAGGTCCTTGGGGCCCTGGAATTCCTGGAGAACCTTGTCTTCCAGGAGTTCCATCAAAGCCTGGAGGACCTGGGATACCAGCAGGCCCTTGATTTCCTTTTTCACCAGGCCGTCCAACAGGACCAGGAAGACCTTGGCCTCCTGCTGTTCCTGGCAAACCTGTCAAACCTGGTTCACCTAGATAATAAACATATTTTGTGCATTATTAAAAGTATTAATAAATAAATTTATAATCATGCTTTAAATTGTTTTATTATTTAAACCTACAGCTACTTTCTCCTTCCTTTTCTTAAGGTTTATGTAACCAAAACTCTCTGAAATAAGTATGCTTCACTATCTCATTTTTCCTTTGAAAAGAGGGGTTTAAGAAGAGGAAAGGGAGGAGGAAGAGGAGGTGGTAGTAGAGGAGCAGAAGAAAGTTGACTGGTAACAGATTCATATATAGTGTCTAATTGATTGCTAGTTCTCAAATTGTGCACAGAGGCATCCAAGGATATTTTAGGATTGAAATATATGGAATATCATAATGACATGAATATTCATGAATCAAAAATGATAACAAAACAGGGCTGGAGAAGATATACAGCCTGTTTTGCTAGTATATTACTGTTAAAAATAGCAATGTAGCAATTTATTTATTTACTTATATTGGTAGAGTTAGGACCATAAGGCTTTTCTTCCATTCGACTAGTCTAAAATGCACACATTGATAAAATGCAGTTACAATATTAAAGGGCACTGATATTTTTTTCATCATAACATCCAATCTATAAATCATCATCAGGGTTATTTTCAACCAAAAAAATCATAATAATGACATAGGACAAGTAAAATATGTACAATAAGTAAAATAAAATAGATGGTGTAAGAATAACAAAGGTATACAGACAAATCTAAAACAAAACAAAAACAATTGTAGCTATATACATAATGCATCAGTTATGAACTTAATACTACAAAAATTAACAAAGAGATCAAAGTTATAATGATAGCTCTTACATCAGTAATAAAGATTAACAGATGCAGCTCCAGCTATATAAGGAATCATTTCTATAAAACAAACAATCAAAATGTAATGAATACCAGAAATGAATAACATTCTTGCATGAACAAAACAAAATCATAGGCTTATAATGAATGCCCTCAGATAAAGATCAAATAAGCAATGAAATTAATACTAATTCAAAATATCTAGCATAACAATGAAAAAAATAAATATTTAATAACTTATTATAATGTCTGAAAGGAAAAAATCAAGCATATGTAAACAAAATATAAATAAACAACTTGAAAAAATGTTGGTGCCAAAAAGTTGAAATATACACCAAAAGTAGAATAATTCATTTTCTGTGTTGGATTTCATCTCAATGAAAATTCTTGAGCTATTAGAACCAAAATTCATAGTTATTTTATTTTATTTTATTTTTTTTTGCATTCCTTGGACAAATAAAGTGCTTTATTCTAATGATAAGTGCTATAGTCCCTCAAAGCATAAATCAAACTACAGAAGAACTTAAAGATGGAAAATTTATGTCCATTATAACTGATAAATATACTAACATGTTCCACTTTTGCAAGATATTTTGTTCTTTTGCAAGAAGCTGAAATAAAAATCCTTTAAATCTATCTATGGATTTTTTCCCTGATGAATTGATTAAATATGCTTATATGTTCCAGAAGAAGCTAATCAGATGATTTTTAATTTTATAGAACAACAGAATAGCAAATGTAAAAAAACAGAATGATTTTTCCTTTGATATAGAGAAATTTTCCAAGATTGTGTTACACATGTAATTTAAAATGCACTGCAGGAAATAGCAGATTGCTTACTGGTTGGTACAGAGCATACTTTTGGCAAAATGTAGCAACATTTTCACAAGTATGAAATGCTGAAGCACTTTAAAACTGAATTTCATGAATTAAAATGTTGGAGAAACTGTGTACTTAATTCCCCACTGCTACTATAGTTGTCATCAGTGTCATAAACTTTACTTTTACCACCACCACCACCACCACCACCATCATCATCATCATCATCATCATCATCATCATCATCATCATCATCATCATCATCACCACCACCACCACCACCACCAAAATCTTTATTATTATTTAGGGAATTATTCTGCAAGCTAACCCAGTAGGATATTTGCTGTTGGAAAGTCTATGACATACAATAGTTGATAAAACAAAAGCTTCCCAGATGGCAATATTATGCTTGCTCTTTCAGTGATTGCTTCTTTTTATTTATTTGTTTGTTCAGTATTTTTCATGAAAAAAATTGTAATCATCATTACAAAAGAAGTTCAAAGACATTTTTCAGACATGTCTGTCCTTCTAAACAGGCTATGGGATGCTTTCTGATGTTCATGTTGGTTAATACTGAATATCAATGATGAATAATTTTCTTTTAGAGCTTCCAGATTGCATGCATTGTTTCTATGTTTTATTTTTAAGATTATCCTCTAAAAATAGTCACGTGAGTTAATATCTAGAAATGCTGTCAAAAAACACCTCCTTTAATAACCAGCCCAATGGTCTACTGATCCAAGTTACTGATTTCTACTCCTGGGGTCCTGGATTTGATTACCAAATCTGTCATGGTTATTTTTCTTAATAGGATGGTCCCCTATGGCAATCATGGGCTGGTTACTTTAGGTACCCATAGGTTTAAGGACCCCTAGGGTACATCATAATCATATCACTTCTATTATCTTCACTAGGACAATATAGCAGCACCCTAAGGGTATCCAGGTTTAAGAAGTCTACTGTAATAATACCATGCAGGGGAGAATACCCACATTGTTCATAAGAACAAGGGGAAATATTCTGCTGCCATCAGGTTCACAGAAAATGGACATATTTCATTATATATATTAAGAGTGCCTTAAAAAATATAGACCCCACAATATAACTCATGCTTGTTGCTCATAGGACTCCAATTTTCTGATCACTGTACAGAAAAACTTGGGAAAGAGCATTGGGATTTGAATGCTTTAATATCTAATTGAGATTATTGTATGATTTAGTTGAACTGCACATTCTTATGGCTTCACTTACTTGTCATAATATATAGAACCAGTTTCCAGAACATGAGAACCAAATGTTCTTGCAATCGGTTCTATATATTATGACAAGTAAGAGAAGCATTAAAAGTGTGTAGCTCAACTAAATGATACAATAATATCAATTATATGATTGGCTTCACTGTGCAAGTTCCAATTTACATTTTAACTCTAATATCTATTGTTTTGAGTATTACCCAAGACAAAATGAAATCTCATCCATTATGTATCTGACTGTTATATCTATTACAAAATGGAATTTTTTTGCTGTAATCTGAAAATTTAATATTTTTCACCATACCAGCTTTATACAGACAGAAATATAGAAGTTTTAATGCTTTCCAAGCATTAGAGTGTTCTTAGAATCTCAAAGATTTCTGAGGAGAATTTTCTAAGCAATAACTTACATAATTTCTTCTCTTTCAAAATATTCACTTAATATGAAATCTAAAGTGTTTAGTTTACCATTAATACCTAATGAGATTAATACATAAGAGGGTCATTTTAAAAATTCTCAGAATAAAGCACAAAATGATGGTATAACTTTTTGAAATTATTCTAATGTTCCAACACAGTTTCCCTTTACACTAATGCACTTTATTCAGCAATGTTCAAAAGCCTTTATGCCAAAAGTCAGATTCCTCAGTCCTGCAAAATACACCTTAACTCCTCAACTCTTCATCAAACAAAATTTTCTTTCCATCAAGAAATTTTCTCCCTTTTCCCCATGCAAGTCTGATGGAGCCAAGTCAAGGGAATAAGGCAGATGTGGCAGAAAATTGAATCCTAGTTAATTGATTTTCACTATTGCAATGACACATGCATGAAGGCAAGCATAGTCTTGTTGCAATATGACTTTCTTCTTTGATAAACCCAGCCTTTTCTCACATATTTTTTGTCTTTAATAGGTCCAAAAATGTTAGCATAATATACTCCAGAAATATATGTTCCAATGGGAAGATAATCAATTAGCAGTACACCCTTGACATCCCATAAAATCAATACCATGATTTTCGCACACTTTGCCTTCTTTGGTGGTGGAGAATAGTGATGCTTCCATTGTTTAGACCACTGTGTATAATAGTGTAATAGTACACCCATTTTTCATCACAGGTTACAAACAGATGCTTAAAGTTGGCAGAATCTCTCAGAAAACAGGTAAACTTTGCTGAGAGAATTGCTTTTGATCCTGAGTCAGTAGTTGCAGCACACCCATTTTGCCAATAATTTTTTCAAGCACAATTCTTTCTCAAAATGTGTAATATGCATTTCCCTGAAATGTTCAGAGCTTCAGCTATTTCGAATACCTTTAATCGATGATCTTCCAGAACCATTGCCATGCACCTTATCGATAATTTCTGATGTTGTGATGAATTTTGGTTGTCTGCTGTGTGGATCATGTTCCAAGGTCCCATGGTCATGTTTAAACTCTGTGGTTCACTTGGAAACAATTTAAAATGAGATATAGCATTCTTTAGAGTGTTTCCTCATATCTTTATAAATTTCTGATGCATTCATACCCTTCTTTACCAAGCACTTAACAACCACACAATGTTCAATAATTGCCATTTTTCCTGTATACACATGTCTGCACTGCAACAAACAATTATAGCCATTATAATTCTTGACCAATCCATGTATTAATGCAGAAACATTTCTATGGAAGATAGCAGGTTTTGATAACAAAACAGCTTCAGAACTGCTGCTGCAATCTGTGGGTCATTCTGAGAATTTTTCTAATGATCCTTGTACTTTATTCAATCAGTTGGAAAAAATATAGAGATATCATTACACCATCTGAAACAGCTGATAATATTCAGAAGTGTTATGGAAGTACCTCAGGTAAGATTTGGGTGCCTAAGTGCCATATGATGATGTGTCAATGTTGTAAGAAGTCTAAAATATTTAATTAGTAAGGATATTTATGGAATATCCAATAATTTCATAAAAACATAATTTATTATATTCTGTTACCCTTATGCAGCATATTAATTGGTGTTTAGAACATGGTTTATTTCTTGACAGTCAGAAAATCTCTAGTGTATGCTCCATCTAAATTTGTAGTAAATACTTGTAGATCAGTATCCATTATTCCTATTTTTGGTAAAGTGCTAAAATGTATAATGAAAAATCAGTTAGTTATATAATTTGAGAGTAATTGGTTGTCCTGTGATTCACAATTTGGTTTTCATTTGATAGATGTGCAGTGGATGCAATAAGTGATCTGCTTAGTAATGTGTATTCTGTTTTTGAAAATAAGGTACATTATTTTGTGAACTGAGTTAATTATGACTGCATTTTCATAGCATTTTAATGGACAAACTACAGTTTTACAATATTGGACACAAAGAATTGAACCTGTTATCATCAGATCTAAAATGTAACAAACAAATTGTGAAAATAGATGGTGTTAGATTCTCATAGTGAAAGTTGCTCAGATGTACCACAAGATTCAGTAATTGAACCTGCTCTTTATTGATTATGATCAATGACCTTAGTTATTATGTTTTTGTTAAATCAATATTATATGCTGATGGCACTTCAATGTTAAATTGCAGTAATAATACAGAAAAACTTAAATTATGTACTTTTAATACTCTAAGAGGTAAAATTGTTAATTGGAACATCACACAGTAAAGCTAATCATATATTAAGATTATTGTCGTTTGAGTCAAACTAACACTCTTTTGCTCCACTTATTTAAACAAGTAAGTGGAGCAAAAGAGTGTTAGTTTGACTCAATCCCACAATGATCTTAACTCTAAGAGGTGTTACTGAATGATTTAAAACTTAGCTTAAATAAAAGCAAAACTCAAATTTGTTTTTTAGATTAAGGCCTATATATAATCTGAACTAACAGAGGCTATAAAATTACTTGATATTCATTTAGGTGCAAAATTGAGTTCGAACTCATATATAGATTTTATGCACCAGAGTTTGTCCAGAATGCTTTATCCTTTGTGTAATATTAGAAATAAAATAGCAGTGGAATATTTAGGAAGTGTTTATGTTGCATTTTTCATAGTGTCATTAAGTAAAGCATTTTATTATAGTGCAATAGCAACCAAAAGAAAGCACAAAGATGCATACCAAGATGCCATATGTGTGTGTGTGTGTGACCATTGTAAACTACTATTTACCTAGAAAGGTATCTTTACTTGTTATAAATGAATGTATTTACAGTCAACTTATTCATATTAAAGACAATTTTCATGGTATAATATTGAAGAAAACGTATTTAATCTTGGTTATTAGGGAATCCTTTTTATTTTATAGGTGAATTTTATGACAGACCAATGTTTTGTTAAAACTATTAAAAAAAATTATGTTAATATATTTTTGTATTTTGTTTATGTGTGATTTATGAGTCTTTATTGTTAAAAGCAAGCAAGGTAACCATAAATTATGTGATATCTGTTAACCCTGAATGTAATTATTATTGCTGTAATGGATGGATGGATGGATGGATGGATGGGTGAGTGGGTGAGTGGGTGGGTGGGTGGATGGATGGATATTATTCTTGTCTTGTCATAACATACCACTTGACAGACAGTAAAGTATGAACTGAATCTACTTGTGCATATACCAGTAACACCAAAGATCAGCAGCCATATGGCAGAAGGGTTGGGGAAGCAGCTAACTCAGTAAGTGTTCAAGCCCATCTTTTTATCAGTTGCAGCAATGATAAAGCTCACAAAATAATTCCATTTATAAAACATTACTTCCTAAGTGAGCAGATTTGTTGATTAATGCCTAAACAAGTTGCAGTAACAGCAATTAAAGTCTTTAATTAAGTTTTCTTTCCTCTCTATGTGAATGCCAAATATTAGTGAATGGAACACACAAAATGTTTAACAAAGATATGCTTTTCTTTACAAAACACTCCCTAAATAATTTGTAATTTTTTTCTATATTAATTACTCTTTTGTAATTAAAGCTTTAGCAGCAAAAAAAAAAAAAAAAAAAAAAAAAAGAATGGCAGGCAACAGTTCAAACTTCTGCAATAAATACTGATGAGCCTAAAAGTAAGTCTTTTATTCTATTAGATGTAAATACAAAGTGCATACTATGCACAATTAAATTTAATTATTTGGCAATGTTTCCAAGTACCAACTTTGCTAAATATCAAAATCAGTTCATTTAGATTATAGTAATTGCTTATTTCCATAACCTTCAATAATCTTCTTTAATATTCCAAAATTTATGCTCAGAAACTGAGTTAATTTCAATACATTAATGACCAAACAAAGCTTAATTGAGTTAAAACAGGAATTATCTGTCATAGGACATAGTTCTTAATGGAGGTGCAGCTTAATTAATTCTGCAAGCTAACATTTGCTACATTGAGACCTCAATTATTTTGTTTGTTTTTTCTTGTTTTTTAAACATTTTTGCTCATTTTTCACTTTTATTATATATATGCACTATATTTCCTTCTTGTAATGTCAGTATCAGTAAATAAAATTGAATTCCAAAAACAATTTGATACCTTTCTGCCCAGGTATTCCTGGAAGTCCATCTCGACCATTTTTACCCATGAGACCAGGCAAGCCTTTTTCTCCCTTCATCGTGAGACCTGGAGAGCCAACTGGTCCTGGTAGCCCAGATTCGCCTGCATCAGAAGAAATATAAATCAGCATTTTATTGCAAAGTCTACATTTAACGCATGTAATATAATCGGACTGAACAATGTATAAGAAAAAATCCTTATAAGCTTCTTTTAAGTACTACCAACCTTTAGGTCCAGGGGCACCAATAAGTCCAGGAAGTCCTCTTGTTCCTGGATAACCCTTAGGACCAGGGATACCTGGTGGTCCATCCCTTCCATGGAAGCCTCGTTCTCCTTTGTCACCAATAGTGCCCTGCAGTCCTGGCTGACCAGGTTCTCCCTTTTCTCCCTTTACATCAACAACAGGTCCTGGAGGTCCTCTATCACCACGATCTCCTTGTTGACCAGGGAAACCTGGTGGACCTACAGGTCCTGTTAAAAAAGGAAGAAAAAAATGGGAAAAGTTAATTTATTAACAATGGTGCATATTACTTTTATACATATTTTCATTCTTAAACCTGTTGTAAACTCATAGTTACATCTCATGAACAGGAGGTCTGGGGTTTAATTTCCATCAGGACCATCCTCTCTGACTGAGGTTTTTTACAGGTTTTCTCAGCCCTCATAAATGACAAATGTCGGGGAGGTAACCCAAACTTAGGCCTGGAATGCTTCCTTAAAAAATACTCCTTTCCCAACTTATCATTTATTTCATACATCATCAGTGTCCACTGTATGTGGTGACTCAATAGTAAAAACAGACATTAATACTATCAAAAAAAAAGCTAATTACATGGTTATACTAATATTATGATTAATTTTCCACTATCATAGTTTACTGTAAAAGAAAAAAAAATAGTTTCAATATGTTATAAAATGTGTCTTTGAAGCCCTTATTTGGTACTTATGACATTCTTTTAGTACATTATCATGGTCTAATTTTAAACATCTGTACCAATGTTTCAAGATTCTCTTCACTTTTATACCTTTCCTAGTTCTGCCAAACCCATCTCCCTCAGCAAACTTTTTGGTAAGCCCAGAAATTCTCTACAAAATGTTCTACATCAACCTATATTCACTCCTTTGACACTCCCCAAATTTCTACTTCATACATTATAGTTTGACCCACATCACTTAGCAAGTCATTAGAAAATATGTGAAAAAGGACACTAACAATCATCACTTTCTCCAACAGCTATCTTCACATTTACCAGATTTATTGACTGGTATTTTGACATGTCATTATTATTCTCCTTTCCAGGTTAAAGAATTGATATTACTATTAAGTGTTAAATGTTTCCATTTTAATGCTTCAATCCATCCTGTCCAGGTGCTTTGTTAGGATTGCACTTTTTTAATTCTTAAATTCTCTGCCCTGAAAGGAATGTCTTCATCGGTGTTGAATGTCTGTTGTACTTCTTCCCTAATTGCTTTATGGAGTTTGCAATTACTTTCTTCTTTATCATCTAGTACCAAATATTCTAGTATATGTCTCATAGTGCTCTCCACATCCTTGGTGTATGTTCTGTCTTCTTTCTGAGTGTTGTTAATTTCATATTATTTCTTAATTTCCCTGATGCTAGTGTGTGTGTGTGTGCATACACGCATATTTGTAATATATATTTAGAGGCAATACCAAGTAACTAAAGTTCAGTTTGATTGCATCTTTTGCACTATGCACTAGTATTATTCAATTCCTTCAGTAAATAGTTTGATATTTATGCAACAACTTGATAACAATATCAGCAGAAAATCAACTAGAACTTAGACATATTAAAAGGAAATAGCTTACTCACAAATTCAGATGTTTACAAAATCAAAATACCTAATCCATCAATAGCTAAAATAATAGGATTACCAAAAATACACAAGCCAGGAAAAGACATGAGACCAATAATTAACAATATCAATACCCCATGTTACCTCCTAGCCAAATGGTTAACTACACGATTTAATACATTTCCCAAATTCCCAAGTCTAAGTATAAAAAACTCATTCGATCTTATAAACAAAATCAAAGATAATAAACTAAACTCAAATGATATCATGGTTTCCTTTGATGTAAAAGCATTGTTTCCAAGCATTCCAAAAGAGAAAACCCTGAATTTGTTAAAAAAATGGCTATTATCTATCAACATTGCAGAAACACACACAAAAGAATATGTAAAACTCACAGAACTATGTTTAAACCAAACCTACTTCACATTTGAAGGAAAGTTTTATAAACAAAAATCAGGTTTAATGATGGGTAGTCCACTATCTCCTTTTTTGGCTGATCTGTTCATGAGCTATTTTGAAACACATATAATGAAAGCCTTCCCATACATATTCAAAACATGGTACAGATATGTTGATGATGTGTTTGCCATTGTAGAAGATAGATTCATAGAAGATTCATTGAAACTGTTGAACTTGCAAGAAAAAACCATAAAATTCACTATGGAAACCGAGGTTAATAATACTTTACCTTTTCTGGACCTAAGGATAATAAAAAGGAATAAAAATATAGAATTTGGTATATACAGAAAGGACACACATACCGACAATTACATAAAAGCAAAAGGTTTCAACCCCAGACCCCACAAGGAAGCAGCATTCAATAGTATGACATATAGGCTAGTTAATACACCACTCAGTAAAGAAGAATACAGGAAAGAATATGCACATATAATACACACAGCAGAAATAAATGGATTTAACAAACAAATGGTAGATAAAAAAATAAAAAGATTTAAAAATAAAAAGGAAATTAAACTAATCACCACACTCAGTTCTTCACTTAAAGAAAATACCTATCAAAAATTCACATATCACCCTTATGTTAACCATAAATTCCAAAAAATTTTCAAAAAGTACAACATTACTCTAGCACCAATTAACAGATATAGTGTTGGTAAACTATTAAATCTAAATAAAATTAAACAAAAAAAGAAGAAAGAAGAACATTCAGGTATATATAGAATTAATTGCAAGGATTGTGAGAAAATATACATAGGAAAAACAAAGAGAAATCTGGGGATAAGATTAAAGGAACACTGGAGAAATATTAGACACAAACAAGTAGAAAAATCAGCAGTGGCTGCACATTTTTGGAATGAGAATCATGAAATAGAGAAGGACATAACATTACTAAAAACAATTCAACATCTGAAAGAACTTAATATATGGGAAAAAATTTACATAAAAAAATATGAATACAAACTTATGAATTTTGATATACCGGAAGCAGACAACATATTGTTTAAGTTCATTAACAGACCACCAGAGCAAGCATAGTAACATACATACTTTGCTGAAATTGGCTCCTCAGTCGTCGTTTTGGTTGACAATGTGAGGAATGTACCTCACGAAACATGTACCAAAATTACTTTTATAAGTGTGTTTGTGAAACTTAAAGAGAGTTTTAATGTGACGACATGATTTTTAGTGTTTTACTTTAAATCAAAATAAGATTAACTAGAACTTTGTTCATCCTGTATAAAATACATATATTTTAATACATTATTTATAATAAATATTAGCAGTGTCCCTATTGCATCAAAGTAAATTTTTTAGAAAAAAGAAAAAAATAATAAAATACAGAACAAAAATGCATAGCTTTGAGTAAATTTTGTCATGGAAGTTATTCATTGCTGCCTAGGGAGCAGAAAATTTGCTGTCTGTCCATTAGAGGATAGTTTGTAACAAGTAACCTGAATGAAAACTTTTACAGAACTTTTCCTCATTAAAAGAAAGTGAATGCAGGACAATTTTAGGTTTCAATTATGTTTTGGAGTGCTTTGTGCCAAAATAATTTTTTATCTTATTTTTACTATTGTTCCATGTCAGAAAACATGAAGAAATACATAAGGAAGTATCACAAACCTGGAGGACCCAATTCTCCTTTCAAGCCATCTAGACCATCTCTTCCAGGTAAGCCTTTATCTCCTTTAGGTCCCAGAACACCAGGAGCACCTGGAAGACCTATCTCTCCTTTCAGACCTGGTAAACCATCCAAGCCAGGCAGCCCAGGCTCACCAACTGATCCAGGTAGACCCTGTCACATATAGAGGCAATAGATCTTAAATTTCTTGCTTTAAAAGATAGGTTTCAGAATAAACTCTGAAGGAAATCTCTAAACTGGCTGTTATGCACCCAAAGAAATTATTGACCATTAGTTTCAGAGCACTCCAAGAATATTTACAGTCTATTAATCTTTGAGAGAGACTTAATTATATTCATAAACTTCATACCTTGAAAGACAACACGGATCAATAACTTATGCTGATTGGTAGAACATAGTTTCTTTAGGTATATATTGGGTGTTCTGCTCAGGCTCTGATATCCCCTTATAATTTTCAAACTAATGAACATAATTTAATGACATTTGACATGGTCATACTTCAGTGAATAAGACACTTGTTGACCTAATAGCAATTTTAAAAGTGGTTGCCCTTAGCATTAAGAAATATCTACACATGCCTCTCCATATTATGGAAGATGTTGACCAAAACATTAAGAGTCAGGTTCTTTCCTATCAAATGGTTTCTTACAATTTGAGAGTAAGGAGTTTGTTGTGATACATTTTCCTTTATAGCATGCCCCATAGGGAAGAATTTGGTGGAGGATTATCAGATGATTAATGGCCAAAGTTCTGTATAAATGGCACAAAAACTTCAAAGATAGAAACAACTTTAGTCATGCTGATATTGGAGGTGTGACAGATGACACCATCCTGCTAAAAATAGCCAAAATGTCATCTATCTGATTAAAAAATTAAAGAAAAATGCCTATTTAGGCTGCAGTATCTAAACTTGAATGGAAGAAAATGGGGTAAATAATGCAACTTCATAAGCATACTGCACTTAAATTTTTTTATCATGAAAGGATGTCTTATGCACAGTGTGAGGAATCTGACTAGCTCAAATAAGAGTACCTATTGGGAACTAAGGTGCCCACTTAGGTGGAACCATACCTCATGTAAGCTAACAGATTAAATGAAGGTAATCTCTTTTATTCATCAAGATATTTAAATTATTGCAAGCAGTTATATGACATGCATGCAGCCTCTTCCTCTTGCCCCAGTTCAGTGACATGTGCTTGTGGAAACCCACAGTTCTTGTGACAGTTTATATAAAGACTTCCATTGTAGAGACAAATGGATGGTCTGATTTTTCTTCTTGACTATTGCTTCTGGTGGATTTGAATTTTTCCTTTCTAGATGTCCCTGGTTTCATGTTCTTTACTATACACTGAATGGAGGATTTTGCTGGTGATTTCTGAGCCTCAAACTTGTACAATAAATTATCTTTGGCACTGATGCAGCTTTCCAGCAACAAATATACACTATTGCACTCCATACTATTTCATGTTGTACTATATGTGTTGTATAATGCATGACACAAAGGCACAATGGTTGTTGTCAATTCTGTAGCAGCATCAAATGCATCACAATACTGCAGAGGTGAGTGAGCATGCAATTGACCATCATGGGCATGTGCAACCATGAGATATAGAGTAGCCACTTGTGTCCTTTCATATCCATTCTTTTCATACACTAAGATATATTCATGTCAACTTTAACCAATATAACTATTAGCTTGAATGTTATAAGAGCAAAATCAGGGAATGAGAGCAAATGAATACCCAATGGCATACAGTTTCCTTTGGTATTGTTAACTCCATGCTTTTGAAGTAAAAATTCTTTAATTGAAAGTTCACTAAAGTTTATTCATATTAACATACCTCTTTGATAAATGTGTCATGAGCTAGCATGTGATGATGAACTCAAAATTAAAGGCATTGCAACAAATTTTAAACTTAAGGTATGCCAGGAAACATGGAAGAAAGAAAAACAACAGAAGAAGAAGCAGATGAATATGAATAAGAAGAAATAACTTCCCTAATATAAATATATAAAAACAAGAAAGAAGAGTATTTTTAAGCTGAATACTGGACTTACTGATGTTATAGAAAATTTGGAATCCAACAGGTTTTCCAAAAGGGGATATGTTGTGATCATAAGTAGACCAGAAAACAGCCTGGCTAGATATTTTAGTTCCTTATTTAAAATATCTAATTAACATTAATGATAAAGGCACATATAACAAATGTTCAGTTTATGGTCTCTTTGATAATCACAACATCCATTGGTTCACAGGGGAATAAACAGTTTTAACCAGTTTTGATGCATCTGAAGAAGTTTCACACTTTTATACTGAAGAAAATTACGAACTCCTATTTTTATACTTAAAAATCATTATAAACTCAAAATCATAATTGGTGTTTATAGAAAAGGCACATATATGAATAAGTACATAAAAAACAATAGCTATAAACCAATCTCACTTAAAGATGCCATTATTCTGGAACACAGACTTATTAATCTGCCACTCACAAGAACAGAATTACAATATACAGATGATCTGAAAGTTTCTGACCCCCCAATATTTTGAAATAAGTAGTAAAAATTAATTTTATCATTATAGTGTCTTAAAGGTACAATTTTATTTTTCATATTATTATATTTAGATGTCCTATTCAACCAATGAATTCTTGGCTAGGTGATGATTAAATAGAATACAAAATATTTTTTCTTTAAATTTACAGATTAGTTCAACCAATGAATTCTTGGCAAGATGATGATTAAATAGAACACAAAATATTTTTATTTAATTTGCGGAATAATTTCTTCTTATATCTTCATATCTCTTTTGATCTGATAGCAATATTGGTTATAAACCTAGGCTTAAATTTTTCTAATCTTTCTTTTCTAACATTAAAAATTCTGAGTCATATATCAATAGGGAGCCATCATTATTTTATACAATTTTAATTTGTTTTCTTCCTAGCACTGACATTGTTATCATAGTATATAGTATCGTAGTATAAATTAAATTAAATTAGTAACTGAATAATACATATTTGTAAGTTAAATTGTTCATATCAGAAGATATTATATGATACTTTTTCATTGCAAGTAAAAAACATTAAAGTAAATAAAATTTTTTTTTTGATCTTTTGCTTAAACCTAAATATTTTTAAAGTAATGAATAAGGTCTCAACCATTTGTATTTTAAATGTCTCAAATATTTTGGGACATATGAATGGGATCAATGAAATGTAAATAAAATAATTTTCACCCATTAAATATATAACTGCAGGTTAAATAATATATGATAAGGATAACACTGATTCTATAGAGATTATAAATGACAGTCTTACCACATCTCCTTTGAGTCCTGGAAAGCCAGGGACACCTATTGCACCTTTCTGGCCCGGTATTCCTGATATTCCAGGAACTCCTGGTAGTCCAGCATTTCCTTTTTCTCCTGGAAGTCCAGGCCTTCCAATTCCAGGTACTCCTGGTTCACCTTTAATACCTGGCCGTCCATCAATTCCAGGGTTTCCTGCTGGACCTCTTAACCCAGGAACACCAGGTTCTCCTTTCTGACCTTTTTCTGAAACTAAGCCTGGTTCTCCTTTCCTGCCCTAGAACAGAAGTAGAAGCACTCTAACCTGAGCTTTAAAAATAATACTTTTATTATAAATAGAGAGTTATTCACTCTCCATTGCCCAAAAATCAAACCAAGCATTAAATGTAGAAAATAAACTGAAGAATTTGTTGCATAAAAAAAGAACTTTAAAAAATAGGAATTATGGTTACTTGTGCATCACCACCACCACAACCACCACCACCATCATCATCATCTCTATGGTTAATATGTCTGCATAAAATCCAAACATTTTTAACTTCATGGAGGTAAGACTGGCAGTTGAATTCTTTATTCAAAGCTTTTTCTCAACTAAAAAAAGAAAAAGTGAAGTATAATTGAATTTAGTTTAAAGCAACTTATTTATTCACTGCTAAAGATGTACTTCCTCACTGAAGCTATGCACTGAACATTGATTTAAGATTTAGAAAAGTTGAGAAAACAAAATGCAGTTAATGAACAAGAATCAAATACATGAATCACATTTGGAACTTCTCCTTAGAAGAAGAATAGCCTATAGCCTGCTAGAAAATAAAAATGTGAAAATTCATATATGAGCACCTTTTGTTCAATAGTTTTTTAGACCTTTCTCTCTCTTGCAAAAAAAATTTTGTATAATTTTAGATTTAAGCAGGCTCGCAGGCTCCTAGGCTCATTTGTTCGCGAAATTAATTTTTTTTAATCTTTGATGGACATATAAAGTGACATAAAATTTTTTCTGAAGAATTATAAATTTGATAACTACAGTACACATAAGAAAACATCATGAAAAATTACACATACAGACCTCAAACTGTATGATTTACAGCTCAAACTGGCCAAAAATCTTAGATTACACTGTTTGGCATAATCTAAAATCTTCATACCTATCTGGACCAAATTAAAAAATGCACAACAAAACCCATATTCTGTAAAAGAAACTGGTTAACTTACTCTACAAACAGCAAAAACATTGGACACAATAAACAAAGAAACACTGTGGTAAGTGGTAGCAGTAATAGTATTTATTTCTCATACATCACATACAGATTTTTAATACAAAATAGACACTAATAATAATAATAATAATAATAATAATAATAATAATAATAATAATAACAATAACAATAATAATAATAATAATAATAAACATTACTTTTAAATATAACAATTAGGAACAGTGCCTTCAGCAATTTCAGAAGGTACTGAATCAAATCAAAATTTATTCTAATTTGATAGGCTCAGCCCCCCCAGTCCCCAGTTCATCAGCAGCTACCTACTGGAATATTCAGGGGACCAGGCTTCGATCCAACCAAAAACAAAACACAACATTAAAAGTAATTTATACATTCAATACAATATTAAATTATATTTCCTACAATACTAAACCTTCCTTCTTTTTTAACTAAACCCATTCAGTCAAATTTCTATCCTTGAGAGTTGCTTATTCCTTAGGGCCTTATACACACTAACACCCTGGTTATTGGTGTATAAGGATCCTGTTTAACTAATATAATGAAAATGGGAAAACTAGCCCCATACCCTCCACTATTCATTTCATCCTCCTTTCACTATCTGACAATATTATTCTCATGCACATTTCCTAAGTATTTTACACCCATAACCATTTTTGTCTTACCATGCCTATGTATTTTCCTAGTTCCTTAATATGTTTTCATCTGATTTTAAATTTAAAATTATTCTACCTCTTATTTCATCTGGTAGGTTTTCCCATTTTCATAATAGGAATTGTTCCATCCTAAACTTGGTTTATTTATATTCTAGGATACAATGTCAAGTACTATCTGGTTCTGCACACATTAGGACATTTCTCCTTAGTGTATCCATTTTTTAATCCACTTAAATATTTTATTCCTTTTCTAAACCATGCCAACCCTTCCCTTCCTACCTTATCACAAATTTTAATATATCTTTCTCTTCCCCAGATATTTTTAGTGTACTATATAATTTAAGCAATTTTTTAGTCTTAATATTTGCCCATATTTCCTGTTTTTCTATATCCTCAATTCTTATTGTTATCTCTTTCCAAAATCTTTTATCCAATCTTTCTCTCTTGTACCATACTAGTCCCACGCCCGCTTCTTGTAGGATATTTTGGATTTTAAATAACCAATTTTCTTTCCCCATAATTTTTCCTTGTGCTACCAGACACTGATTAATAATATTCTTCTCCTCTAGTCTCCCTATTCTATTCCAATATTTCAATACTCTTTCTATGACCTTGCTTTTATAGCCCAATCTTCCTAATGTCATCAAAACCACCTTGTTAGGTGAAGATCTAGGTAAGCCTAGAACAATTCTACAAAATAATCTATTTATCATATTTATCCCTTTCCATCCTTCACCAGGTCCCCAAATTTTTATTCATACATCATTCTGCTCTCCACTATTGAGCCATATATTCTCTCTAACCATTTTACTTGCATATTTGGTATTTTGTTTACACAAGATGTGATTGCACTCATGGCTGCTTTTCCTTCTGCTACTGCTTTCCTTTTTTGATTGCTCCATTTACCATTAATAGACAATCTAACACCTAAATAATCAATTTTCTTGATAACTTCAATTTCTGTACCCTCCCACCACCATTTTTCCAGTTTTTTTAAATTTGAAACCATTTTTCATCACCATAATCTTAGATTTGTTTTTATTTATCTTAAGCCCCCATTCTGTACTAAATGTGCCTATAGTTTCTAATGCTCGTTTTAATCCTACACTTGTTAAAGAACCTGTTACCAAATCATCTGCAAACAGCAGATCCAGTATCTCTATCTGTGGGAAGTGAGAAATAACAAACTTGTGAATCTTTCATATTCACTTTCTCCAAAACCAAAATAATATTTCTTAATAATGGTTTTAAAATATGTATCAATTTCTCATGCAACCTAGATTATTACATTGTCAATATCAAAATAGCCACTCAAAGCTTAAAATAAAATTATAGAACTCTAGTTAAAGGCAAATGTGAGAAGGTTTTGGAACAAACCAGAATACATCAACAATCCAACACAATGTAATATTAGAAAATGTGTAAACAAAAGCTGACAAAAATAATACAAAAGTGATAATAAGTAACAAGACTATTTATTAGAATGAACAATTTGTCAACATAAAGAGACTACAAAATTGATTGAAAAAAGATCCTTTAACCATTGTATGAATGCTTACAAAACCATTATGTAACTAAAGAGTTTTAGTACTTCTTAGGCTTTCACGGCTGGTGTTGTAGTTAAAACAGTTAAAAATCTTCTGGGCTGTTTTGCCGTGGTCCATGGTTTAAGTTACTGCCATAGCTTTCACCAACTACTCTGGTTGGCGTCTTCAGTGGACGACGAATAACACTTAACTCTAAACATGATGACGGACGGATGGATGGATCAATACTGTCGTCGTGTTAACAGTTAGGTGTTATTCATCATCCAATGAAGATGCCAACCGGAGTAGTTGGTGAAAGCTATGGTAGTAACTTAACAGCCCGGAAGATTTTAACTGTTTTAACTATAGAGTTTTAACTCAGAAAGAAATATTCAAAATTAAACCTAACCATTCTATCTTACTCAGAATCTACACACATCCTATAGTTAACAATATTGGTGCACCAACCTACAAGCTTTTAAAATTGCTGGTGCACAAATACAACAGTTTTAAGAAATTTGATAATTTAGTGATTAAAACTGATTGGATTAATCCCAAGCTATAAGGAATAACAATCTCACTAGAGGACAAACTTGTCTCATTGGATGTTACAGCTTTGTTTTTGAGCATCCCAACAGAGAAATTACATTACATACTTAAAAAATGGCTTACTTCTGCAGGATTACAACAGATGGAAATAGCAGACTATACAATCTCACACAACTTTGTCTACAGCAAAACTTCTTCACTTTTTATGGTAAATGTTACCAACATACTAAAGGACTAAGTATGGGAAACTCACTTTCTCCATTCCCCGGTGGAACTCTGCATGATCACCTTTCCTGGATCTTAAGATTAATAGAAACAATAACAACTTCATCTTTAATATTCTTAGAAAACTTACCTACATAAACAATTACATCTAACACAATAGTTTCAACCCAGGCCACACCAACAAGCTGCATTCTATGGTAGTCTAATATATAGGTTAGTTAATATTTCACTCAATTAGTAAGAACACCATAAAGAACAGTCAGCAACTCATAATGGTTTTAATCTACATTTTATGACAAGGCAACAGCAAGGTTCAATAGATTAAAAGTAATGAAAGAGATCACCATTCTTAAAACAGAAAAAGAAGACTACCAGCATACATACCACCCTGAGCAGGCAGCAAATTTAAGAAAAATTTCTAACAGTACAACATAAACTTGGTATTACATAATAGATATATATTCAGAACTTAATAGGCGCATCTCTAAAGAATAACATCCCACTCCCCCCCAAAAAAACCAGAATATATCAATAACTAATTTCTCAGATTATCATCAGATACTAATGAGTAAAATCAAAGGTAATATAGAATTAACAAAACCTCAGGTGCATTAGACTGAAGCAAATTGAAAAATAAGCAATAGCTGTCCATTTCTTTCCACACACCATGATATAAAACCAGTTGCCAAACTCTTGAAGTACACAGACATAGTGAAATTAACAACATGGAAAAAAATCCATGTCCAGAAGAACAAGATTCATGTCATGAACTTTGATGTCACTCCCCCACAACAGCTCAGTAGATTTATCATCTCAACCTGGCAGTATGCATATAAATCAACCCTAGATTCTCAATGTCAATACACTAATAGCACACACAGATAGGTATTTCTGGATCACTCATCACTTACCAGTTGTTCTAGGGCTGAAGATGGGGAAAAATGCTCCCAAAACATGTTCTGAGTAAATGCAAGCAAGTGAAGTGTAATATGTTACAATACCAATTCTCTATCTAATTAATATTTGTTGTTTTCACTATATATAACTTCTAATGTTAATTTTATTTTAGAGGTTTTCTGAGAATAATGTTATGAGTTTCATGAAGTTACTGTAGAGTATGTATTATAGATAATGGATTGAACATGTTTTCAATTAATTCAGAAACTTAAATAGATTAATTGCATGGCAGATATAAAACAAAACTCAATTTCAGTTCACATTCTGACAAGATATTTGGAGTAATACTTGCAATTGTTTCTTTGCTTGAGATGGTCAACATTTCACTTCTTTCACTGTAGATCTCATTCTTGACATAATCTCACAATTGTAAGATCAGGATTTCATTCAGACCATGAGATAATCCATTTCTGTTGATCAGCTGGTCTGGAATGCTTTGATTCAACACCTCTGACACACAATTTGCCAAATGGATGGTGATCTATCTTGTTGAAAGATGATCTCAAACTCAGCGATGTCCATTTCTAATTATTTTATTTGAGGAAATAGAAGGTTCTGCAGCATGTCCATGCATACAATCAAGTTGATATTGTTTTCAAGGAAAAAGAATGGGCCAAAAATCTTGTTAGGCATTAGTTGCACCAAATGTCCTTTAGAGAATTTTGAATGGGTTCATGTGTCACGTGTGAATTTTGCAAGCCCCAAATTGGCAATTGTGCCAAGTTGCACAGCCACTCATATGGAATGTGACATATTTTCTAGAAATCTTGGTTCATGTCTTTGTAGTATGCTAACAGTGAATTCAACCCTATGCATTTTTCCTATGGTTTGATTATATGCAAGAATTGAATATTAAAGAGATATAATTTCAATTTCTTCTGCATGATATCAGGCATAGTTGACTTAAGACTTTCACTGTAGACTATAACATGCAATGAACTTCTGAGGACTCTGACACAAGGCTATAAGATTCTTTCATTATTTTCCTCTGATGTTCTAGTTCCTGCCAATTTTCCTTTTTGTACACTACTGATCTCCTGAAACTGTTTGTAGTTCTTTATTGTTTTCATATAGCAAACCCTTGTTGTGCTCACTTCTGAATCATAGAGTCAATGATTTATATTCCTCCAGCTATAAGACATACAGAGCTTTTGCTTATACAATAAACATCTTAAACAACACACAGGAATCTTTTATTCTGTTTGTAAGCAGACTGACTAATTTCCATACTTAGAGTGTTTTGTTTTTATTTTGGCATATAGTAAGGAAATTCTAATTTTAATACAATGAGTTTATTATTATGATGACAACAATGACTGAAAATAAAATGATTTCAACTTAATCTGTTTGAGTTACTGAATGAATTAAAAGCACTTTAATCCATTATACATAATACATATTTCACAGTAAGCCTATGAAGCCCTACCATTCACTATTGGGGATTCCATACACTGCACACCCTCTAAGGAAACTTCTTTTAGCACAGAAATATTTAAAGCAAAGTCTATAACAATATTGCAAAAATAATTGTTGAATACCTCTCAGATTTGGTTCCTTAATTGGAGCTGGAATCATATTAATTTAATAAATATTGCATAAGAAGTAACAAGCTATATATATATGTTTATGGAATGTCAGAATCCACACAGTGAAACTTTTGTTAATTTATTTTGATTTAAAGTAAAACACTAAAAATCATGTCATCACATTAAAACTCTCTTGAAGTTTCACAAACAAAGTTTTGTGTTTGTGTTGTGTTTGTGAAACTTCAAGAGAGTTTTAATGTGATGACATGATTTTTAGTGTTTTACTTTAAATCAAAATAAGATTAAGCTATAAATATATTTTAAGTTACATTATCACAATCAATACCTTAAAGTCATAGCTTCTCATTATAGGGATTTTAACCAAAGATAAATTAACAACTGTTTAATATGTTTATTATAATTAAAACTATTAATAACATCACAGAAATAGGCAATATGAATTGTTTCACATCAACATACCATGCTGTAGCTTTTTGACTATTCATTATAGTTTAAAATTATTAAACATCTAATTTTGTTTAAACTGCACTTTTGTATAATAAATAGCTCTTAAAAAATCATAAAACAAATATAGGTAAGACTACAGATTAATGCGTGGTAATGCATAATGTTCTAAAGTTGACAGAGTGTTAACTACTTGTACAAGTCTTTATCCTTTTCAAAATTACTTTTGAAATCCCTGATGCCTTACCTGCGGTCCAGGGGGTCCAAATTCTCCCTTTATTCCAGAAATACCATCCAAGCCAGGTGGTCCAGGTAATCCAGAAAATCCACGATCTCCTTTCTGTCCAAAAGGTCCTGGTAGTCCAGAAGGTCCAGAAGGTCCTAGTGGACCTTGTGGTCCAGGTAGGCCTATCTCTCCTCTCTCTCCTTTAGCTCCTGGAAAGCCATCAATTCCAGGAATACCCGTTGCTCCTGGAATTAAGCCACATCATCAATGGCATTATACACTACATAGTGGAAGTTTTAAATAAAATACAGAAGAGATCTGCAACATTTCCATAGTAACATATGAAGTCAGAAGGCAATATAAAAATACCAAGGAGGAGGAGGAGAAGGAGAAGGAGAAGGAGAAGGAGAAGGACAAGGACAAGGATAAGGACAAGGACAAGGACAAGGACAAGGACAAGGACAAGGACAAGGAGAAGGAGAAGAAGGAGAAGAAGAAGGAGAAGAAGAAGAAGAAGAAGAAGAAGAAGAAGAAGAAGAAGAAGAAGAAGAAGAAGAAGAAGAAGAATGGGGGGAAAGTAGGTGCAGAAAAAGAAGAAGAATCAGCAGATGCAAGGGTTCAGAAGTTTTTTAAGTTTAAATTATATTATTAAAATATTGCCAATACAGGATAACATCAAACAAGTTCATTTTCACATATAGGATGTCACTGTTGTATTGGCAGTTTGTTGATCTCTTTTCTGAGTACCATGATTTTCATTATTCAAGAACCAAGTTTCACTTAAAAAAAAAAAAAAAAAAAAAAAAAAAAAAAAAAAAAATCAGGTATTATATTTTTCATTGGTTGTTCTAATTGTTTACTTAAGCCATACAAAATTGGCTTCATGCACCAAAAGGATGCCAATAGAAAAATATTGAGCAGAGCTAACTATATAGTAAACAAAGAAAGAGAAATAGAAAAATTGGGAAAGAAAGCAGAAACATAAAAACTGAAACGAAACCAAAAAATTAATACTGTCCAGTTGTACAAAAATTATGAAATGAGGTGAGACTGTGAAAAGCATTGGCCAAATTTGTGTCTATAAATGTAGTTTTAAATAGTTCCTCAAATAGTGCAACAAAATCTGCTATGAGGTATTTTAATCATAATGTTCAGGATACTAACTCGTATCAGTATACATAATATGAAGAGGTGTTACATAAATGAGCAGCTGAGGAGGTTTTCTAATGTTTGTGGAATATTGCATAGCTAAAAGCAAATTCAGATATGCAAGAAAGCTTATTAGACTATCCATACATTGAATTATGGGTGAATTCAAGAATTCTAGCATCAGAATTAGGCAATGGAACACTTAGAAAAGAAGTTATGCATTTTTAAAGTGTTTTGTTATTCTGGTATTAAAGTTCTGACTTGTAAAGCTCCAAATGTAAAGAATGAATAAATGAATTTATTGCTCCTTAAAGACACAATCATATTTACCATTTCATTAACTTTAGTTTATTAACAGCTGAACCCTTGTATTTGACTTATCAGTAGTTTTCTGCTGGAATATCCAGAAGACTTAGACTCAGTTATACCTAAAAATTATTTTACCTTAACCCAAATCAACAAAATGTCAGATATCAATTAGAAAGTCACAAATTACTCTACAAACTACTAGAAAACTCATTTCTAAGTTGCCTGCATATCCTTACATTCATCAATACAGCCAACTCTAGGTTATTGTCTGTATTGAAGAAGTCATTATATCCTTGTCTTTAAATCTATAATTATCTGTATCATTCATCCAGTAAGCCCATACCTTCCCTATTATTATTATTATTATTATTATTATTATTATTATTATTATTATTATTATTATTATTATTATTATTATTATTATTATTATTATTCATAATTAGCAAATTTGTCAATTTTATAACATCTTTCCTTTCTCATCCATTTATCTCTTAATCTTCTCAAGTATTCTATTATATTTTCTTTACGTTATATTTTCCTTCTGTGTTTACTTTATGACCTTAAAGATTTCTTATCACTAAGGCTGCCAAATTCTCTTACCTATCTATGTCTTTCATTCTAGATTTTATTCCCAAAAACCCCTAATATTATATTTGTTTGCCTTCCACATATCATTCATTCTAATTTGTTGCAAAATTTCCATTACTTTGACAACCCAAGATCCTTTCTATGTGCATTTCTCCTGTATGTTAAAACATTCTTTTACTATATTTTCTTCCTCTAAGTTTGTTACTTTTATAAATATTTTCAAATATGAGATAAATAAGGTCTATTTCTATAGTAAAAGCATTAAACTGAAAATAATAGATTTAGTTTAACATCCTGATGCATTTAAATCTTTAATTACATTATGATTGTAATGTACTTGATGTTCTCATGTGTTTTTTGCAATAAATTTATATATTTATGTATTAAAAATTTCTTGTATGTTCAAATATCTCTAGTGAACATAGTAAAATGCTAATAATTTGAGATGTTGATCATATTTAGTTCAACCTTGGAAATTTGGTACTAATTAAGAAAAGTTTTTAGATAGATCAAACTTTCCTAATATGTGATCTAGATTTTAGGTTTTAGAGCAGTACCATCAGTAATTGCATTTTATAAATGAACTTGTGAATAATGCTAAAGAGAAAACCCGTATTCAGTAACAAAAGTAAGTTCAAGCATATTTATAGCAATGTAATGGAATGAGGTATAAGTGCATGCAACCAGAATGGCAATTGGTGCCTTTATAAGCAATAAACTAATAAGAATATGCAACATAGTTCCAACAGTTATGTTTAGTTAAGTTTCATATCCTGTGCTTAAGATGGATGGCATTATTAAATGATCTTTCAAACACACTCACAATTTCATTAAGGAATATATTTATTGAAGTGCTACAACCAAAAATGAATGCAAGAGGTCTTTACCAATTTGGGTCATAAATAAAACTTGTTTAGAATAAGTTTCTTTACTAAATGATAAATTAAACTTATTATTCTTATTCTAATCCATGGCTCCCTAAACTAGTCTTTCATTTTATTGAATTTTAGTGGAGTGTATGTTACAATTTCAACTCCATTTTTTAAAAATGTCTGCAAATTTGTGTTATTCAAAATCATTTTATATATTATAGAACATTGCTCAATTACTGCTGTTGCTATTTCTAGGCCTGCTTTCATTTGAGCCCCACATCAAAATTGATGCCTGTGGTTTTCTATCACAGACATTTTTTCCTATGCTATCCCTAAGAGTTTTTGACCTTTGCAGATTGTATTATCTTGCAACCTTCTACTCATTAAAACTGGTACTTTATTTTCCTTGAACTCTAAATGATGTTCTCAACAGACAATACATGAAAATATACAGTGATGATAGCTACATTTAATTTTAAATATACAAGAGCTAGAAATTTTTATTCATAAATATATTTCCTTTTAATCTGTAGTAAAGGGAGAAGCAAAATATGGATTAATCATTCATATAACAATATTACAGCACCCACAAGAATGTACCTGGCAATCCACGAGGTCCTTGAAATCCCTTGGGACCATCTAGCCCAGGCTCTCCTCTGTCTCCTTTCACTCCTGGAAAACCAGGCAAACCAGCTCTTCCAGGCTCTCCTACCAAACCAGGCTCACCTAAAAACAGTACAACATAACATGTTAGATCAAAACTTTTACACCTAAATTTGAAAGCATCAACAACCACGCTTAACTAGATCCCATAAAAGTTAATGAATATCATTTTACCTTTCTGTCCATCCACACCAGGCCTGCCAGAGACACCAGGAAGACCTGGAGGTCCAACTGGTCCTGTATCACCTTTAGGACCTGGAATGCCTGGTAGCCCTTCTAAGCCAGGTTTACCAGGATCACCTTTCTCACCAGGAAATCCCATAAGACCTGCAACAATATATACATTGTCCATAATTCATAACTCACTTTGCTATTTTACTATAATAAAATTCACCACATATTATGAGAGATATTTTGTAGAGATGAAAAATATGACATGCCCTATGTTTAGGGTTACCATATGCCCCAATTTTTTTTTGTACATGTCCTCATTCTTAAGAGTTTAATTACTGTCTATGAGAAATTTAAAAATTGATTAGACTTAATAGATTTTAGTTTTTAAAATACTTGACTGTTAAACAACCTCAAAGTTAAGGTTCTTAACATACCTAGCATTTCTGCTTTATGTTTACACTCATATCATGCATCATTCTCTTTGCTAAGGGAATGTTTATTTAACTAATGGGTCTTCACTTAGTTTCCTTATTCTTATTACTTTTCTGGTCAGTTCATACTCACATGAGGTTCTGTTTATACTGATTCTATATCATTTAACATTGTTTCTTTAACTTAACAACTTAATCCAAATTTAAAGCTATAGGAAGGAAATCATGGTTTAGAAATGGTCATTTCGGATCCATCTTGCTCTCTCAACTAATTATAATGCTAAAGGCCTGCCAACATAACAATTGTCAAAGCATATTCATATTTGTTAGCATTGCAATCAAACTTTTAATTTACAGAAAGAAATAGGTATGTGAAGTGTGATATTCACTGATCACTCTCAAATGAGCTTTATAAAAGTGATGTAGGTAGGATTTATCTGTCAGTTTAACAGTCAGTTTTAAATGTAATGATTACTCTGACATATTTACAGCTATAATAACTGGACATAATTCAATAAAATCATGGCTACACAATTATACATAATATATAACATATTACTTTTCTTGTTTATGTTGTTAAGAGGTACAAATAGTCAAACAACCAGCATATCTCTGTATCAACAGAGGGGAAAATGAGGGGGGAGGGATTTTTATATGTAATTAATACAATACAATATCCTTTTGAAATATATATCTTTTAAATATAAAATTTAATTACATGTTGGAATCAATATAGTGAAGCGACTATTATGTTCTTAATTATCTAGTGAGTCGATTTGATAATTAAGAACAAAATATAGATTTTAACTTATTTTAAAATCTGTTACATAATAATTTGGAAATTAGCATCTTAATTATATAAAAATTTATAGATTTTAACATAAGATTAAATCACATAATAATGCACATATGGGAAGGGTAACAGTAATGAGTGAAGGTGTTATTGAAACAGTTTCAAACTCAGAATTAAGTAAAATATCATGTGGCATTACATACCATGTAATAAGGCATATTGAATAAATTTTAAAATATACATATTGCTTAAGAGCTACAGTGCATAAATTTTATTGCTTATAGAAGGGTCCTTAGAGAAATACTTTGAGACAGGGAGGCAATGGTCTCCATTATGAACTATCAAGCTAAATGGAATATTTATAATAGAAATTTAATATTGATTAATCAATAATTAAACAATAATACAGTAAAATAGGATTATAATTTACTTACATTGGGATATCCTTGCAACCACCAACCATCAGTATTTCCCTCTCTCTTTCTCACATTGCCTGCATATACTTGAGCCATGCCTAATCTAATTGATAAGGTGCACAAATTCATATGTCTTGTTACCACTGTGATAAATTTAGAGAGTGAGAGAGAGACAGACAGACAGACAAACAGACAGACAATACATGCAAACATATGAAACTCTTTGAGATTCATTATTACATTTAACATTTTTATATTCCTCTTTAATGAAATTAAAATCTGTTAACCCCAATTACTTA
Organism: Metallyticus violacea; assembly: GCA_030762175.1. Taxonomy (NCBI): domain Eukaryota; kingdom Metazoa; phylum Arthropoda; class Insecta; order Mantodea; family Metallyticidae; genus Metallyticus; species Metallyticus violacea. The sequence continues at coordinate 92,404,167 of CM060843.1, forward strand.
GTTTTTCAATGGATGTTAAATGTTATGACTGCAAAGGGTAAATATATTTATTATTTCTACTGGCAAGATTTAAGTACTCATCTATTTTTTTATATAAAGGGCTTTGCTCAACCCCAATCAAATACAAGAAAAAGAAAGTGATATATCTGATAAACAAAATCACATGCAAGCATACCTTTACTTCCAGATAAACCATATTTCCCAGGTGGCCCAGGTAAACCTTTTTCACCTTTCTCTCCAAAAGGTCCAGGTGGTCCAGGAGGTCCCACCATTGGTATTCCAGGCTCACCCTTTTGTCCTATAATATATAGGAGTTGATGTGAAAAAAAAAGGAAATAATTCCCTTTCATATCATATTTCAAACTACCTAAAATGCATAATATTTTGTTGATAAAAGCTATTTTTTCTTCTAGTAAACAGACTACTCCTTTTAGAACAAACATTGACAACATTAATATTCAGAATTATACATCATTATTAAAGAAAATCATTACAGTCTGGTTTTTCATTTCTTTTTCTTTTTTTTTCTTTCCATTTTTTAATCTCAATGGGAATATCATGAGAAATAAGCACAACCATCAGCGAGGAAGAGGAACTGAACATAGCAGAACTGGAACAGTACTGTAGCATTAGCAGGATGAATAGCAATTTATATGGCTTTGAGATATATATCATAAGATATGTTTTCCTTATTCATCTTTTATTCTAAGTAACAAAGATAGAGCCATAAATATAATTGATAATTATAAATGTATTCAAAGAACCAAATTAAAGTGACAGAAACAAAATACAGCACTCCATAATGGACAAGAATACTCTTTAATACACACCACAAGACCGTTAAAGGACAGAAACACTTTAATTCATGGCATAAAACCATTGAAGAAAAGCCAAACAATGATTATGAACAGCTTCTTTATTACCCTTAGGAAATAAGTTATTTATATATATATATATATATATATTAGTTTCTAGAATATTCAGTTAGATCAAGCTCTAACGTGTTTCAGTATATCACATCCATTGCTGTAAAAAACCAGTTTGAATGTCAATCCTTTCACTGAGTCACAAGCACTTGGGATGTTATATATTCAATTATGATACAATGACAATAGCAGATCCATCACTCATTAGCCAGATTTTTCTTACACAGCAATCAGGAAACAACTAAACAAACCTCGATATCTTTTCCATAGGTATATGACAAAGACCTAAAATCTTCAGCATAAATTATTCCTTAGCAGTTCTCAAAATAAAATGCTTAGAGCAAAGAGAATGTTGTTCACTTCACTGATCCTCTCAGTTCATTGAAAGAAATATACATCACACCAATGACACTTTCAATGGAGTAAAGCAAAAGAGCTTTTTTGCATGAAACACATGGAAACTTTTAACAAAACTAAAGATAAAAACAAAGAAAAATTGAGCAAATAAAATGCAGTAGATAGTTTGAAACTAAAAGATATTTACAAGGGTACATAAAAAATAACTGAACTAATTTTAAAACCAATACATTGAATTTTCTTCCAATTTATAATTTACATGAAGATATTTCACAAACAAGAAACTTGTTAAAATCAAAAAAAACAATGTACATTTCCATATGTTCATGTAAACTTACTACTATTAAAACATTTAAATTTCCCACTTAACACCCTGACTTTACGGAGTTGCATCTAATACATAACTTTATTTCATTCCAATTCCCTTACAAACTTCCAAACTATTCTCCCTCTGAAGAAATACTAATATTTTAATAATTTATCCATTGTCTAAAACAACTGTTGAACTCCTTTTTTGATGGTCTGTTCAGAAAACCCATGGCAACACTGTTCAGTTCCTTATTTTCAAAATGGCAACCACAAAGGTACCTTTTCACTACCATGAAGAGATGAAAGTTGCAAAATGTGAAATTTGGAACATAGGTAGGTGGGCATGATGTCAATGCTCAATGGCTTGATGAGCAAGTGTCCAAAGTCACTCCAACAACATATAGCGCAACATTGGATGGTATTTATATGTTTCTATACATCTTATTTTTAGTGTTTGTTATAAAATACTCTATAATATTATGTAACTTAAATATATACTCCACTGTACAAATGTTATGCAGAACATTAGAAAATGTATAAAAATTGCCTGACTTCACCTTGTATGATGGTATCTTTTAAGTAAAGTAATTTCTGTAAGGAAAATTTTCAAAACTCAATGATATTACACCTTGTTAATGCAATATCTATATTAGTGTGAACACCTACATTTTAGCACACTTCATACTTAACATATTTCAAATATTGGAAAGGTGAATCAGATAGAATTATGGACAGCCATAAGCCAGATTAAGCACTTACCTTTAGGCTGACTTAGTCCTGGAAGTCCTCTTAGGCCATCTCTACCAGGCTCTCCAGGGAAGCCCATTGGACCAGCCTCACCTTTGTCACCTCGTGGTCCTGGAAGACCACGAGGACCAACTGGACCAGGAACACCTGGAGGACCAGGAGGTCCTGATTCACCCTTAAGTACAAAAGAAATTTCATTTTGAATGTTTAGCATCCTTTCAACATTGTTTATTTTACTGTATAATAATTTATTCTATGAGGGTAAGTTTTAATAAGTTATTATTCAATATACAACTTATATAAGAGTACTGATTTGAAAAATACTTTATTTCTCAACAATATCTGCCTTTACATTGAGGTACTTGTTCCATCATTTCACAAGCCTCTAAAATCCATAAAATTCTTTGGGCTGCTGTCTGAAGCAGAACACTTCTTTTTCCTGGATAATGTTCATTTGAAAGGTAATGTATAAGAGGTCGAACAAATGGCAGTCCCTTGGAGCAAGGTCAGGACTAAACAGAGGAAGCCCAATGACTCCTCAATTAAAATTTTGCAGCATTTCATTTGTCTTGTTTGCAGTGCGAGAGCATACATTGTCATGAACAATAACACTTTTAGTGAGAAGTCCTGGTCACTTCCACTGAATATCCTTATGAAGTTCCTGAGGACATTATAGTAAGAGTTGGCATTTATGGTTTGTTCTTGAGGCTGGAATATGGTGAGCACTATGTCTTTGTAATTCCAGAAGAATGTGAGCACCACTTGGTGGATGGAGTTATTTTTAAACATTTTTTTTTTTTTTTTGCAGATGATGCAAAATATTTCCACTGCATTAATGTGTGCACTGATGAGCCCAAAAATCATCATCTGTGACAATGCAAATTAGCATATCTTGCCCTTAATTGTGGTAGTGATTGAGATACTATAATGCTAGACCTATAATGCTTTGCATTTTGTGTTGTTGGGTCAGCATGCATGTCACCCATCAAAGATTTTGTGAAAATCTAATCTGGCATGTATTATAAGGTAGGCAATACTATGTAACAACCAATAGCAACAGCTATAGTGTTACTCTTCTATCCACTCAGATTAAGTCTTCACCTCATTGAAAATTTATCTTTGTGTGAATCTCTGTTGGCTGGCTAATGCAATGTTCATCTTTGAATATGTATCTGCCATTTAGAGAACTTCTGCACCCAAATGTTAACAGCTTGACATGTAGGGAACTTCTCACCATAGACAAGAAACATTTCTTGATGCCTATTCTTTGATTCCATGTCTTTGTCTAAAAAAATTGCATAATGGAGCACTCTAGAGGGTTATAGACTCACCCAGAGGCACTGCCTTCTTGCAATTGTTGTTTTGCTCTTGTAAACCTAGCTTGTCCTATGTCAAATGTCACCAATTTCTACCAGACTAATGCTGCCATCTGTGGAAATTGCCTCATTTAGACATGTAAAACCCTACATTAATTTGTAACTTAATGATTTACTCTTGTAAACTACTGAAAGCAAGCATGATATTTTTCTATTCAAAATGTTGTTATTATATGAGGTTCATTTCAAAAGTAAGGATTGGTCATTCATAACATAATAAAAAACAAATGAAAAAATATTATTACTTTTGCACATATTGTACATGCCTTCTTTACTTTTCTATGTAATGATCATTCTTTTCCAAAAAATTTATGTACCTACCAAGGAACAAGCTAATGGATGTCCTATGCTAAAAATTTCCCAACTGGGAATTGAACCATTTTAGCACTACCATGTGAAACTCTTCACTATCATCAAACTTTTGAGAACTAAGACATTTCTTGAAGTGAATGAAATCATAGAAATCACTGGGTATGAGGTCTGGACTATGTGATGGATGATTAAAAGTTTCCATTGAAATTCCTGAATCCTACTGAAAATTCTGATAGAGACATGTGATGTGCATTGCCATGAAAGAAAATAAATCCTGAAAACAGGTTCCCATGATTTCAGTTCTGAATAGTCTACCTCAATTAGCATTTCACAGTATATTTGCTCTTTAATCATAGATCCTGGCTCCATAAAATCCAGAAGAAAGAAACATTTTTGGTCCCAGAAAACAGTGACCATAATCTTTCATAGCTTAGCTTGGAATTTATTTCACAGTACACTTGTGCTATAATTGTTGTTTCTGACACCATAAAGTCCATTAGAACAACATTTTCTGGTTCTAAAACAATGGTTATAATCTTTAGAGCTGACATATGCTTGAAATTTTTCCTTTGTATGAAGTTGAATGGCATCACTAATGCTTGTTATTTAGATTCAAAATTTTTTGGTCCCAGAAAACAGTGACCATAATCTTTTTTGCTGGTATGGCTCAGCTTGGAATTCATTTCACAGTAATTGTTGTTCCTGGCTCCATAAAATCCATAAGAAGAACATTTTCTGGTCCCAAAAACAGTGGTCATAATCTTTTGAGGTGGCATGTGCTTGAAATTCTTCTTTTGTGTGAAGTTGAATGGCACACTAATGCTTAATTTTTAGATTCAAAATTATGTGTGAGATCCATGTTTCATTACCAGTCACAATACAAGTAAAAAGTTCATTTTCTCTTCTCTCATCCAGTTCAAAAATGTACATACAATAATAAGCTCTTCAGAGTCAAACATTTAGAACACTAATAATCTCTTCTTAATCTGAATAATAGAACACCCTTTATGGTTTCACTTAAATAAGATTTACTCAGGACATACGTTTTGTGGATCTTTTATTCACATCATCAGCTGTTCACGACTAATGGATCATTCGTAGAAGTTGGGTAGGTAGGAATCTGGTGGTCTTGTGATGAACTTAAAGTTTTGTCTGCTTCTGGGATATCAAAATTCATAAGGTTATGTTTATGTTTTTTATATAAATCCTTTCCCATATATTTAGTTACTATTTTGGTTCACAACCAAAAGAACTAAATACATGGGAAAGAATTTATATAAAAAAACATAAACATAACCTTATGATTAATTGATATCATTGTATGATTCAGTTGAACTACCACTACACACTCTTCATAACCTTATGAATTTTGATATCCCAGAAGCAGACAACATTTTATTTAAGTTCATCACAAGACCACCAGAGTCCACCCAACTTCTACGAATGATCCGTTAGTCATGAACAGCTGATGATGTGGATAAAAGATCCGCCAAACATATGTCCTGAGTAAATCTCATTTAAGTGAAACCATAATGAGTGTTCTAATATTCGGATTCAGAAAAGATTATTAGTGCATGTTTCACTATGTTCGATTCCAAATTGAATTAATATTGAAATTTAGAACTCTCTTTATGGTTTCACTTACATGATAATAAGTGTTCTAAATATTTTGACTCAGAAGAGATTATTAGTGCATGTTTCACTACGTTCAATTCCAAATTGAATTAATATTGAAAAATGTACATGCAGCTTCCATTCTTTCATTTTTGTGTATAACAGGGATCCATCGCACATGCAGTTTATGATATTTATGATTTTCAATGACAATAATTCTGTACAGTATACTTGGTAAAATGCCCATAAGTTCCATTGCAAGAGCATTTATTGTGAAGAGGCAATTTTCTATTTTCATCCACACACTCAACTAAGTCATTTATTTGAATGCTTTTCTCTTCAATGTAAACATTCGTATGGCCTTGCTTAAACTGATGACATCATTGCCTGGCTTTTTCTTCAATCGTTATTGTTAGTACATTAACATTATACAGTTCATGATAAATTTCAGCAGCATTCTTACCTCTTACATTGAGAATTGAAAATTCAATCTCCACACAGACTTCACAACTGGCAGTATTGCTTATTCTTATAGTCATTATAAACCAAAGTCTTGCAAATGACAGTAAATTGGCTACAACATGCTCAATATAAGCTAATAAATCAGCTGAAACTTCTGTCTATGCATCTGCCCAATTACCAGCAGTGACCAGCTCTACTTTTGAAATGAGCCTGACACTTGTTTAGTATTGCTAAGGATACAATTAAAATATATGCTGATAAAGGATGATACCACTTTTTGTTTTACACCCCTATTCTATAATAGGTGTAGCTTGTACAATAAATCAATTTGATTTTACGGAGATATAGCTCAGAAATAGGAATAAATATCAAGACTGCAGGAACTAAGATACAGAGTCACAAAAATTTAGTAATGTTTGAATATAATACACTCTATTACAGACGTTCAATTACCCATGATGCACTGCAGTTAGAATGAGGGATTGTGAGAGTGAAACTCAGAGAAGTGACAGTGTTTGTTCATGTAGCAGAAAATTAAAAACTGGCTGTTATATTCAATCACATTTCAATGTGAAATGTCAAGGGAGTTTAATATGCTGGCATTATTTCAGTCGACCAGGAACTGATGATAGGAGTGATGGCTCCCGAAACTAGTCTTCCATTTTATTGAATTTTAGTGGTGTGTATGTTACAATTTTGACTCAATTTTTTTTTAAAATGTTAATATTTGATACCACTGTTACAAAAGTTCACTATATTTTATACAATTATTTTAGAAGTTTTACTTTTTAATTCAACAAAGCTATTATATACCTATGTGAACATGTTTACCACAAAAAATTCACATATATAACAGTGTGAATAATTACCTTGCATATAATATACTTCCACACACATCATGAGACAGAATGTACTGTTTTCAGCCAGGAAGTCGAAAACAAGTATTTCCCATAATTGATGAAATTATAGAATTATGTGCATTTAAAAACACTTTGCAGTAAACATGTTACAGTGCATAAAATTATGTTGCATGTAATATACTTTGGTAGTTTTCCAGACAATATTAGACTTACTCTTAAACCTTGAAGACCCTTATCTCCAGGAAGCCCAGATCTACCTGGTGGCCCTGGTTCACCTTTATCACCTTGAACACCCCGTTCACCTTTGAATCCTTCACTGATGTTTGCTGGAGGGCAATAGCCACGCTCTCCTTTGGGACCATAATTTCCAGGTTCACCTTTAGATCCCTTTTCTCCTAATCTGCCAGGACTGCCAGCTTCTCCTTTAACACTAATGCCTTTATCACCCTTTGGTCCAGGAATTCCAGGTCGACCAGGGAGACCATCCAGTCCAGGGAATCCTTTCTGCCCCTATTTAAGGAATACAAAATTGAGCACAACAGTAGCAAAACCTTGATGAACAACTACATTTTAACTGCTGTTACTATTGTATTTAGTATATACGGTAGTAGCCATTATAATTATATTTTTAAAACTTTGAAAGTATTATATGTATATTATAAACCATTCTTAATTTATTTATTTAAAACTAGAAGTGTTTATAGCTTTTACACTACCATTAAATGAATATTACACCCATCTTTTGCACTTACTTTATGACAGGAATGTTAAGTACTCCTATTGAAAATTTAATATAGTAGCCTTTTTGGTGTTACAAAGAAAAATAATCATATATCATATATTTATTCATATGTTTACTCTATGAGATTCATACAATTACTTTTCAGCTATAATATGAAATATATTAATTTTATTTAAGTGAACACTATAAAAATATTAACCTTTAATTAAAAAAACTAAACTATAAATATATGCAATAAGTTTTAATATAATAATATTTACACAACAATATAAAATATCAAGAATTCATTTTCAAAATAGGTGTTAGAGATAGGCATTTCCTTAAATTTCTGATAATAATTATGAAGAATATTATGGATAGAGGATGAAATAATTTTTCTTATGCAGAATGATACTTTATGAAGAACTAGATAAAGAAGAAAATTATTGTCATTTTTCCCTTTATGAAGCAGTTTTCTTATAAAATAAAATTGTCCATAAATGATAATGGATTTTGTATTTTATATTGAATAAATATAATTTTGGAAGTGTTTTTAAGGCAGAGAATGAGATTATCTTGTTCTCAACATGTTAAAACATCTTTTGTAAACAGAGGTTTTGCGGATTATAAATCTTGCAAGGATCATTATTTTTTGTGATAATTGAAGTGACCCAGCATAGGAAAAATTAGACACTTTGCATGCCTAATTACTAACTTCAGCTGTTTATAATTGAAGTAAAGGAATGCCCTTTATATTGAATTGAATTTTATTTCCACTTAATAATACAAACTTCCACGGTACAATTTTACAATTATTCAGTCACACAAGCAAATACAACCATAGTCACTCTAGTAAATCTTCCCGAGTTGCTGTGTAACCAAGCAGCCCAAATACTTTCACTTTGCAGTTTCTCAACTATCGGGCAATTTACATCTTAAAGTTCCCTCAATCAAAATCCAGCTTAAATTATGTTTCTACTCACTTTGGTTCCTTATTTTTACCTTTTTTTCTTCAACCATTTTCTTTTAACCATTCCTAAATTATTCCCAAACTCCAAGATTTTCTGCCTGTTTTCATATTCACCAACTTATTTCCCCTTATTTCTATTGGTAGGTTAGCCCACTTCTCAATCCTAAGATTTGCTCTCCTTTCTTTGGTCTCTCCACATTCCAAAATTGCATGCCAATAGCTATCTTGCATTCCATACATCGGACTTTCATCTATATTTAAACCTCCTCTTATTCCTTTCAGATTCACTACCCCTGTCCTGGCCCATGCAAATCTCTCTCTTGTCCACCTGCTACCCTATTCTACATAATTCTCTCTGCCCCATGTTTCCTTTAACCCCCTATAAACCCTCGGTGACTTTTTATTACTAAAACTACATAATATCTCCTGTCTTTCCACATCATCAATTCTTTGTATAATTTCTTTACAGAATATCTTTCTTTACTTCCTCTATCATGCCACACCATACCCAAGCTGATTTTTTTCATAATCTCAATGATTCTACTGACTCAAATATTTTCTCCCTTCACTTTCTCTTGCATCATTGGACAATGTTTCAAAATATAATTCTCCTCTAGATTCTTAACCTTAATCCAATATTTCAGAATTCTCGTCATTATTTTTCCTTTACTCCCTACTCTGCCTAATTCAGCTTGTGCAACCTCATTTGGTGAGCTTTTTGGTAAACCCATAATTTGTTTGCAGAAATTCCTGTGAATTCAAATCTATATTTAGCCATCCCTCATCACTAACCCAAATTTCTACCCCAAACATCATTTTAGCCAGTGCTACTACCGTATATATTTTCCCCAACTACTTAAATGCATTTTCGGTACTTTATGCTTACAGACAGTAATAGCTTTCAAAGATAGCCCACCTTTTGCTAGAACCTTTCTTTTTTGTTCCCTCCATTCTTGCTAAGCCTAATATCCAAATATTCAAGTTTATAAACCACCTCAATTTCTGCCCCATCCCAATACCATTTCTCATTATTGCGCAACTTGTTTCAATTCTTAAATACCATGATTTTATATTTTCAAGTATTTATTCTTAGTCCCCTCTCCTTACAAAATGTAGAGATTACTCCAATTGGTTTTGCTAGACTAATGTTAGTAATTGACCTCGCTACCAAATCATAAATAATAGTCCTGGAATCTCGACATTTCAATTATGTTAACTTTACTAACATCTTCTAAAATATCATTAATAAATAGGTTAAACAGTATGAGACTTAAGTTACATCCTTGTCTTAGACCTATTATGTTCAAATTATTTGGAGTTGCCCTATCCTGAGCAATCTTAATACAGTGCTCATTTTTCATAGCATGAATTTTGCAGTGTTTTTATAAATTTGTGGTTAACTCCTATCCCATTGAATTTTGACCATAATGCCTTACGGTTTATTGCATCAAATGCCTTTTCAAAATCAACAAAAAACATGTATAGTCTCCCTCTTTTTTTTTGGCCTAGATATTTCTCTACCATTGTATGTATAATGAAAAAATTGCCCACTGATCTCTTATTTTTCCTGAAGCCAGATTGGAACTCAGATAATTTCTTTTCTTGTTATGCCCAATTTTGAAGTCTTTCTGCCAGAATGCCCATATAAAGCTTACCTAAGGCTGATAATACATTAATTCCTCTATAATTAACTGGTGTGTTTATATCAACTTTTCCTTTAAATATAGGTACTACAATTGCTGTTCTCCAATCTTTAGGAGCTTTAGCCTTTTCACATATTGAATCAAATATCTGTACCAATAACATACCTCTATTTTCATCCTGGCCCTATGCCCCCCAGAATTCCCCCATAATCCCATCAATCCCGCAAGCTTTATTTCTTTTTATTTGTTCCTTCACTTCATTTGTATCAATTTGTCTATCCAGGTAATCTACAGTTAATGTAATTTTCACTGTCGACCCCCTCTGGTGGAATATCTCCTAAACCCCTAACAGATTTTGAAAGTATAAACACCTGAGCAATGATATTATATTCATTCACTCTCCTGTTATATAATCTCTTAACTATCATCCACATAGTTTTGTTGTCATTTGTCCTCATTGCTCCTGTATTTACCTATTAATATCATATGCATATATCAAAGTCTGTATTTCTTGTTTTCCAGTATTCTATTAGTCCTTGATGTTCATTTTTAGTCGGTCCTGGTGGTGTAGTGGTTACCATACTTGCCTTCTAAACAACCCAAGATCGCGGGTTCGAACCTGACCAGGACCGATGGGTTTTTTCGGGCATAAAAATCCTAAGTATGGCTTCCTTCGGAAGGGAAGTAAAGCCGTGGATCCCGTGTCGTACATTTATGGCACAAAAAAGAACCTCAAGTCTGAAAGAGAGGCCTCTGAGCAAAATTTGTCGGCCATTTCACGCCCTGAGTTGAATGGGACGCTGATGACCTGAGATGTTAAAGAGCGTCCATAAATAAATCAATCAAAAAAAAAAAATGTCATTGCTTTAACTGTCTTAAATATTTCATCCATGATACTTGTATAATGAACAGGACTTGAACCTTATTTCATTTTTCTTTCCATTTTGAGTGATTAAGGTTTTTTTTATCCATGCAGTCATACTTTATCCCACTACCTCATAGCCTGATGACTCATATTAACTCCTTTTGGAGTATATTTTTATCTAGGGCCCTCCAAATTTCTCTTCAGAGCAATGAGTCAAATGCTGTTGAAAGATCTAAAAATAAATTGATTATCTTTTCTTTCAGTGTGAAAATCCAGTGCTATAGCTATCTCCCTAATCTAAATGCTGCTTGTTTTCCCTCCAGGTCCTTCCCAACTGTTTCTCAGAGCTCTCTCTCAATAATTTTTGAGTATAATTAAAAGCACACCAATGGCAGACAAAGGATCCTATAGTTATCATACTTTGTTGAATACCCTTTCTAGATTGGTTCATTTATTTATTTATTTATTTAAGGACACTCTTTAATATCTCTGGTTATTAGGATCTTATTAAACTAAAGGCATGAAATGGCTGATAAATTTTGCTCAGAGACTACTTCTTTCAGGCTTAAGGTATTCTTTTACATGCCATCAATCTATGATATGGGACTAATTGCTTTACTTCCCTTCTGAAGAGAGCCATACTTAGGATTTTTAAGCCCTAAAAATTCATTGATCCTGGCCGAGTTTGAACCCATGGCCTTGGATCTATGAGGCAAGTATGGCTTACAGTAGATAACCAGGATCAATCTTTTCTTGTAGTGATATGATCTAGTTACATTCCCATTCCTATGGTATTCCTTTTCCTCCATCCAGACTTGGTTTATTAGATCTTTAGTTTTCATATTAATGAGTTCCCTCTGATTTGATCATCTTTGGGATATATCATCTACAAAAATATACTTTACCATTAGACTCCCAGGGTTAACCTTTTCTTATAGAGTGGTATGATCAGGTTTTGTTCCCTTTTGTGGTATCCTTTTCCTTTATCCAGACTTAGGTCATTAGGTTTTTAGCTTTCCTGTTAATGGGTTCCCTTTGATCTTGATTATCTTTAGAACATTATCATCTACTCCTGCCATTTTCCTACTTTGTATTCATAGACAGTATCCTCCACTTTGTTGATATTGTTTCATTTGTTCATCTTCTACTGCAGCCCCCTCATTTACTTTGTCTTCAGGCTGATCTTTTCATCTGAATTCTCCTGATAATGGTCCCTTCACACTTCAATATGTAATTGACATTAGTTTCTAATTTACCACTATAATTCTTGATACTTCTAATCATGTTCTATATTGACCCTCCTAGTATCTTCATTGCTTTCCAAAATCTTGCCTTGTCCTTCCAAACTCCAGTAATGCAGAATATAATTTTCATACTTTTCTTCATTTTGGATCTTTGAAAAGTTTCTATTGTTGCCTTAATAAGGGATGATTACTTATTATTATCCATATTTTGATACTAAAGAACTTTCTATAATTAATTTGTTGGAGCAAATTGTCATCCAAACACATGAACAAAATATAAAACAAATTTCTCTAAATAATGTTGTAATTCAATAGCTTCCTCAGTTTAATTTTCCACATAGTAAAGTTGTGTAAAATAAAATGATAATTTATTTAAAGAATAAACCAAAAAAATTTACAAAGAACAATTCTCAAGAAATATTGTCTTTCTCAGGTTTAAACAAAAACTGTAGGTCCTCTATCACTCTGTCTTATTAACCATATAAAGAACCAATAATCAAAAATTTCATAAGGTGGCACTTACCATCTTATTCCTGCACTCAGATGTTTGCAAAAAATAATAATATTAATTACATATACCATTTAATACTAAAAAACTAAATTTTATCATTGCATTTAAGCATCAGTTTCTAGCAAAAGTTTGTCCATCCACATCTCTGGAAGAAATAAATAATTAAATTTTCCTAAACATTATGCATATTTTAATTATATTAAATTAGATTTTTAAAACATCAATCATGAATCATTCTTCCAAATAAGGCATTTAATTGATTCAAGAAAGTTTTAAATTACTATGCAAATGAACTTGTGTATAAGTGGTATACTTACTTGGTTGCAATGCACTGCTGATAACCTCAAACCAGATATCATCCCAACATATAATATGTATATAAACTGTGTGTAATTTATCAGTAATTTAATTCAATTTCTGAAGGTAATTGAGCTGTTTTTTATATAATTTGTAAAATAAGAATTTTTTATTGAAATAGTAATTTAAACAGTAATAGCTTGTTATGCCTAAGATATTTTGATAATTGTAGGTATATTATGATGTGCATGCATCAGGTATAAAGTAGTCTTAATTAAAAGTCACACTGGTATAACCGTAAATTAGAATTACTGTAAAAGAATGAAGTGAACATATTTACAGTACACAAATTTTTAGCTTAAAACACTTAATCTTTTTCTTGGTTTTTTTAAATTTTGTTATTTATTTACTTATTTATTTTTTATTTTATTGGAAACAACTGAATTGGTGGGTAACATACTGCCTTCTAGAAGCAGGAAAAAACAGCATGGAATTAAGGTTGATATCTTCTCTTCTGGTATTACTGTTATGCTGGGAGATATTAAAGCAAAGAAATTACTGTAAATTACAACAAAATTTAAAAGGATAACCACAAGGGGAAAAATCAGCTTTATAATAAGCCAAGGTTATTTGACATTGACATGACATTGATTTGGTCATCCTTTTTGCTTTGAATCCCAAAACATTGTTCTACATTTAAAAATACACGATTAATTAAAAAAAAAAGAAAAGAAAAGAATGTTAAATGAACTGAAAGCATACCAAATGAGCCAAAATATAGGTAAATGAAAAGCTTGCCAACAAAACTTATTAAGTAGGTATTTTTTATTTTACTTCCCTACTCCCCTACATTGCCTTAACAAACTTTATAAAGCTGATATAGGCTGATTGTTTCAATTATGTTTACTGAGATACCAGATGATACAATAGAGTTATAACTTAAACTTAGGTATTCATTTTTTTACACTAAACTCCATTTACTTACATAATAAAAAAATGAATACCTAAGTTTAGGATATATTACCACTCCATTGTCAACAGCTTCATAAGTACAATAGAGCTATAACTGTTAATATCATTTTCAGGCTTGCTGTTTTAAAAGAATTAAAAAGTTTTCACAGGAATAGCAATACCGTGTTAAACAGTAGGTATATAATGAAAAACACTTGATATGCCCATGATAGTAGCTTGCCCACATTACAAAATATCACTAATAGATTTTAGTATTTTACACTCATTTACTCTAAATAAATAATATTAATTTTTTGTCATGAATTAGGAAGCATATAGTGAGGTTATAGTTGCTACAAACCAATATTCAACAATAAATGAATTATGATTTAGGTACATTAAATGTTTATTTATTTATATATATATATATTTTGTACCTATTCCAAATTGAATGTTTTTCAATGTTGACACAAACTTCATTTACAGGGTTCCCAAAATTTTCCTAATTAAAAACCCTGAAAGTCAAGTTTGTGTTAACATTTGAAAACATTAAATTTGGAATAGATATTTCAGTGCTTCACTATCAATAGCTTGTAAGCACACTTAAATATATAACATTTTGGTGTTAAAAACTTTGATTATCCTAAAAATTAGAGTTTTTATTTTAACACGTCAATCCAGATTTAGCAATGGTATCATTAGGCTGAAAGAAATATACTATAAGGAAAATATTCAAAGACCCAGGTTATGGTCATTGAGTGTCATACTAACCATAAAAGAAGATAAGACATCAAAACAGCTAGTATATGGAACAACATTGAACTTCAAAGAACTGGAAAAACTACAAAAATGAAGTAGAAGAAAATATATGTAAACTGAATCTCCAAGATCATCCTAAAACATTACTTAAATAATTCCACTCCATTTTGATAGCAAAGACAAAATAAATATGACACAAGTAAAACAGCCTAGAATCAAACAATTGCATTAAAAAAAAAACAGAAGAGAGATCTGGCACTATGACATCAAGACACTTCTTAGGAAAAGAGCTATCAAAAATTATAAATACACCACCTCAAATAACATCAAGGACAAACTATGGGCCAATATAGAAGAATGGTCAGTTAATTTCATGGAAGGAAGCGGCTGCAACTTTCTGATTAAGGACAGGTCATGACCCTCTTGAAGCACATCTTTGTAAAATAGGGATTCTCACATTTGAAGAGTGCATACTGTGACAGCAGTCAGGAACAATGCTTTGAATACTCACCACCTTTTACCTATAGGAAACTTGACTCTAACCAACAGCTGATGGTGACTTAGCCAAATTGTACTGGATAGCAAGTTTCTGAACGAACTAGAAGATTTCAGTAGGAAGAGCAACGAAGAAGATTTTAATATATCAATAACAAGCTGCACTAGCTCTAAAAAAAAATTATCTATTCAAAAACATTTACTCACAGCATCCCCTTTGGGACCAGGAAATCCTTGTAATCCTTGCCGACCTGGAGGTCCAGGAGGTCCTTGGAATCCTTGTGGTCCTAGGGGTCCATCATCACCTCTTTCTCCCTTTTGTCCCTTTTCTCCTTTTACAAGACTTTCAGGCACCAGTACAGAATTACCTTTCTCTCCCTGTTCTCCATCTCGTCCCTTTTCACCTGGGATACCCTAAAATTAATTTTAGTTCCATTAAACATGGCATGTTAAATGCAATATTTAATTTTAGCCATAAAGCAATGAAATGGGTAATGCTTTTATTTCATCTTAATCAATGAACTTACATCCATCCATTTATGCAATTTTCTGTGTTTTAAATTAAACAATGATACATCTTTTCTAACTGCAGATATATGATTAAGTAATAGAGTGTTCATTATTGTAATGTGATGAACTTAGTACCTTATATACTATTAAAAACTATATATACACACACACACATACATATATATATATACATATATATATATATATATATAATTAATAATTACACAACACAAAAGAAAAGGCTTATACCAAAGATAATGGGGAATGTTTG
This sequence comes from Metallyticus violacea, assembly GCA_030762175.1. Taxonomy (NCBI): domain Eukaryota; kingdom Metazoa; phylum Arthropoda; class Insecta; order Mantodea; family Metallyticidae; genus Metallyticus; species Metallyticus violacea. The sequence goes on from CM060843.1 coordinate 92,420,367, forward strand.
GAATGGTATTACAATTTAGGACAATGTTATTTTTTAAAAAAAATAATATTCAATACCCTTTTTTACTACTGTGGCATCACAGGCAGTGGACATGACGACACTTGAGATGAATTTTGGGAAGGAAGCATTCCAGGACTATGTTTAAGGTATCTTTTTGGCAATTTATAATTGATAAGAGATTGAGAAACATCAGAAAAAATTCTTAGTCTGGAAGGAAGTTACTGACAGAATTTAACCACAGACCTCATGTTCACAAGCCCATGCCTTAGCAACCTCAGTCTGCATACTGGTAACAACAGTGGTATGAACACTGTGATAATTATTGATGAAATGCACATAAGGCCTGGTTTCACGATTAAAGATTGCATTATTTTGAATAATATTGTATTCTCTATGTTAATATATGTTACTGTACTTTTTGCAAAGTAGTATCATCTACATTAAAACATCGAATATGCAGTAACTTTATCTATACATTTTTCTTCATAGTCTAATGTTTTATTTAAAATTTAAGGATTAATAAAAACATGTACAGCATATACATTTCTTTTGGCACATCTTCAGCTAATTTATATTTATGAACCATGGCTTAAAGTTTTCCTGGCGGCGATATGAAAATAACTTTTCTCAAGCTATCAGCCAGGGGAATTCTGGAAGAAATTCCAAGCTCTTGAAAGCTTGGAACTTCTTCCAGAATTCACCTGGTTGATAGCCCGAGAAAAGTTATTTTCAATTTATGTTTATATTGAATATTGAATGCCCTAAATGCATTAACATTAGCATTGAAATGCTAAGAAAAGTATAAGGAGACCTCCATCTATCTGGCCTAGGCCATTAGGTGTGCCCCCACCCCCCATGAATGCAATAAATATAAAATATATGTATTATGATAAAGGCATGTTTTTTTTACCTAACTTTAAGCAATCTATTATGTTAACTATAAATAAGTTGAAAAAAATTGGAATGAACTTGCAATCCTGTGTAAAACCTCGATCTTGAGAAACTCCCTGCACATCTTTCTTTTCCCCCACAACTAAAACAGAATGTACTTTGTCTGCAAATCTTCTGCAACTATTCAGCTGTATCTTTACTTAAACTTTTCTTTAATAATTTATACAATAACATTTCCATTATAACAATGAAATATTCTTTTCTAAAGCCATGAAGAATATATAAATTCTTACACATTTACTAACTAGTAATTATTTCATTATTGTCTTTATTTTCAGAACATTATCTAGTCCTTCTACCCCTACAGAAACCATATTGATACTGGGATAGTTGCAGGGCTGTAGGTAGATTAGGATGGACCAGTATCTCATTTCACCCTAAAACTGAGATGGTACTAGCATATCAGCAGAACTTTGTCTTTACATTTCAGAAATTAAATAACATTAGAAAATAATAACTAAAGTGAAATTAAATGTACCAAAGGAATATCCAGGAATAATTATTCTTTTCAATTGTAACATGTTAAAAGCTATTGGAAATGGTAGAATAGAAGGCTGTTAACAATATATCAAGTTGCCAGCTTGCGAATAGCAGCAGTCTAATGCAGGCAACCAGACACTGCCATACATTTGAATATAATTATCTGTATGTGTGTCCTTTCTATAGATGCCAAATTCAAGTTTATTATTACATTTTACTATCTTCAGATCCAAAAATGGCAACATATTAACTATTTCCATTTTGATAGTGAACTTAATTGAAGGCTCTTGCAGGTTTAAAAGTTTAATGTATCTTCTACATGATTAAATATAAAATTTAATTTCGCGTTGGAACCAATACAGTGAAGCGACTAATATATTCTTAATTATCTGGTAAGTCGATTTGATAATCTTATGCTTCACTTACTGTTGAATTATGCAAAACTAGTTTCGCAGGCCCACATCATCAGCTGAGAGTCAATTGCTGATGAAGTGGGCAAAAGCCTGTGAAACATGTTCTGTACAATTCAATGGTAAGTAGAGCATAAGAGTATTAAATGACTCACCAGCTAATTAAGAATAAATTAATTGCTTCATTGTATTAGTTCCAACATGAAATTAATTTTAAATTGAATAAGTTAGTCATTTTCCTGGATTCATTAGCTAGTGATAAAAGATATCTTCTTATCTTCACATTCTTATATAACAATGGGCTTCTCATGGAGCCACAGTTCATGTGTAGATGGTTTTGATTATGTGGATGACTCCAATATGCTGATAACCTGTGTTATGGATATTGGATCAATAAGAAAATACGCAATTAAATTTAGATAGAATGTTAGTAAAAACATTTGTAATTGATAAATACAAAATTGTATGGGGTGATAGGTTGGATCGTTTTCTTCTAGAAATTCAAAGAGAGGAGTCAGTAGTTAGGAGTGGAATGATTATCTTCAGGAAATCTGAAGACTCTGGCTGCATTTGCACTATTTTCAATTATATATTTAAAATCAGTAATTTATATACTTCTGTATACTATATTTTCTACTTTACATTTGTCATACTGTGTACTAAATTCATTAATTAATTCATCCGTACAATAGCATTATTGCTTGGATTATATGACTGTTTACATTTGAATTTGAATTTTTAGCACTTTTTGCTTTATTTTATTATATTTTTATTTATTTTATGGTGCCAGCCAGTGCATATTAATGAAAAGGATAGTTAATTTAAAACAAAGAAGAAATGGATACAGCACATAAAGTGATGTAAATATGTCAGTCATTAGCAATTTTTTATATGTTTCTGCATTAAGCAAGTTCTTTTTGTTTACAGCAATTCAGAACTAAACAACTTCTACAATGTAATGAAAAGCCTGAAGTATTAAACTTTTCTTCTAATGTTCTTACAAATTAAACATTCACAAGTTTACAAAATTCTTTCACCCAGAAAAAAAATATATAATAAAGAAAACTAACTGGTGTTCCAGGAGGTCCTTGAGGTCCAGGATTGCCATCCTGCCCTGGTTCTCCAGGATAGCCTCGCTCTCCTGGTGGACCACGCAAACCTGGTTGTCCAGGTATACCATCCAGGCCTCTATCACCTTTTTCACCAGCCCAGCCTGGCAAACAGTCTTGACAACGTCCACCAATTGCTCCCTTTTCTCCAGGTAAACCTGTAAACATAAGCTTAACATTCAGAAAAGGCTTTGATAGGTATATAACTAAAGTAAATATAAAATCTGTTTTCTGTAATTCCTGATTATTCTTTATTTTATACATTTTTCCCTTTTTCTTCTGAAGAAAATTTTATAAATGTTTTCTTTCACACATACTACATATAATAATAAACATTTTTTCCTGACATCCCCCCTTCTTCATGCCAGGCAGTGTTCCATGGCTCTTGAGGAGGGCAAAACTTTATGATGGCACAATAGAGAGGAAAGAAAGGAAATGGCAATTCAGTGACAATTAACTTATAACTACAAGTTCACTTTAAACTTCTTTACAATTGCAGAAAATAGGACACTATCACCCCTTCTTCTCACCCTCTTTGATCATACCTCCTCTTACTGTACCCTCCAGGTGAGGAATAACCTCTAGCATTACAAATAAATGTATTAGCTGAATTGTTCTATGCATTAATCTTTCATTTATTAATGGCTTATTATCCTTCTCTCTCCAAACTGCTTTTCATTTTCTTATAGTTGCAAATAAGAACTGAAGAATTATTGTGAATGGGATAGAAAACTAAAATCTATTTCAGTTAATTGAAATGATAAATTGGAATCTATTTCAATTATTCATGTATGAGAAACTAAAATTATTATTTTCACTTGAAAAAGAAAACCTATAACAAATGGTACAAATTCATTTTTTAGTTCAGCAAAGCTTCTCAAAAAGATTCTTCATATCACCTTTATTCATCCTAATGATTGTAAATCTATTCATCCAGCACTCATCCTCTCATTATCATACATTTATTATACGAATGTGTTCCCCTTCACTGGTCAGTGATCCCAAAGATTTGGATACCTTGAAACTGGCCAAAAGTGTTCAAGATGTTGTAAGATTCTGGAATTTTAAACTTGGAGGAACTAATGCCATTTTTAATTATGGCTATTCAATAAAAATTGAGATTTATGTTTTTTCATAACTACATATTAAATTATATTTTTTGCAATTATATTTGAAAAGAGGCAGACCTTCCCACATAATATTCATAGATGGCAGCAGCATAGTGGTATGCAGTTTGCAGCACTACTCTTTGTTGCAAACACAATTTACAATTTTCCTAACAAAAATAGAAATGATGCAAGATGAGCAACATGCAACAACAACATTCTATTTTTTCTTGAAGTATATGCCTGCAGAAACTTAGAAAAAGCTCAAGCAATGCAATTATGGAAGTGAACATCAAGACAGCTGTTGTGACTGAGTGTAAAAATTGGCAGATAATTTTCAATGTGAAAGACATGACTGCTGGGTAGTGCCTTCAAGAAAGTATCCTGCAATTAGATAACCTGCCATAGAATTGGAACTAACCGAACACCACCAAATCACCCATCTTCAGTTTGCTCATTAGGATGCTGAATGCACAGCAGTATAGTGAAACAGCATGTTGTTCTCTACTTCAAGTATACTGAATCAAAATTGCTGACTTCCAATGCCTGTTTTAGTACAGTTGACAAAAGAAAGAAAAGAATATACTTAAGACATTACTTAGCATATTGATATTTTATGAACAAGGATCGGGTTAATCCTTGCCGTGTTTATATGTTTGTGGAGGGGAAAAAAATAAAAACAATTTAAGCCATGGTATCTAGCAGCTGAAGTAGTATCTTACTACCAAGTACCCTGGTGATTTCAGAGAAAAGTTTATTTTATTTTTATGCCTAACAGAGCAGCAGAAGAAAGTAGCTTTGAGAATGGTTAAATAATTATCATAGCTGACACTATTCTTGAAATTTTGTTTAAAATTGCAGCAATGATAGTTCAAAAAAATAAAATTCACAGCAATTGAGAATAAATCACTGGGCCTGCATACAAAGTTATAGCTAAAACATGCTTGACCAATAAACTGAGGATTAAACTTGAAGTGTTCTCTGTTTAACAATGCAAAAAGCTGTATACATGTGAAATGTTGCCTAATATAACTGGACAATTTTTTTAGGTCTAAAAGGAGTATATGACACCATATATCAATAAACTAAAGAAAATTAACATAAAAAATAAAATGATAAACTGGTTTAAACAATTCTTTAGTCAAAAATGATTTCAAACAAATATAATGATCCCACTTCCTCATTGAAATAAACTTCATCAGGCCTTTCCCAAGGTTCAGTAACCGTACAACACTCTTCAATATTTATCTGAATGATCTAACTACAGAGTTAGGAATCATAATTAACTTAGCACATTTGTTTTTGCAGATGACATAGTGATATGGACCACCTATAAGGCCAACAAAAAACAAAAAGAACAAACTGAATAGAGCAATATAGCTACTACAAAAATGAAAATTAGAGAATAATAAGGAAATCAGTCCCAATAAAACAACATACCAGTACTTCTCCCTTCAAATTAAAAACAAAATTTTTGAAATCAAAATTGCAAATAACACAAAATACCTGGGTATATAGTTAGACAGCAAATTGAAATCATGATGACAAAATTATCAAAATACAAATGATGCTACAACCCCATGAATACTTGACACATATCAAGCATAACCGATCTGCCAGAAGAAAATTGCTGTTTTTAGACTCTTTTTTTCCCAAAGATATTTCAGTCTTACATCTGCCTTTACAACCTGTTTTGTTGGTTTAGTAGCCATATATTGCTTTAGAATGAAGCTCCCTTTGAAGCCTATCATCAATTTATCTACAAACATATCATGACCTGGTTTATAGACATTGGCAAACTTACTTGTTATGTCTCTAACAGGCTGAATCTTATAAAGATAATCATGAACCTAGAATTATATTGGCCAAGAATTGCATTATTTAACAATATAAATACCCTACCAGATGGAAAGCATTACCTGTTTTAATATAGGTTAGTTTTGCTGTTGGTGAGAGCAGGAGTTGGGTTAAATCTGGGGCCAGAAATAAACCAGATTTTGAGGATGTTTAAAACTATCACAGAAGACTTAAATGATTTAAAGGCGATGGAAAAAAGGATGGATAACAAAATTAGTAAAAGAATAGAAGGAGTCAAAGGAACTGTGATAAATTAGGTAGGACACTACAAGCAGAAATAATATAATGCAAAAGAAGGGTGACTGATTTAGAAAAAGTTGAAGATAAGAAGAGAAAAATGCACATTATCATATTCAGAGTTCAGAATCAAGAGATAAATGGACATGGCAACTGGGAGAAGAAATTCTCTAAAAAAAAGGGCCTACAACTAGTTGCCTTGGAAATTAGAGATGTGTAGAATTGGAAGAATGAGGTCAAAGCATAGACCAATGATAGTGAAACTTGCTACTATGAAATTTAAATGAACAATTTTAGCAAATGCAAAAAAGTTTAAAGGATCCCGTATATTTATTGAAAATGACTATGGAAAGGCATATGTGAGAAGACTGGATTAATGGATAGATGGTATAAAGCAGGAAATTAGTCAATGGAAGGTAGGACAGAAACCAGGCATGCAGGAGTTATAATTGGCATCACAATCACGAGTAAGTAGTGGATAGATGGTAGAAAGCAGGAAATTAGTCAGTAGAAGTTAGGACAGAAACCAGGCATGCAGGAGTTATAATTGGCATCACAATCACCGGTAAGTAGTGAACATGTAGTAGTAATGGAAAGAAGAGATGGCAATGGCAGAAAGAGAAGCAATGCAGATAATGTCATCAACCAGGAGTATGTCACCTGAGAGTTTGTCAGATATAGACAAACATAGAGAGACCTTGGGAACAGCAGATGTGTGCTGGACATATGGAGGGAAACTGGTTTAACCGTTGTGTCTTCTCTGAGTGGAAGCATAATGGAAGTGAGAGAGGAACAAGACATGAACAGGATGACCAGAAGCAGAGCTAAGTTGCACAAGTTTCAAGTTGAGAGATGGAGGTCTGTATAGGGAGAGTTGGTGATTATATGCTGGAACATTGAAGGTTCGTTAAGAAAAGTGTCAAATAAGGAAATAATGCAGTTAGTTATGGTGTGTGATGTGTTGGCAATAGTGGAATCAAGATTAGAAAGAGATATACTGTTCAACTCAATGACTTCAAGTTCTATAACAAAGCTGGGGCTAAGAAGAAAGTTAAAGGGCAGTTGTCAGAGGGAATTGGTGTGTTTATAAGACAAAGTTTGTCAGTGAAAGTGTTTAGTGATTTCGGGGATAATTCATCACTATGGTGTGAAATAAGCCAAATATGTGGAAGTGAAAAAGTGTGTTTAACAACAGTATATAACCCAACAAATACTTCTGAGTTTTATAACCCCAATTTGTTCCATAACTTAGGAAAGGACATGGAGGTTCTGCAAAACAAATATGGGTACAGAAATGTTGTTATAACAGTGATTTTAATACAAGAATAGGGAAGGGTTCAGTACATTTTGTTGATCTAGAAAATGATGCTGGGAAAGAACACAGGTAGGAAAGGGTTAGTAGGTAAAATATATAATAGGGAAGGAAATAGGTTATTGGACTTTTGTAACGAACATAATTTGTTAATTTGTAATAGTACTAGAGAGAAAGATTCAAGGTGTAAGTTAACTTTTGCAAACAAAAATAGTCAAAGTATTGTTGATTATATGTTAATCACATTAGAGTTAGACAAGTATCTGACAGATTTCATGGTTATGGATTTAGTATGTACTAGCAGTCATTTCCCATTAAAACGAAAATTTCAGAATCAGTTTAGGAAAGTGGTCAGATAATAGAGAGAGATAAATTGAATGATGAGAGAGCACCAGGCTTCATAAGAGAGTTAAGAAATAATTTTAAATCATTTAAGCTTAATGCAGAAGCTCTAATGAAGGAAGGGAAAATAGAAGAAATAATGGAGACTTTAGAGAGGTTGGTCAAACAAGCAGGGGATAAGATGAGAGTGAGAGAAATGGGTAACAAGATACAGAAGGGCTGGGATGATAATGAATGTAGATTTTATAAAAGGAGAGTGAAAAGAGGGTTGAGAAAATGGAGACAAATAGGGGAACAGGCAGAAAGAGAGAACTTTATGATTGAAAAGTGGGTATAAAATCAAAATAAGGAACCAAAGCCTTGAACTTATGTATTCCTATTTTAGATTTGTCTTTTTTGCTTATATTTGAACAGCATATTTATTAGTTTCTTCTGCAATGAAATTACAAAACTTTCTATCTAAAAAAAAATGGAAATAAGCAGGACTGCAGCAATATCATGAATCACATCTGTGGGGAATGGAAAAAAAAGTCTAGCTTATTGAAAGTAAAGTTGGGAGTCTATTTTAGAGGAAGTTCTTTACTTTTAGCCTGTCGTTGATTTCTATTTGGTCTTTGTTCTACATGTTCCTCAGCATTGTCACTTTGTTCCTTACACTGTCTTTATGTATCTCACTGAACCAAGACTCATTGGAGTTACTTTCTTTCCCTAGTTCATAAATTTCTATAAGTATTTCCTCATTTTTACAAATATCTGTTCTTTACAACCTTTTTTATTCTCTGAAGCATTTGCAGTGAACCTGATTCATTAGAGCTGTTTTCTTTCTTGTAAGAGGTGAGATAAATATAAACAGATTCAAAAAGGAAGCATATACAAGCATGCTATGATTTACTACATATGCACAGCAAGCTATATATCATTTCACTATGTTCTATTATGTTATGCACCTCAAAGGGTTAATGTGTCTTATTCTGATATTAGTTCTTCAAAGAAATCAAAAATGAGGTACGTAATTTTTTAAAGTATGACTATAACATCTTCCTGTTTCACGCTCCACTTTGATAATTAAAGAATGTGGAAAAAAATATTTGCTAACATTGTAAAAAGAGGTAATTCTCAAGATTCTAAGCTCATTTTCAAGAGATCCCTAAATATGAAAAAGTTGAGAAACTCTGATCTAGTTTACATGCTGCATCTGGCTTATTCCACATGGACTATTTCTAACATCTAGCAAATGCAAAATATATGTATTAAGGGCATAACTTCAGATCTAAATACCATCAGTGAATATTACAACTAACAGAATGTTAATTCTACAGCAAATAAAAATCTGATAAAATTTAACATAATTTACAAAATATCAGTTTTACTAGCAATATAAAGCAATTTACCTTCAATGTACAAAATAAAGTTCCTATTTTGCCTTAATTCTCAATTATATTTCACTATTCGTAGTTCTTTGAAAACCACATAGATATGAATAATTTAATGGCAAATTCATATATACATGATAGATGCATCACCATAGGAAATTATGAATTATTGTTTACCTGATATACCAGGAGCTCCAGGTCTCCCATCCAAACCCTTTTCCCCTGGAGGTCCTGTTATTCCAGGCCTTCCTGGAATTCCTTGCTGTGAGTCTCCAGGTAATCCTCGAGATCCAGGATAACCCTTTTCTCCTTTGGAGCCTTTCTCCCCATCTCTACCTGGTGCACCATCTATGCCTTTTGGTCCCTTATGGTCAATACAAAGAGTTAACAAAACAATTAATATTGCCTTAATCCATAAGACATAAATGTGGAACTATTGTTTTCAATTTTAATTTTGTTCTGTAATCACATCAACAAAAATACCACCATAATATGTTTAAAGTATGTATAACTATGCATTTTATCAGCATATTTTAATACCTGTTGATGAAGCAACGATGACCCACAGCATTGGGATGCACATGCATCTTACTTACATAAGAGAACAGGATTACATTATGCTTTGCGAACCATTAACATTTTTAAGGGAAAAATGTCTGTTTGTAGAGGAATAAATGCACTTTAAACTGATTCTGAATATATGGCACAGCTACAAGCAGGACAAATAATTTTAGATCACACAAGCCATTAGGCATTTGATAAATGTAAATAAGTAACATCTAAAGACCACAATGTCTCATGATAGCTTAAAATTAAATGTAAAAGAGACAATTTAATTAATAGTGTGTTGAATAATGGAAAATAAAATACAATTTGCACCACATAAATTATTAGAAATTAAAATTGAATAAATGAATTTTAAAAAGCTATTCTGTAATTTCAATGTAACTTATTGTGTACTTTTTGTTCCACAGGAAAAATCTCCAATTCTTTTACTGTTAAAATAATGTTATCAGTCTCGTTTTAAAACCTGGAATCATTAGTAATACCAACAGACTATTATTTTTTAACTTTTAATAGTGATAGTGTAGGCATTGTCTAATTTGTAAAACAGAAGGTAATGACGACATTCTTTTTTGATCAAGATGGCTCAATTCTCATGCAGTTTCTGGATAGAGCAACTCTGAATGTATGCACTATGCCAGAACACTCATGAAGTTTCTGGAAAGAGCAACTGTGAATGTATGCACATGCCCTGCTAGAATATTTTTCAAATAATCACAAATACCTTCGGTAATGAATAATTCTTTTATATGGTTGTAAATGGTCTTCTGTGCAGGAGATTCTTGACTACATGCTGCAGTTAAATGTCTGTAAATTTCTGCAGTTTTGACACCTTCTTTCCACAAAAACCATGCAGTTCACCTATGTTCATGATAGTCACCTTCCATCTTGTTCATGTGTCTTTCCTTATTGACAAATTATCACTGTCCTTTCTCTAAACACTCTGCTAAAAACCACATCTAGCATCTGCAGGAGTATTGGTATTAGTCCATCACTCCAGATGGACATGCCCATAGATTGTTCAATATTAATGAAAACACCTCTATTGTAAATAATTTCCAAGTGCCCTTTGTATATTCCTTTGAGTATATATAGGTTTTTCAATGAAAGAAAAATTAAAATATAACACCTCTTTTGAGTCTAATAAGTTTGTGAACTAGGTGCTTTTGCAAAAAAGTAAACTGCATAATGCAACAAAATATATATTTACTTCAAGAAAATCAAAATTTGGAAAACAGAAGCACAAAATAGAGAAATAATAAGAGGAAATATATAAATAAATAAGAAAACTATATTGAGAGAAAATTTTCTGGTGTTTAGCATAGGCAGTAGCAGTAACCATTAACCAGGAGGTATTCTATTTTGTTATTTTTTCATTTTATTTGTTTTGCTATAAAATTAGAATAAGAATGAATTATGATCATTTTATAATATATTAAAAAAATTAATTACAAAACATTAATTATAATTCTGTGGCTCACATAAGCATTGTGTCGGCCAGCAGTTGGAGGCCATCTTACAAACATTTCAATATACAGGATATTAATGAACACCAAAATATTTGCAATAGAGAGGTCTTAGAAAAACAATTTGAGATAGAAGGGTCAAAGGTTTCAAACTTACATGTAAGGACTTAAAGTTTCAAAAAGGGTATGCACGTCATTGACTTTTACCAAGTTCCTTTTGAAATGATAATAAATAATGACTAATATAATTAATATTATTGTATGACTGAGTCAAACTACACATTCTTATTGGCTTGATTTATTTGTTTATATTTAGAACATGTTTTGCAGAACATCATCCACATCCTCAGCTGTCAACTGCTGGATAATTTATGTGCTCCTTTGGGAAGGTGTTATGAACTTAAAGTTTATGTTTCCATCCCTGGAAGTACTGAAGTTCATTAATCTGTTTCTGTATTTATAAATGTAGATTTTTCTCCCACATTGCTAGCTCTGTGGGTCCCTGCACTGACTTTAATAACTTTGCTTTTTTCAGTATGTCATGGTTCTAGTCCAGAAATGAGATGTCACCACTGATTTCTCCATTTGTTTGTTTTTTAAGTTCCTGAAATGTTCTTTCAATCTGCAAATTGTATTTGGTAAATACCTGCATGTTTTCTCCAGTGGAAATTTTCATTAATTTCACCATTTAGAAGATTTTAACATTAAATCTGTTTATTGGTGCCAATGTAATAATAAAATCTTTTAGAATATTTTTAAATTTGTATATAGCCCATAGATGATATGTGAATTTTTTAGAAATGATCTATCTTTTGCTGATGAAAGTGTTGTGCTCTCTTTAATAAGTTTTTACCTCTTGAACTTCTGTACTTTTCGTGAACAAGTTCTATGCTAATTCTGGAATTCCGGAAAATTCAATGGCAACGCCATTGAACTTGCATCACTGCTTTGGCATTTTGAATATATGAATGGTAATATTTACCTAACTTTAGAAGCACATGGTTTAAAAAAAAAAAAACTATCCACACATACATGCAAAGTAGAATGGACAAAATGTGAGAATGCGGCAAAGAAACTATATTCACACCTCAATCTGCTTTGATTTGATTTACTAGCTATCTGTAAGCAAAAGTATATTCCATTGATGCTGGGCCACATACAGTAAAATTATTTTTATAAAGATATCAAAGTAGATAATTTCAAAATTTAAGTATACAAGTTACGAAAAGGAGTACAATTCATGCTTTTTAAAAACTCTGCCCATAAAAGGTAGAAAAAATTCATGTTCAGATAAAAGAGAATGCCTGGTCACTCTAGCTATTTTGTCTTATATTTTCTAACAAATAATTGGCAAATATCTCACAACATTAGGAAAAAATACAATTGCAACTTTGTTTCTAACAACTGAGTTCACATTAGCACACCTATGCAGTGGTGGGAAATCATGCATTTTAGCCTGAAATTTTGCAGATTATTTTAAAGCTAAAGCTAAAGTGTGAAAATGCTGTTCATTTGGTTTATTTCAATTATAAAGAAGACATGAAGCCATTCTAATACAAATTTTAATGTTACTTATCTTTAGTGTGAATATCTAAATATTAAATTGCACATTCATCAATAGTAGTCCATAACTTCAACATTTTGTCTCTTTTACCCTAAGGTCCCATCTCAAATTACTTGTCTAAGACCCCTCTATATATAGAGAAAGTGAGAGAGAGAGTGCGCGTGCGTGTGAGAGAGAGAGAGAATATGTATAGAGAGATCAAGATTAAACCAGTTGAATACTGAGTTGTAAGAAGTCATAATAATGCAGGTATTTTTTTTTAAAAATTGTAAATAGAAATTGCTTTAATATCAACATACAATATGAAGTATTCAAAGTTACAGGAAAATTAACTTGATATGAAGTGTGCATGCATCAGATAACAGAAAAAATGTTTAAGCTAATATTATGGTAAATCAAGAAACAGATTTTCCCCCCTTTTATGGAGCAAGAAAATATGCACAGCTTTATGCAGAAATTTAATAAAAAGATAAGGTTTTTCTTAGTTTATAAAGATACTCTGAAAGCGTGTAATAAAGTCATTCATATAAGTTGAAAACTGAGTTCAGTTCATTCAGTAGCAAATATAATATTTAGCTAAAGAGCATTTGTACACTGTTTATCTTTCAAGCTTCTTCCCCCCCCCCCAAATCTGAGATTTTATAATAAAATCTACATTTCAGAAAATATATCTAAAAAAAATCACTTACCACAATAGACACTCCTTTTTCACCAGGAGGGCCACGAGGACCTGGAGGTCCTGGAAGCCCTGTGAAACCTCTAGGTCCATCATTTCCAGGAAATCCTAAAATTATCATAAATTATGTCCACCTGATAAGATTGCAGATTTAGACCACAATGCACATTCTAAAATAATACATATATTATTTCTTTCATTAAATGAATAGTATTGCTCATAGTTTATTCAAATTATTATTTTAAAAGAAAAAGAGATACATATCAAACTTTATACTGCTTAGGTACGATAAGTGTTAAAAAGAATTAAATATAAGATTACAAATAAAACATGCTGACTGAGATTATGTAGTCATTCACAATTGCATGAATATGAATTGGAATGTACAACAAGAAAGTGTAACCAAAGAGAACTAGTAAAGAAAACTTTGATTTGATTTGTTTTATTTTCAGACGTTCTTTAACATCTCAGGTCATCAGCGTCCTATTCTATTCAGGGTTTGAAATAGCCGACAAATTTTGCTCAGAGGCCTCTTCTTTCATGCTTTTTATTGTGCCGTAAATGTATGGCACGGGCCCCACAGGTTTACTTCCCTTCTGAAGGAAACCATACTTAGGATTTTTACGCTTGAAAAAATCCATCGATCCTGACCAGGTTTTAATCTACGAACTTGGGTTTAAAAGGCAAGTATGGTTACCCTTACGCCACCAGGACCGACAGAAAACTTTGAAGAAAAAAGCTTCACAACAAAAAATGTAATTGTTTTTCTTCTTATTTTCTTCCCTACATCAATTTTGTTTGCTTTCTTAAACTCTTTTTCCTCTTCTAGTAATTTTATCTCAATTCACTATAAAATCTTTTGCAACTCAACTACGGAATTTAATGTGCAGCAGCGTTACAAAAATAAGAGTAGGTATTTATCCTTTTTTACTGCCTCTATGATGCCTAAACAAATATTTGAAGCTATTTATAAATTTGAAACCCCAATAGTTTCAAAGTGAATGTGGTACAACCTGCATGAGAAAACATAAATTTCGATTAAAGGTATTCACTAGAATCCCAGTTCTCTGTGTGGTTCACATACATTTTATATAAAGAAGGCTCAAATTTCTAGTCACTCTATAATCCAGATGTGGAAGTCTTTGCAACTTCCTCTGAACTCTCTTTCCATGTATTACAGAAACCAGCACTAGCACTTATATTAAAAACATAGAATGTTTATATAATCCATATTTCTAAATGTTGGTTACTTTATATTATCTACTACAGTGTTGCAAAGAATGTTAATGTAGACCTAAATAAAGACATTTTATCAGTACTTTTTAAAATCTTTTAGTATAAACTTTCAGAATCCTTCTTTCCCCTTTCGAACCACAATTTTGCATGTTAAAATTTGTTCTCTGTTTATTAATTCATACTATCACAGCATAACACTAGAACTTTCCATTAATCATCAAAGGCTTACCAGAATTCATAAAATCTTATCTCACAAGGCTGAAATCTTTATAATAAACTTCAACATAAAGAACAATTTAATCACAAAATGTACAAAAACAAAGTAAAATATCCATTTTACTGACACATATCCATTTTGTATAAGGGACATTTTATGTTCAAAATTTTGTAGCTAGATATACACTAATACTTTATTTTTTTATTTTTCATGAACATGATGAAACACCTCTAGCAAAAAGGGTAAAAGATTAAAAAGAGGAAGACAGCTAGGCAAGATACCTATAAATGTTTAATACTGGAAAGATAACTAGTGATTTAGTTATTTAGATAGCTATTTTCATTATGCTATTTAGACTCATATGTGATTATTTTCTGAGTTTATTTCTTACTGATGATATTAATAGGTAGGTACTTTAATTCCCAAGGCTAATAAAATCTAATCTTATTTAATTTACGTTTAATCAAATTTATTTTGTTGCTCAACTTGAGAAGTACTGTACAAAATATCATTACTCCATATATTTAAATCTTCCTGACCATTTACAGGCTACAATGCTAGAGTGAACTATGCTGTTAAAGCATCAAACTTCTGAATTGAAAGTTTGTGATTCAGAAAGTCTATATATTGTCTGTGCATATACTTAGGCTCTCACATACACTTGAATGAATGAATTTACTGAGTACTACATTACATTATATATAAATTGCTAGTTAGAAATTATACCTTTTGAGCATTGGCTTCTGGCCCTATTCTCACTCATTGTCTCTATTTATTGTCCATTTCCACTTACTTTTAACCTTGGCCAGGAATTGTCCTACCTTATTGCAGTTTGTGATAAATGTTTCTTTAACAATGAAATATCTGTCTATATTAGATAGCTTTCCTTTAATGAATTCTTTACTCCAATTATTATTTTGTTGCACTCAAATACTATATGTTCTTTGTCCTCCCTTTCTTCTCATAAAGGTCATTGACAGAGTAGATAACTATCTTCCTTTGTTCTTTTAAACTCCTGCTCTTATCTAAGCTCTACAAAACTAAAAATTTATGTATTTTGATATTTTCAAATCCTAACTTCTTTCCAAAAACAATTTCCACTATTTTCTCCCTAACTCCACGTGTAATTTAAATCATTAATTTTGAAAATTCTTTTTATTATATTAACTCATTTGTTCTTACTTAGTATTACAGCTTTATATTTAAAACATTCTTTTAGGATAATCCCTTCCTCTAATTTCAAAATACTGTACAAATATTTTAATGCTCTTTCCATAATCAGAATTTTCCTCACTAATCGTCTTATTTTATTTTGTGCTACTTCCTACCACATTATAAGCCTTGCCCAAATTTGAAATCTTTAGGTCTAATCAGTTTTCCATCAGGGTCTTCTGATACAATCTTATTGGTAACTGACAGCAGCTGATAGTGGCTGATGGCTCCACTGAAGATGTTTGCTACAGCAGTCACATATGAAACATTTGGGAAGAATATTAATTCCCATGGACCACAGCCTAGAAGCCCAAAGACTTCACAAACTTCAAAGTTATTTGTTTGTCCCTTCCTTTCTTCCAGAAAAAGCACAATAATATATGAAAAAATATTTCAATCTATAGATAAATGCATCATTTTGTGGAAAGCTTATAGTGGAACCATGCTGACGATGAAGAAAATTTGCCTTTGAAACATGACCAAGTAAGTGAAACAAAACTGGTGAAATTTGAGTGATTTCCTCATAAATAATTTGTTTCAAAATCTTATTTTTTTGGTAATTTTTACAATTTTACACAGGCTATGGCACTGTGGTTGAGTATTACATTGCTTGCCTACCACCAAGTCTGCCCAGGTTTGATCCCAGCAGCCATATGTGAGATTTTTGGCAGATAAAGTGACACCTAATTTTTCCAGGTACTTCAATTATCCTCTGCCACTCATTCTGCTGTTGCTTTACCATCATCTCATTCACATCTTCATCATAGTCCGCTGATTTAGCATAATGTAGTTTACTGATTTTTGGTACATGCATTTACAAATTGACTATGTTACTGTCCTCTGCCATCTATATATGGAACTACAATGCTGGAGGCAAGTGAGTTAGAATTAGAACTTACTAACTTAAAATTTTATACAGACAGACCTTAAAAGAATCTTTTGAATTTTGAAATAAGTTAGACTGGCAATATAATTAGCATTTTCTATACTTTCATTAATTTGTGTATTACTTCTAATAAAATATAGCGTTTTATCAATTATTTCAATAAGATAAATTGTTGCTACAATGAAAATTTACAATTTATATACAATATGTGGCAAAACAAATGAAATTATCAATCTTTCACTGTCCAAGTTTCCATAGCAATGAAGTATTTATTTATTGTACAATAGTTTGATCCATTGTGAATTCAGTTTTGTTTTGATTTCTGCAATGGTAGTTATCATGAGAGAAGAGAAGATGCATATCATGGAACACTATTTCCAGTTGTTGGAGTAGGACAACAGAAGGGACCGAGTTTGGTTCATGTTAAAGAGCAGTACATGGAGAGATTTAATAAGGAGGTACCAAATAACAAAACAATGTTATTCAATTAAGATCATTGTATGATTGAATCAAACTACACCTCTTACTGGCTCCATTGTTTATATGTAGTAAATGTTTCACAAATCCTCATTCTTATCCTCAGCTACCCGTCAATGTAGAGAAACATTTCCTACATTTACTACATATAAAAAGTAAGTTGAGCCAACAAGAGTGCGCAGTTCAATTCAATCATACAATTATCTTAATTATATGATTAGTTTCACTGCACAAGTTCCAATTAGCATTTCTAGAAAGCAATGTTAATTGTTGTTGGCAAGTTCTGTCATGTAGATCTGTTAACAAAAGGGAACAACAGGTCACCCAAGAACTGTTATCACAAAGGAGAATCAGAGATTACTTCTCCAACAGGCGTTAAGAGTCACCAAAGCATATTCTATGATAAATATCACTGAAACTTGGTTTGACCATTAGGTCTGTTCAGGATGTTTAAAGAACTAGGTAGATTTGCTTGCTGAATTCAAGTTGCTCAGTATATAACAGGAAGAGATGAGCGAGCTTAATTGCAGTATTGTAGCAGCATATTTTGTATGACTTATGAGGATCCAGATTTCTTTTGTAATATATGGTTTTCACATATAAGCTATATTTAACTTGATAATTACATCAACAAACAAATGATTCATTTTTTAGATTTTCAATGGCCTGATGTTGTTATACAGAAACTACGGCACAGTGTGTGGGTTAGGATTTGGTGTGCCCTGTCTAGCCATGTAATATAGGGCCCTTATTTCGTCAAGGATGCTGCAGAAAATTTGCAACAGTAAACCAAGAGTGCTACATTATTATTACATTCATGTAGGATTTGAATCTTTTTTTCACTCCAGAAACTTACCCCTCCAACAACAATGGATGCAGCAAGATGGAGCAACAGCTCACATCATGGGGAGTCAACTTGCCCTTCTGCGATAACACATTACAGATTGCCTAGTTTCTCATGGAACTCCATTCCTGTGTCCTGCCTCTCCCCAGATATCAAGGCCCCTGATGCCTACATATGTTGAAAGAATGACCCACCTCCAAATATTCCTGAACTATGCTAGATGATAATGTCATTTTTTCTGTGCTTACAGCAACCTTTGTTCATCAGTATTTTCAATAATCATTAGAAACATTATGAATAATGGTGTGGCACATGATGGTACACATTTTGAGCATATTTTGTACCAATGCCATTAACTAACATTTCAGTATTGTTTGTTTTGCCACATACTGTAGTTTATAACTCACTATTAATGCTAAGCAAAACCTTATAAGTTCAATTAAATTAAAATAATCTTATAGTAAATTTTATTAAATATATCTAGAAGCATTGATAATGAAATACATTTTATAATACAATTAATATAAGTTTTATTTTAAAATAAAAAAACTTTTTCCCTCTTCTGTCAACATTTAACTATAAAATGTTTGTTTCCTGTGACTGACAACCTTATAGTTGGTGGCCTTTACTTAACAACAATATGGACATTATATTCTGTTAATGGATATCATTGTATGATTCAGTTGAACTACACACTCTTAAAGCTTCACTTACTTTTCATGGAATACATTTATGAAAAGTAAGTGAAGCTTTAAGAGTGTGTAGTTCAACTGAATCATACAATGATATCCATTAATATGATTGGCTTCACTGTGTAAGTTCCAATTTACATTTAAATTATATTCTGTTCTTACCTATTGATCCAGGTTCTCCTTTAGTTCCTTTCTCTCCTGGGAAACCCTCTGGTCCAAGAGTTCCTGGTACACCTGGTCCTCCTGGTGTTCCTGGAGGTCCTCGAGGGCCTGGTTCACCATTAAATCCATCTAATCCTTTTGGCCCAGGAGGTCCTGGATATCCTCTTGGACCTAGAGATCCTGGTAATCCTGGTCTTCCTTTACCACCCTGCACACAACAATCAAAGTCTCCAAAACTATTCAATAGGTGCTAATAAACATTATAAATATTCATTTCTTTGGCAAAGAGTGCAATCATTGTATAGTCTTTAACAATTAAAACAGTGAAGAGTATTTTATAACTGTCAATTATTATGAATAGCCAGATAAAACACCATGATTTAGAATTGTTCAATTAATACTGATAGAGACTGATGCAAGAGCAAGCAAACATTTTAGCTGCAATATGTTTGAAACATGAAAACAAGAATGAAGGGAAGAAATGTTGAATAGGAACCATTCAATTTCTGTAAGACCCTGAAATGGGAAATAAATAGATAAAAGGAAATAGAAAAACATACTCTGCCAGCACCACTGATTACATTGCAAACAATTTTTTTTTTCTGCCCAGAAATATATAACCATAATACAATATATCAAAGAATACCATAAGTTAACCAATTAGTCATTATAAATTTGAATTCTGAACAGACTGCTTACCCCAGGTGCTCCTTGTGGGCCGCGCAAACCTGGAGGTCCAGCAAGTCCATCTCTGCCAGGCTCACCTTTAGGTCCTGGTCTTCCAGCTAGGCCATCCAAACCATCATATCCTCTATCACCTTTTTGTCCTACAGGACCTGGTGGCCCTGGGAAACCATCTCGCCCCTAAAAAGCATACCATAATTACAAGTATAGGTAGTAATTAACCTTCAGTTAAGTGCAATTGTCAGCTGATAATAAAAGTGCAATATTGCAGATTTTGAGTTAGATTATGAACACCTAGATTTTTAGTAATGTGAGTGAATTTCCTAATGCAAATATTTTCTGACAGTTTTTTTTCAGCAAAATAAATAAATAAATAAAATAATAATATTCCATTGGTTTAAGCAACTCAGAGGCTATCCTGCTTCAAAATGTTATCACATTCACATTCATATTTCTTCCTTTAATATTTCATTAATACCTATGTCAACCCTACCATGTGGTTAATGATAAGAGAAGTTTCTAAAATGAAGAACACCAAAAAAAGATAGAAATTCAAAAGTTTCACATTACATCCAACTTACCACAACAAATTTAAAATTTTCAAAGAACATGGAATAATGTTAGCCCCAAAGAACAAATATAATAACAAGAATTTACTAGGTTGCACAATAAAAGACACCATACCAACAGAACAGAAATCAGGAATTTATGAAATAAAATGTGCAGATTGTTACCAGAGATACATTAGAAAAACAAAGAGAAATTTGGAAATTCGGAGAAAAGAGCACTTTAGGAATAATTATAGAAGTTCTCAAAATATGTGGAGCTTGTAAATTGCCTCTCCATGAACTGACGAATCATCAGATTCACTTAATAGGGGACATTCTTGGAATTAACAAACTTGTGCGAGAAAACAAATCCCACTCTATTTAAAAAAAAAAAAAAAAAAATTAAAAATGCAACAGCTTTTAGAGAAATATCAAAACTACGTACAATTAATTGTGAGACTACATACTACAGATGTGTAAGGAATATATAAAATAAAACTGTAATCATTTTTGCTTGCATGGTTGATGATAAAACTGATGTTTCAAATACCATACAAACTGTAACAGTTTTCCAATATGAGTTATGTGACAAAACTAATGAATGATTCTGGACCTTGTTAATGCAGACAGTAATGATGTTTCTGGCTTGTCACAGTGTATTCTAGATAATCTTGCACCAGTATTGGAACACCAACCTGGAAAAATATTGCACAAACATAGCAATATTCAGGGGACAATATGGGGCATCAATGTTAAAATTAAAGACATTTCAGCATTCTTCTCAAATTCACCTGATAAGATGAGCTGCCTTAGAAAAAAAGAATACTGAGGCCATCAGATGGGCTTAAAGATCCAGAATTATTCAGTCAGTTCACATAAAACAGGGAATCCCTTTAGAAGTATTTTTAGAATGTCTTAAATAGGATTCCAAAATCTTTTTGGAACTATTTGACAGACTGCTCGGTTTTTAAAAATGTTTGGATGATAATACATTCATATACTGGCTGAATTTCTTTAATATTCTCATGCCCCTTGTAGACATTCTTTATATTCCATTGCAAAAAAATTGAAACTGACATTGTTAAGAGTATAAGAGGTCATATATAGTTTTGAAATAATTGTAACATAAATTAGACATAATTTTCCTTCTGCTTTACAATAGACGGATGAAGATCCACAAGCCAAAAAAATGTGTAGAGAAACATTCAAAAGTTACATACTGCTGTAAAGGATATCTGTGATTGCATTCTTCTTCAAGTAAGATAATGGTTTGAATCCAAAAACTATCTTTCTGGAGCCAATTTATTTTCAAGTGAAAAGTAAGAAAACTACAAGATAGCATTGTCAGTTCATGACATTGAATCCTTTTCTAAAGCTTTTACAATGGTAAAATAAGTAACTGTTGAAAACAGAATTATGTTTTTTTATGAGCAACCAGTATTTAGTGAAAATAGTTTTAGTGGTTACCTATAAATCTTGAAATGTTGGCCTAGATTTGGATAATTTTAGAAGTAACAACATTTTAACTGTTAGTAATTTATGCATATGTATTGTGCAATCAATTTGAATGCAAAGAGGTGCCATGACAAAAGCTTATGCTGGTCCTACTAGTTGTAGAACTCATCAAGGAACAAGCTTCACTGTGTGAATTTCAACAGAATTTTTCAAAAATGTCTTATTTTTCTAAAGTTCTTAAATGAATCATCAAGGAAATTTGTTAAAAAGTAGCAACAAGGTTATCAAGCAAAATATTTATTTGAAGTTTATAAATAGTAACCAGAACTAACAATTAAATGTGTTGTATAGTTATTTGTAGCACAAATTGTGCTACTTAGTAATTGGAGCTATGCACCTAAGAGCATTATATTCATATTTGTTTACTTTTGCATCAGGATAGAAGTAACAGAAAATGCATATTAGTATACTTTAGTATTAACTATGGAGTTTCGTCCATATTTTCTTAATTGAGAATTAATCACAGGATATTTACAATTTTAACTTTCATCTGATTTTTTTATAATTAATTATATTGTTTCAAATATGTGTGCAACAAGAATTACCATACAATATTTTAATTATTGCATGGGATAATTTTTCCATTTTAAGCAGCCTCCCTAGTCATATCATGCGTCAGCTGCTACTGATAACTCAAAAATAAAGCATTTCCAAGCATAAGGTTACATTACATATTTTTCTTGTTTTGGTGAGAAGAACCTGGTCCCAACATTTGTCAAAGTATTTTTGACACATACTTTATATTTACTTTTTGAAAGACAGTACATGCTAATTGTTGCTAAACAGTAGCAATGAAATAATTTTGATTCTTGAGGACACTCAGCTTCTGCAAGAACAAACAGCTCATAACAATGCCATGCTGGCACCGCTTCTTAAGGATGTGACACAGTGATAACAGCAATAATAACAACAATAATAAGAATGATCAGTTTGTTGTTTAGGATTAAACAGTGAAGTTACATGTTCATCAAAAAATAAAAATTCTGACATTTTAAGAAATGAAACAAATGATTGTGCTGTCTATACATGTTTGTTTCAATATGACAAAATCAAGCCTATCCAAAACTTTCAGTTGTGGATATTTTCTAAAGCAGACTCTGTAACCATCATGATTCAAGCAACTTCCAAAATTCACTTTCAAGCTCCTGCTACCATTTTTACCTATAGTAGAAGGAAGACTGATCACATTCCAAGCTGTAAAGTACAGGTGTTGTAAGTGAGCCAATTCTTACATATACAGCTCCCATAGAGAACTATGATAACTAATTGGTATATTTGCTTGTTAGTACTCTTCAAGATGGTACTGAACAGACAAGCCTAAAAGTTACAAAATACTTTAGTTAGATTAATGTGCCATTGAGGCACATGTATTCCATACTATTCTTTTCATTGTGCTTTTTTATTTTTTAACAGAATAATCTATGGAGTAAGAGTTGTGTAGGATATCAGGTTTAAATAATTATGATAAAGGCTTTCAATTAATCCAAGCGAATGAAATTGACTCTGCTATTAGGTAGCTTTTATATAGTTAATTTAATTACAGCATAATTAAATATAACTTAAAATTGTAGTACTACTTTTATTGGCCTACATGGCCTAATTTAAATCCAAGAAGGGAGCCTCAAAAAAAAAAAAAAAATGTTTGCCTTGGGTAAATGCAGCATTGGAATTGGGCTAAGGGCATTGCTTATAAATAAAATATTACCTATAAATTTCCACTAGCTATAATAGTTAATGAGATATGGAAAAGAAGACTTACTCTTTGACCTGGAGCTCCTGGTAATCCCTTTTCACCTTTCATGCCTACTTCACCTTGCAGCCCTGGCACACCTGACATTCCAATCTCTCCTTTTTGTCCTAGGAATCCAGGCTCACCCTAAAAACAACAGATAATTCTCTTTAGAAAGCACATAATTTATATTTGTATATGTGTGTAATTATGTGCAGGTGTGTGTCTATATACATTATATCTGTGTCTTCCTATTGATATATTGTGTCATTTGTATGCAGGAAAAAAAAAATATTGCATGATTTAATACAGCATCTAATTGTAGTTTTACATAGCAGAAATTGTTACAGTGAAATATAGCATAATTATGCAAATTTTTAATAAGGAATATACTCAAATTTCACTAATTCACCATTAAATCCACAATGGAAGTAGAAAATGGCAATATACTGCAATTTGACACATTCAGAAAAGACACTCATATAGATAATTAAATAAAAAATAACAGCCATAACCCAAAATAACACACACCTGCAATAATCAATAATCAACAACCTCACAAAACTACAAAAAACATGACAGAATACAAATCCAAGTATCAAAAAATCACAGATATAGTGCAGAAAAATGACTAACAATAGATATGGTCAATAAGAAAATAGAATAATTAAAAAAACAAACAAATAAATAAAAGACAACATCACTTAAAGGCTGTAAAGGAGAACATATGTACAAGGAATTCATATTTCATCCACAGACACACCAAATATTCCAGATTATTAAAGATGAAAACATTATTTTGGCTCCAGTAAACAAATGCAGTTTAAAAAACCTTCTTAAAACCAACACAAAATACAAAATTCTGCCAAGAAATTATTAAGCATTTTATAAATCAATCGCAAAGATTACAATACAAAATATACAGGCAAAACAAAAAGAAACATTATCCTATGGTTTAAGTTAAACATGAGAAATGTAAAATATATACCCATAGGGAAAGCAGCAATAGCATATCATTTCCTGTAAAAAAAAAGAAAAAAAAAGAAAGAAAAGAAAGGGAGGGAGGGAGGGAGGGAGGGAGGGAGGAAGGAAGGAAGGAAGGAAGGAAGGAAGGAAGGAAGGAAGGAAAATTCCTAAATAAACCAAAATTCTTAAAAGCTCTTCAAAAAGCAAGAATTAACAGTATGAGAAAATATATTTATAAGCAAAAAAAAATTGTTAATTTTGATCTTCCAAACAACAGTAAATTCATAAAATCTGCAGAGCGGTCTCTTAATACCATGCTGGAAAGCTGACATGAACCATGCTGAGGATGAAGGCAACAGCCTTCAAAACATGTTTGAATAAGTGGAACAAAATTAATGAAATCTGAGTGATTTCCTCATAAAAAATTGCATCACAATATATAATGCTTTTCTTCCAGATGTGAAAAGCATTATTCTCTAATCTGTCAATTGTTTACCCAGTTTAATCCAAAGAGAAATGCTTTCCCATTATACAACTGAATCAATGGGTTGCCATATGTTGCCAAGGTACTGGTAGGGAAATAATTAGTTTTGTCTATCACCAATCATGTTATTTAATTTTCATTTTCATATTATTTAATGAAAATTTATCAGACTTTTAAAAGATTTCTTATTTGTGAGCAAACCAGTCATCTCAATCCAGCATGTTATGCCTATATATGAAATAAAATATTAAGCATGCCAATTCTAGAGCATATGGCTAAAGGTAAGCAAATTACATAATTCAAAAAGTTATTCTTAGTAGTTAAACGAATTATTGCATTTTAATCCTTAACCAGAGGTAAATCACCACTTTCTTATCTGTTATACTCAACAATACTTAATATTTAGAAAACCAACACAGCAGTATAAACTAAAATTGATTGCTTTCAGTATAATTTGGTTCAGGCCTAACCAAAGTTCACTGTGTTTGCTATCCAAACTAGAGATTGCAAAATCATTTTTCATAAAATGTCCAGGAAGTTTAAGCTAAAAGTTTGAGTAGGAACGTAATGCTTTCCAAAATGCCTTCTTTTTATCCTGAGTCAAGAAAACTACTTTGTCTTACCATCTCTACCTCTCTTGAAGTATTATGTAACCCTCACTTCTGTGTAGCTATTTACAGATATACAAAAGATTGTACCTACCCTGTCTCCCTTTGCTCCAGGCTCGCCTCTTGGTCCAACTGTGGCTCCTTTGGAACCCTCACTCGGAACATATATTGCAGGAAGTCCTGGTTGTCCATCTTGTCCTTTCTCTCCCTTTTGTCCTTTCTCACCATGTATTCCAACACCCATGTTACCTTTGTCACCTCTTTGTCCAGGTGGCCCTCTGGGTCCCTGAAACACCAACATATCACCTAATTACTGTTAGCAAGTAACTATCAAAGTAAAGCATTAATAGTGAAAGAGTATGTGAAGGTTAGACTAATGATACAAGGAAATATAGTAACAAAGGAATAATTTTTAGTAATTATACAAAAGCATTGGAATTTTTAGTACCGTTCTATTCAATTGAATTTTATTTTGTTCATAGTAACCTGTACATGCTTTTGGATACCTCAATTGTTCAATAAAGTATAGAATTTCATATAATATTCCTTAAATAATAACTTTCTTAAGGTTTATATACAAATATTTACAGTGATGAGTATCTTAGAAAAATGTGCCAAGATAAATAATATTTATAATGAAAGGCAATACATATACACACTAAATTAAAATATAATAATTCTTATATTATGCACACTTTTGCATATATTAGCAAACAATAATTTTCTACTTATCAATTTGTATATATTTTCTAATCATATACATAATATTAAATTAAACTACAAATGCAAAAACTCATCAAATGAATCATAGCAGTTACTCATTAAGAATTTACATAAATGTTTCTTGAAGCTTAGGAAGTATTGTATATTTTTAATTTCAGAAGATATTTTATTGTATGCCACTGTAGTAAAAAATATTTTCAAACAATTTCCTATTATAAGTAACATGAATTTATCTCTTGTATCAGGATTATGAATCTCTGAATTAATAATAAATTTTTTTATGTGTGTTTGCATTTGTACAATAACTTAATATAAATATATACAAGGTGGTGGCAAAATATTTAGCTCTCGTTGACAATGCGCTGAAGATGCGAAAGAAAGGGTTCGTAAAACTGGTCCTATATATTTAAACAAGTAAGTGGAGCAAAAGAGTATTAGTTCGACTCAATCACACAATGATCTTAAACAGATCTAAGTCTTTTTATTAATTTGTCATGAGCATCCCAACTTCTACCCATATATCAAGTTTCTTTGTTTTTTCCTTTTTTAAATACTTTATTATATCTTGTAAATGGCTAAGTTTGGGGAATGTGGTTTATTATTATTTTTAAGGTGAAACCCCACTGCTAAACTAAGCATTTTTCCTTATTTTTAACACAAACTGTTATCTTTAAACCATGAAATTGTATGTGAAGTTACAGGGTCAATATTTACTTATAGAGCATTCTCATTTTTAGTGGCTTAATGCACTTGTACCATCTGCAAATAAGTTAATGTTTTTTGTTTACATTACTATCTATAATGTCATTTACACATAGAATAATATGGGGTTTAAAACCAGGCTTCATGGAATACCACATTGAATAAGATCATTTGACAATATTGATTTCACTTTTGTTATTACAGTCAACTCCCAATAATTTGCATAATTAATGCATGAAATTCTGCAAATTATCTGCAAAAATTTGTTTCTATCACCTAAAGTTTGGTAAAAGTACTTAGACAAAGTTAACTTTTCCAGTAATGGCGGTTCAGTGAGCAACTGTAGATGGGAGAGATTCTCCCGAAATGCGTTTTACTTTTATGTAAGTAAATGGAGTTTAGTGTAAAAAATGAATACCTAAGTTTGGGATATCATACTAATTACTTAAAAATCTGTTATTTGCATCATGTCAGTTTGTGGACTGTATATACCTAATTTTTGAATTAAGGAACAAAAGATTATTTAAACAACTAAAAAACAGAACAAATAAAAATAAGAAATAAATTATCACCCAGCATAAAAATAAAAGGTCTCAAAAAAAAAACTGTGGTTTGTCACCATTACTTTCTTAATGTATAAACAGTAATATTTATGAAGTGCAGTACCTACAGAAAATGTTTAAGAATAGTAAAAAAATGGACAACTTCATTCTACATGCAGTACTTTTTGCAGATGAATAAAATTTATTTTCACAAGATGAAGATATGTACCTTGTTAAGAAAGAATAATATAAGAGATGAAGGATTAAAAATTATCTTAATAAAACAAAATATGCATGTAGTTATTTAAAAAAAATCTAACACAGAAATGCAGACAGAAACTATAAGAACATGCACCATTTCCAAATAATTATCTAGACTTGTAAATGACCTCAATATAAAGACTAGGGTCGCTATGGGAAATACAGCATGAAAAGCCCTACAAGGATTAATAAGGAATAATAAAATCAGAAAAATGAGTTAAGAAAAGGATTTTTTTAATAATAGAAAACATTGTTAAATAAAGAGTAGAAATTGTCAATTATAACTAAAATAAGAAATAAAATGCAAACAGCATCTCATGTATGTTAAACAACTTACAAGAAAGAACAAATAAGAAATTAAATAATTTGTAATAGAAATAGATAACAATGCATTATAATGATGTGGGCAATTCTAAACAATACCAGATTATATACGGCCAGTATCAATAAGCTTTGGTCTCCTGCTGAAAAGAGATATATCTGCCTTAGCATTGAATAGTGTTTAACACCCATTTTAACTATTGAGGCACTACAGGTGGTGGACACTGGTGATACATGAGATGAGATATATCAAGAAAGGATTTTTTTTAAGGAAGGAAACATTCCAGGCCTAAGTTTAGGATACCTCACCAGCATTTGCCATTTATGAGGACTGAGGAAAACCTGAAAAAACCTCAGTCAGGGAAGACAGTCCTGATGAGACTCGAACCCCAGATCTCCTGCTCACGGGTTCGCACCTTAACGACCTTGGCCACCTGAGGTGGTGTCTGCCTTAGCATGAAAACATACATTATTGGTTATATGTATAACCATAAATAACCTGGTTATTTGAGAAGGGGAATGGAAGCTTTAAAATTGTGTATTTATCAATCTATTTATGTAATATATACAGCATTCACATTCAAAGACACTATAGGTTTTATTTATTCAATTACTTTCAAAACAATTGGCCGTTTTCTAAAAGAAACAAAATGAATAAAAGTATATAAATATAAGGACATGGGTCTCAAATTTAAAATATGAGAATGCTATCACAACCTATAGGGAGACACTACAACATTCCAATTATGTTTATCTCTTCTCAGTCCTTTATACTGCAAACAATACTATTCAGTACCACGTGGAAGGGATGCAAAAATGGAATTTTAAATTAAATCCTGTACTTTCATCTGAATCTGAGATAGTTGAAAGAGACAGTAGAAATTCATGTCATTTTCATCTAGTTATTTCAGGTTTAATTTGCTACTGTGCATGTAGTTTGCTACTGAGCAGGTTCTTGAACCTGCTTAAATGAAGGTAAAAAAAAAGATCAAGCATCTTGTAGTGTTTCCATAGAGCTGGAATTGTGGTGTATAATTATGCACTTCCTATATCACTACAATATGATTACATTCCCCTCTAACATCAATAGTTCTGTAACATCTTATTCTACGAACTTTGGCTCTGTATGAAGGTTTTTCACCTTAGTAAAGGCTACAAAAATTAATAATATGAAGTAAGCTGAAGAAATTCAAATTACTGAACTGCATATTAAGAGATATGTGCATTCATTCAATCACAAATCTCATCAGCTTATCCACACTCCATAAGAGTGCTCACTTCATATAAACCAATATGGTTCATAGCTAGAAGTAATTACATTTAGAAGCTCATAGCTAAAGAACAGAGAATTTTTACGAAAAATTTCACAATAAAAATTGTATATTGTGCATTTTATTAAAAAAAAACAAATTATTGCATTATTGTAACAGTTGTAAATTAATAGGAAAACTTTGTATTTAAAATAAGTATAAATTTATGCAAGAAATAAAACTTAAAATAAAAATGATCATTACTGCATATTACATTTTACTGAACATATTAAAATATAATAATGCCTACAAATTATAATTTCTTTATTTTCATTATGTTGCTCTTGCAACACAAGTCATCACATACATTATTTTGTTTATTGCCTTCAATTAATAACAATTAAATTATTCTTAAAACTTTTTTTTACCACATCACAGATATACAAGGAGACAGTTATATTTCAATGCAATAGCATGTAAATTAAACTTGAGTCATATTCATTCTAATTTGATTACTTGCTTTAAATGTGCAGATAAGCCTATATTTGAACAATTAAGATTATTGGATGAGATGAAGCAGAAATTAGGAAATGCTGCATGTCAAGTTAAAAACATATTTCATGAGAGGCTTAGAAGATTGACTCAAGAGAACCCTGAACTGCAGATATTTTCACATATACCCAATATTCTAGTTAGAACAATAACAGAAACTGATTGTGAGATTCTGACAAAGTTTATACAGAAATTTAAATGTGCACCAGTAACTCAGTTGATGCATAACAAACATCTCTTTAATTTATATGCTTGTTCTCTTGGTGACAATCTCCATAGTTTTACTATTAAAAATCTTAAAAAGTTTCTTGTAATTAATAGTTGTTATAATTATGATAATATGAAAACTTATTTTTTAACTTCAAATAATGCTGTGCACAGAAATTTTCCTGATAATATTTATGAATATTAAAAATATATTTTGACAGTATTTTCTTAAAATAACTAATTGTAGTACTGTGTGAGAGAAAAATTTAAATAAAATGTGTGCAAGTAATTACTGAATTACTCTAGCAACAAAATCTTAATTAAATCTCATTTTATTGACTACATATGTTTCCTTTTATTTATTATAAAAAATAAATATCACTTTCATCAGCATCAAGATAACCATTAACTTTAACCAAAAACTCTAACAAAAAATAATAAGTATTGTTATCCTTTGAAAGAGTTAGCAATTGTTTTACAGTGAAGCAAAGACTGCTGAAGACATACCACAAGGCCCCTGTCTCCTTTGGGTCCAACATAGCCAGGTGTTCCAGGATTTCCTGGTGATCCAGGGGGTCCACGCACTCCATCTAACCCAGGTTCACCTTTCTGTCCTTTTGGAAATAGGCCTGCATATGCTGGTTCGCCCTTCTCACCCTTTCCTCCTTTGGGTCCTGAGTATCCTCTAGGACCAGGTTCCCCTGGCACTCCAGGAATTCCTGGTGGTCCCTAGAACACACACACATATATATATATATATATATATATATGTATGTATATATATATTTATATATATGACATAGCTCTAATATGTTGCTTTATTTCCTAACCAATGTTTCAATGTTAATAGTGAATTTTAGATACTCAGCATGCTTTCAAGTAAAAATACCCCATTTTGTCTTTCTATGTTAGTAGATTGATGCAGAGATGGACAGATCAGTTTCCTTAAGGAGAATGACTACAATGCTTATAACACGACAAAGATGATAAAGTTAATGATTGTGTACTTACAAAATTTTCAAAATTGGGTTTTTCTCTTCTATTGATGAAAGTATTTCAATCATATTTAAAGGATAGGTCACAGAGAGTGAGTTATAAAAATTTTATGTCATATCAATTCAATGTTAATTCAGATATCCCATAGGGTTCTAATTTAGGACCATTATTGTTTTTGTGTTTTATACATGATTTACCTATTGTCATCAAACATTCCAAAATATTAATATTTGCAGATGATGTTAAATTATATAAAAGTATTAAAAGTGTTAAAGACTACTTAGAACTACAATATGATCCAGATTCATATACATGGAGCAAAGTGAACAAAGTTCCATTCAATATTTGTAAATGTGTACAAATATCTTTTACCTGAAGTATAAAAATCCTTTCTAATATCTTTAGAATATTAATAGAACACCACCAGTAGGTACTGCAGGCTGATCAGAAACAACAAATATCACAATAAGAACACTGCAGTTAAACCAACAATAAATAAGACAGAGGAAGGAGGAGAAAGAAGATAAATGTTATAAGAGTACTTACATCAGTTCCATTGCAGCCATCTAACCCCGGAAGGCCAGGAGCTCCAGGTGGTCCTTGCACTCCAGGGATTCCATTGATACCTGGGAAGCCGGGCATACCCATTTTACCCTAGGAAAATATAAAATAAAAAAATCTATAAAGGAAATTTTATTTAAAAACTAACATAATGAATATTCTCTCAGCCCAGCTTTTGATAACTGTGGAGTATAAGAATAAAAGGAAATGAATAAAGTAAAATAAGATGAATAAAATCATTTGTTGCAAAACATTAGAAGAGCGGACAAGGAAAGAAACAGAATTTCTGAAGAAGTTGAACAATGCAAAATGAAGCCTAAAAAAGCATGCCTAAAAGAAAAAGGAAGGGGGGAGCTAGTGCACTTAATGATGCAGAATATTCATCTGGGCAGGTTACTTACTCTTTCTCCTTTAGGACCCCTTGGACCCTGAGGTCCTGGTTCCCCCTTATCTCCTTTTGGTCCAGGAAGACCTTCCATGCCAGGAAATCCTTGTTGGCCCTTAGGTCCTGTCTGTCCAGGAGCACCAGGCGGTCCCTGTTCAGGAAGACAAAAGACAGTCGATTAAGATACTATTGCAGAGATTAATAAAAACATGACAGCATATCTAAAATGTGGAAATGCAGCATTAGTAAGTCGTGCAGAATAACTTAGTACCTTGTTTCTGCCTCTTGCTTTATTTCTCTCTATGCAAATTACTGCTTATATAAGTCTATTGATCTTTTACTTTTCTTTCTCAGAGATGTTTCATTCATTCAAGCATTGATTCGTATTATTCCCTCCTTCATTTAATTACTTTGCATTATTATTTTACATTTTGTTTACTTATCTGTCTATTAGTTACTTTTTCTTTTCTAACAGTTTGACAATCCAAGGATATATATATATATATATATATATATATATATATAATACAAAAGAAAAATAATGTAACACTATTAACAATGTAACAAATTAACAGTAATTATAAAAGTAGAAAAGGATAAAACACTACGAAAATGTCACACTTGAGATCGCTATATTTCGAACTCATGGAGTCCTTCTATGGCAAGAAGACAAATGACCATTTTTTATCCTTTTCTACTATTATTATATATCAAACTTTATTTTTTCAAGAAATTACCGTTTACACTCATCATTATTCTGTACTAATGGACCTAATATCTAGACAACACTTCAAACATCTTCTTTGCATAAGAAGGGCAAGTATAGAATTAATCTATTTTAAATGTTGTATCAAAGTTTTAAAAGATAACATGTGGCGTTGTGAGTTCGCGGCGCCAGATTCCGGAGTTAATGGAGGAAATCGAGCAAATGGAAGCTTTTAAATGTGCCTCACTATTAATATTTGGTAACGTAAATTATATACTTAAAATTAGTTTCCAATAATAGAATAAATGCATTTTAAAGTAAGGAATAAATCATTAGTTTATATTAAGTTAATTATTTATGGTTCTATATAAATAAGTATAAATCAGCAGTTTAAAAAAAAAGGTATATAATAAAAAATTTCACTGTCATACCTTTTTAAAGTAACCAACAAGACGAATGTTCTTTAGAAATCACTTAATATGACGAGTCATTAAGCTTACAAAACACTAACTTCTGCACTAAACTTCACATTTGTTTAGATATAACTGATTACCTTTTGTTTTAATACCTACACCCATATGTAAAACGCTGCAAAACAAAAGGAATTATATAACACACAGTGCCCCTCAGTAACACAAGTCAGAATTTAATCTGCTTAATAAATTTACAAAAAATACACGATATAAAGCCGCTGTCCTCATTCTTCTTGCTTAAAAGTTCTTTTGGCATCACCTAATATCTACAGAATTTCACTTTTTAAAAAATATATGAAATATGATCACCATGATGATGACGATATATTGCTTTAAGCAGCCCCTTTTCAAAACTTTTTACTTTTTTTTTTCCCCCTCGTTCTTACTCACTGTTTCTTTCTCCTGCATCTTGCCTTTTAATAAATCAAATTCATTAGTTAGGAATATCTGAATCCTTCGATCATATCTCCAATTATTCTCCAAGAAGCATATGCTTGTCTCACTTCTCTTGTTCACTTGAACTTAACCTTGTTGAATTCCGTTTCTCCTGCTTCTTCTTCCAATCTCCTTGTACTATTCTTTCTTATTTTTGTAAGCTCTTATTCTCTTTTTCCTCTACCTTTAACCTCAAGTTGGGTTCTTATAAGATCTCACTAGTGGAACTCAAGAGCGCAAATTGCTCCTTTCTACATATTTCTCTCCTCTGTTATACACATACACTAATCGACACACCCGAACAATTACACATATGTACACAAAAAGGTAAATTTTTATTGATTTGCTTTATTTACGGACGTTCTTTAACATCTCAGGTCATCAGCGTCCCATTCAACTCAGAGCGTGAAACGACCGATAACTTTGCTCAGAGCTCCTCCTTTCAGACTTGGGGTTATTTTACGTGCTGTAAATCTACATAAATCTGCCTTCCGAAGACAACCATACTTAGGATTTTTACGCCCGAAAAAATCCATTGATCCTAGCCGGGAGTGAACCCGCGATCTTGGGTCTATGGTTACTAGGACCGACACTCTGGTTGCAAATTAGCGAATGTGTTCCATTTCTGGCAGAGATATTTTCCTTACACTGTAAGAACAACGCAAGTACAAACTTCAGATACTTAACACTCAGTGCTTATTTACGCTAATAGTTATTTGTATTCACAGTTATCGAAGAGATATGACAACTTTGAAAATAACAATAATAATTCGGGATATGACCCGTGTAACGAGATAATCTTAAAGGTCTGCAGGGCACATGTACTCATGGGGGAGATTAGTGGTTGTTGTCGGATAGAACCGTGGTAGCTCAGACGATAACTTCGGCACGGTAACGAAGAATTGTGTTTCGAGTCCTGTCCCTATCAGACTGGTTCCATCCTTCCTCTAGGCTTGTTAGACGGCACGGGTTTTAGCCGCTGCGTCCTTTGGATTACAGAGGGGGGGGGGCATGTCATCACTATGCCGACAACCCGCCGGTTACCATTAGCAAGTTTTCTATTATTTGCTTTACTTCTGTCCTAACGCAAATATAATCATGTGGTGCAGCTCTTTTATCATTGGCTCCAGGACGATGTACATTCCTAGTGTTTCACGTAGTAGTCCTAAAGGAAATCAAAGTTTAAACTTTAATAAGGGATATTTTTTATTGAGAAAACCGTATTTGTGAATGTTGTAATAATCTTGAGAGACACCAGTCGTTACTAACACCTTATTATTCATTTTAATTGTAAGTAATTTATGCACATGTTGCTCTCTGTACAGTGCAATCCGTTTCAATGCAAAGAGACACCACGGCGGAAGCACTTGCTGGCCCTGGTAGTATCGTAAAATACTGTCGAGAAAATTCGTTGACAAGTGGCGTCAAGGTTAGGGTGCAACATTTTTATTAATGAAGTTTGTTAATAGTAGCCAGAGCAAAAAATTAAATGTGGTAGCACTAATAATATTACTAAAAAGATCGCAGCGGTGCACCGCGCAGTGATACATTCATATTTGTTTATGTCAGATAGAAGTGTGAACAGAATATAGATCAAAGGATGATACCTCTCTGTCAGGCACTTCCCAAATTGTTCTCATAAGGCCTACTAACTTAGAAAATTTCTAGCAGGTTACAGGTGTTGAATCCGGAATCTCCATGCTAAGTCAGTTATGCTAACCACTAAACTATATTTGAATCCCTCCTCTCAAATGTTGCTTGAGTCGAGTGGTGCGTATTTCTTGATTAGGGACTAGATTTGCAGTTGCTTTATGATCTGACACATTTCGAACTTATCTAGTCAAAACAGATGAGTTTAGCAGATGCTCCTGTAGGATTTTACCCTCTTATGTTCTAAATTCTTTTTTAAAATATCCGCTTGTTGAACATTTCTGAATTTTAAAAATATTACACAATTAACTTTTAACTGTTTAGTTATAACTGTGCTACTTCTTCTTGGTGAAAGGCCCCAAGGAAAATCTAAAACTTTCCAATAGACAGAGGTTGATTATGAGGAGAATACAACATATGAACATTAAAATCACTAAAATTCTTAAGTTAAAATTAATGGGTCATCGTAATTCTAAAATATGTAACACCAACATTGTTGCACCACCCCTGAAACAAATGAACTTGCCAACAATACAACGAGCTCAAAAACTTAGGCTCATCGTATAGCAAATACTGTTACAGAATGTTTCCTAAAAACAAAATCAAATCGTGAACTAAATTAATAGGAAATACTGTGGATCTTAATCATAATTAATTTATCCTGTACATAAATAATATATTAACATTCTTAACCCTACAATGAATGCCCTATTTTAACACCAAATTTTTCATATGCGGTTCATGCGGATCCCAATGTAAGAAATGCCCATTCTCTGTTAAACATTTCTACTGTCGGTGCTGAAATTATTTAACTAATATGTATAAGAAATGAGCAATAAAATTAATATAAAATCAGACTGTAGTTATTAATATAAAACATAATGAAATTACTAGAGACAAGAGAACTTGGAAATACATATCACTAATTCTGTAACACTCTCTGGTTTTTTGTTAACACTACAGCAATATTATAGCCCCTCTGAAGATATTTTGAATTAAAAAATTACACTATAATTGGATCACAATAAACTTACAAAGACCAACTACTTCAAACAGTAATCTAAACAGGTAATATTTTTAACGTTCAGGACAAGTTGGTTTCTTACAAATAGTACAGTTGGTATAACTTTTTTCCCCTCCTATTTGAGGAGGTTCCCTATTCCATTTATAACCATTTTTTCCTACGAGAGCAGCTGTCACCTTTTCTTTATCACCTAAATCAGTAGAAATGTCATTTTCATATTTAGTTATTTCTTCTATAGTAGCTTCTTTTTTCACTTATAGATCATAATCTGATTCACAGGAATCCAAGCTCTAAATATGTCACACACATTTTCTCTCATCGAGCTTTAAACCTGAATTGATACAACAACGAACATTTTACATGGCCTACAACAATAAATAAAATAATTTTCAACAATATATAGCAATGCAATAGAAACTAAAAGAATGCAAGGAAAATAGGCAAAATACAAACAGACAAAAATAAACGTAATGTATATTAAGTCCCAGTGAACCCTAGAAGTCTAGTGTCTAGAAATGATTAGAAATAGACACCGATGCACATGGTACATGAAAGGCATTCAATAAAAAGGAGAATAAAACACCGTAATTATCTGAAACATGAGTTTATAAGTATTCAAAAAATTAAGTTACTGATAGGACCCAAGGTTAAACATTTTATTTGATAACAGAAATCCAAAATTGACAATCGCAAGGGACAAACTTGACGGATTTGCCAAAGCCAAACTTGAATCATATGGAGGAACAATTCGAATATGGAAGTCGTTGCAATTTCACTGAACTCCCTTTTCGCATGTTAACAAAATATGCTCCATTAGTTTCAGATGTTCAACGGAGTTTCCGCATATAAGGAAAAAGCGTTAGCGACTTACATTAGAAAACAGAAATACTGTGCGCAAACCGGAGCAACACATTGGTTGAAACCGAGTAAATATCATGTTTACTTCCAAAATAATGTTAGTTACTTTGTTACTTACTACAGTGCTAAATAATGTTAATATAACTGACTTAGACCTAAATAAAGATATTTTATCAGCCCCCAATTTTTTTTTAACATTTTTGCAAAAATTTTCACAATCCTTTTCAATCATCACTAATAAAACATTAAGACATCTCTTACCCTCGATCCTTTTTCAGCAAAACATTTTGGTACACAGCATGCTGTGCCGGTGCAATTCACAGGGGGTAGTCTGCCGCCCACTACAGGAAAAATGTTATAGCTGCTGCTGCCAGAGCCGTAAGTGCTGCCATCTACTTCATAGCCGCCAGAATCAACCCTCCCAGAGAGACCTGTCGTCCTGTTGTACGACGACCAAAATTGCTGTAACATAAACGCGCATTTTTTAATATAATGTTTGTTCATTCATTTATTTTTAACTTACCGTCTAATTTTCTTTCCTCATGTCCCCTAAGCATTCCAAAAGTAAGATAAATATTGTCTTTATAATAAAATGCATTGCCATACTGAGCCAAATCTTAGTTATACTATGCCGACAAAGTACAGCATGAAAGGATCGCAGTGTGTTATCAATCAATGTCATTATTTTATGACGACTCTGGAACCTGCTTCGCCATTTAGAAATGAAGCGATATGAGTTGCAAACTGCTAATTTGACTCAGCGTTGGCAACCTTTGGCTTATGCTTTTAGACCACACATTACACATATACTTTTTCTACTTATATATAAATTGTCAACAGTGATAGATATTAAATGTGGTTAGTCAGGGAACATTATTTTAATCCATACTGTAATCAGAACATTTAATGGGCACTCACCGATAGAGTCGAAGGGAGCAAGGTGAATGCCTCGGTATTTTACAAAGAACATATTATGTAATGCTGTCTCCTGCAAAGTTTCTGTTGTTAACAGAAGGAGTTAAGGAATCTGATATAAATAAGACCAATGCATACATGGCTAAAAGTCTCTGGAGTTAATACTATGGCTATACAAAAGATATCGCTAGCATACTAAATAAAATTGTGTTTAGTTGGAGTTGATTTGTAGTAATTTGTATGCAAAAAATACATAAATAAATAAAAAATAAAAAATAAGAAGGAGAGAGAGAGAGAGAGAGAGAGAGAGAGAGAGAGAGACACGCCGTTTCCCTAATTTTCCTTCAACCAGAGACAGGCGTTACAAAACGCTTGCGATAAGTGTGTTCTTTTCTATTAAATGTTTTAACAATGACAGTGAACACAAATACTGCACATGATAGTTTATTCAACTCTTTGAAGTTGTGTATACTTACATTCACCATTTAAATAACCGTAGACATGTTTTTTTTAATAGTGTTTTAACATCCGTTTTTATTACTGAGGTACCATGGTTTTTTTTTTTTTTTTTTTTGATTGATTTATTTACGGACGCTCTTTAACATCTCAGGTCATCAGCGTCCCATTCAACTCAGGGCGTGAAACGGCAGACAAATTTTGCTCAGAGGCCTCTCTTTCAGGCTTGAGGTTCTTTTTCGTGCCGTAAATGTACGACACGGGGCCCACGGCTTTACTTCCCTTCCGAAGGAAGCCATACGCCCGAAAAAATCCATCGCTCCTGGCCGGGTTCGAACCCGCGATCTTGGGTTTAGAAGGCAAGTATGGTAACCACTACACCACCAGGACCGACCCCATAGGTGGTGGACACTGATGACACATGAGATGAAATGATAAAGTGGGAAAGGATATTTTTAAGGACGGAATCGTGCTAGGCTTAAGTTTAGGGTACCTCCCCGGCATTTGCCATTTATGACTGAGGAAAACCTGGAAAAAAAAAAAAAAAAAAAAAAAAAACCCTCAATAAGGGAGGACGGTTCTGGCGGAATTCGAATACAAACCTCCCGCTCACGAGTCCGCGCGTTACATTCGCTTTTGAAGCTGATATAATGACCAGGTGTAGGCATTAAAAGGGGGGGGGGACAAGAATGGAATGTTCAAGAAAACTGTGCTGTGCATGTGAAAATGATGAAGTTAAGGATTTGGGAATTTACAACATCTGCGGTACTGATGTTCATGAAGAACGTTTGACTCACAGCTGCAGATGACTATTTAATTTTCCAAACTGTCAATAAAGTGATGTATTTTTCTTAGTGACACCGTTTAAAACTGCTAAGGATTGCTAAAAATGTGTTCTATTGCATACATTGGTGTTAAAATTAACTCCTTTTGAAATAATAACTTTAATTGTGGTATAGCCATGTCTATTACGTATTAACTGTACATTTATAAGACTTTAATTAAGAGATATTTACACATATTTGATAATTTGCAATATTTAATTCCTTCAGTAAATTATAGCGAGATCATATGACTATAAATTGATTTTAATCAATAGTTCAATATACAAGCTGCTATAACAGATTAAAGTGAGGCTGACCATATTGCTATTGTTAGCCTTAATTTTAAGTATAAGTGAAGATAGGAATAGGAACCTAACAAAGGCTTCAACCATTTCTATATAGTTTTGACAGTCAAGATTTGGCTGCGGGTTTATCAAATGAAACATTTTCCGCTCGTTCATAATATTACACTTTGAAAATTGTAATAAACAAAGAGTAAAAAAGAGAAGGAAAACGAAAACTATGAAAGGTAAATTATAATTAAAAATGGAAATAAAGGACGGCTAGTGAAGACCGGAAGTGGGGAAATAGAATAAAGTGACAGAAAGATGACATAGTGAATAACCGTATTATGACCCATCCTATTAAAATACTTCGTTTTTAGCGTTATGTTTAAAATTATTATGGGTTACAGTTGGAGAATTTTAAATAGTTACCCAGAAAGTGAAAATAATATTATATGATATAATTCAAAACTTTATCTGTATTTACCACATGTTAGGGATTTTAACATTTCTTAAACTGAACGTTTAACCATTGTCTTTAAAATTATACCGCTATGGAAGTTAGATTTTCTCAATTCTGTTTTTCAATTGCGACGGCCCCTGTTCTTAATTCTGAAGAAAGTGCTGACAATCTCACACACAGTATTTTATCTATGTACGCACTATTTTTAAGTGAATATACAGGGACATTAGGATGATGATCTCAACCCTCTCTTATGGGAGAAAGCAATTTCTAGCACAAATAGAGAAGCCGCCGTACGACAATTGAAAATATCGAGAGAACGGCCCCTTTCCGGAGTGAGTGAAACGAATTTTGAAATAACGGAAACAGAAAAATAACATGCTTGTAATATAATTTTGTCTGCATTGGCGAATGTTCTCTTTATAAATAATATAGGGCAGTTTTTTGTTTTGTTTTAAAACTAGTTTATGTTTTATATGTATTTATTAATGGAATAAAATTAATTAATGATGCCGTAAATGAGCTCGGAGTCCTTGACACCATAAAACTATCTGGCATTCATCTTCTCAGGGTAAGGAAAAAAACCCGGAAAATCTTTAAACCAGACAGTTTGACCTGACAGGTTTTTTTAGTAGTTTTTTATTTTATTTTCTGTCATAATACCTCACATATTAAGCTGTTCAAAATGCAATTTAAGTCCAAGTTATTTCTTTAGGTTTATATTGGCGAATACAACTCGTAAAAACTTACTTCCTGAGGTAATTTAATTTTAATTTACCTTTTAAACTCAATTAAATATCGCCACTCCTATTACAAAAGAAAATATTGTTTACTTTGTTTATCATAATATAAAAATAATTACGAACTTCAATCGAGGAAATCATCATATAAATTGAGCATTTATATTGAGTTTTTAGGAAGAAAATTCAACTTATATTACAGTGGCATATAAATATATGCCTCTATCTCGATGCCCTAAAAATTGTAGAACTGTCTGGTAGAAGTATTTTATTAAGCTCGTATTTGTAAAACTGTAGCTCGTTTTCTTCGCTTTTCTTAGAGCGTTTTACGCTCCTTGTCTATTCTCAAGTTCTTTGTGGCAGTGAATAAAATTAATGAATAAACGCATAACTGAACCTTGGGACTGCCGCCTCGCCGCCTGAGAAAGAGCCTCATTCAGACCAGGTATTCTTTATAAGTGTGTTTTGATGAACTTTCTTGCAGGGATCTGGGATCGCATTTAAGTGCATAATTGGAAATATTTCTAAAGCACAGAAGTTTTCTGTCAAAGGCATACATCTGTTTCATATGAACAATCAAGGAATGAGTACTTTCAGCTTTGTTTTTTTTTTTTTTTTTTTTTTTTGAAAAGCAATTGGTAGGGGGGAGAACATCAAAACAACGAGGACAAATGCGAGGTGTGATCAAAAAATAACGACAATATTCGTTTTTCTTAAACAATATTTATTTATTCATCATAATCAATTGTATCCCCTTCAAAGTAATCCCCTCCGGATATAATACATTTGTGCCAGCGCTTTTTCCAATCTTGGACGATTTCTGCAACTCACTTTTCCGTATGCCCTACAGCTCCTTCAGCGATTGTGTTTTTACCTCATCAATGGTGGCAAAACGTCGTTCTTTCTTGGTTTTCTTCAGCAGGGGGCCATGTCCGGCGAATATGGGGGCTGGGGCAACAGAACGTTTTTGCTTTTTACCAAAAAATCACGAACAAGCAGCGAGGTGTGAGCATTATCATGATGGAGATTCCACGAGTGGTTTTGCCACAAATCTGGTCGTTTTAGTAGGATTGCATCACGCAAACGGCGCATTACTTCCAGGTGGTATTTCTTATTGACCGTACGACCATATGACAGGAACTCATGAAGCAATATGTCAACGAAATGGAAGAAAACAGCGAGAAGAACCTTAACATTTGATCGAATTTGTCGATTTTTTTTTTTTTTTTTTTTTTTTTTTTCCCGGTCTTGGCTCTTCAAGCAACTTCCATTGGGATGACTGGGCCTTGATTTCGACGTCATACCTATGTTTCGTCGCTGGTTATGACCTTTTTAAGAAGTTCTGGGTCGTTGTTGACTTCATTCAGCAATTCCTGAGCGACGTCTACGCGACGCCGTTTTTGCTCGAATTTCAGCAATCTCGGAACATACTTTGCTGCCACACATTTCATGCCCAAAACATCCGAAAAAATTGCTTGGCATGAATCAAATAATATACTGACATCATAATCAACCTCTCTGATAGCGATTCGGCGATTTTCCAAGATAATTTTCTTCACTTCTTCGACCTTGTCGGTAATTATTGATGTGCTAGGACGTCCAGGTGGTAGTCATCTTCAACGTCT
Organism: Metallyticus violacea; assembly: GCA_030762175.1. Classification (NCBI taxonomy): domain Eukaryota; kingdom Metazoa; phylum Arthropoda; class Insecta; order Mantodea; family Metallyticidae; genus Metallyticus; species Metallyticus violacea. The sequence continues at coordinate 92,463,027 of CM060843.1, forward strand.
TCACGGCCCTCTTTAAAACGTCTGTACCACTCGTAAGCTCTTGCCTTGCTCATAGTAGATTCATCAAAATCCACAGTCAACATTACGAATACTTTGTTGCACTTTATTCCATTTTCAAGAAAAATTTAATACAAATTCTTTGATCCATCTTTTTCGAAAGTAAAAAATGGCCGAGCACACCAAAACACTCTAATCTTTTCGACTGTCAGCAAAGAACTAAACATTCAAAACAGCTGAAAACACTAACATTGGTCATAAACAGGTGTACCAACAAGCTTAAAAAAAAATTGAAAACTGGATTTATGAAGCTCGCGAAATAAAAAAAAAATGGTCGTTATTGTTTTATCACGCCTCTTATTTAAAGGAAACTAACAAAAAATGGAGTACATATACTTTTAAAGATCATTAAACCATTGCTGCTTTACTGAAATTAATAATTGCTAAAAATTAGTATTTTATTTACTGATATGGGCAATTTTTACTGGAAACAACGAAAACATCTGGGAAAGGACTACTTTTTGTAAACGAGAAATGGAGTAACCAGCTAAAAATAATTCTTTTTACCTGAGGTATGTGCAATTGTGCACATATGCAAATCATTAAATTATTTTAAGTGTACATTTTATTTGGAAATCTATTTCATTTGCTACCACGTGTGCATGCCTCGTTCTTTGATGCCTCCTTAGCTTTCTACTTGGTCCAGAAGCTGTACATTTCTGCAACACGCATGTTAAAAGAGCAGCAAAGCCCCTAGTTTAGAGGAAACATCTTCGCCTACCTTGCGAAACCATACAATGTATTTGATTTAAATTAAGAAGCGTTGGTCAACTGTTTCTTAACAAAAAGCGATTCTGACAATTGCAACACAGGGGGTTGGGAAAGTGTAAGTATAGCATTTCGGCTATAACTGAATTTCTGCAGAAATATATTAGGTAAAATGTGCTGGGGGAACAGGAATGCTTTGAGTCAGGTGCATGCCGCAATATTTTAAGAAAGTTGAATAAATTAATTTTACTACAAACCTTGTAATTGAAGCGTACTATATTTCAGTACATATATCTCCAGTGTTTGTGTTTGCATCTACTGTCTTATTTATTCTTACAATACTTGGGTAGTTTGATAAGTAACTTAGTTTATATGGATCATAAAGTATGCTTTCTACGTATACTATGATCACAAGTTATACTGGTGTTAATTCATTGTTTAACAGTTGTTTAAACACGAGCGTTTCGAGTGACAGTGAAAAATGAATAACATTAAAGGCCCTTCTTTTTTTCTGGAGGGAAAAACAGCAGAGGAAAGGCACAAGAGAATTTTTGTCTACATCGGTAACAAATGCTCTTCCTATGAAGCCGCTTGACTTTGGGTTAAAAAAAAAAAATCAAGCGTAGCAAAACAAGCATCAAAGACTCACTACATCCTGGAGCTCCAAAATCAGTTGTAAAGCCAGAAATCGTTCATAAAGTCCATGATATTGTTTTGGCTCAAAAAAAAATCAAGCGTGGCAAAACAAGCATCAAAGACTCACTACATCCTGGAGCTCCAAAATCAGTTGTAAAGCCAGAAATCGTTCACAAAGTCCATGATATTGTTTTGGCTCACAAACGAGTGAAAGTGCGCGAGCTAGCACAGGACACGGATATCTCAACAGAGCGGGTATCTTTTATTTTGCATAATGTATTACAAATGAAAAATCTTTGGGCAAATGGGTGCGGCACCCATGTCTGCTCACCCCGGAGCATAAGCGAAATTACATGCGAACACCAGCCGAACTTTTGGAAACTTTAGGAAGAATCCAACTGACATTTAGATTCATTACTATACACCGTAAATGAAACAGAAGTCTAAGAGTGGATCGCACGAGGTGAACCGGCTCCGAAAAAGCCAAATTGTGTTCCATCCTCTGGAATGTTAATGGCTTCACTTTTATGACTGCAATAGGAGTTCTTGATTAACTACTTGGAGAAGGGGAAAACCATTACTGGAGAATAGTAAGCATCACTTTTGGAGAGACTGAAGACAGCGATCGCGGAAAAACGTCCGGAAAAAGAAGCTGCTGTTTCACCATGACAATGCGTCGGTGCTTTCAAGCAGCACTGCTCAGGACAAATTCACCGAACTATAATCTGAAATGCTTCCGTATTCAACCTATTCACCTGCTTCGCTCCCTGGGATTACCATCTGTTCCCGAAACTCAAAACTATCCTGAATATACACACATTTAATCAAATGAAGAGATCATACAAGAGGTAAAACGTATTTTGAGGTCTCAAAGAAACTCATTTACACGAGAGAATCAAGAAACTGCAGAACAAGTACGTTGAATTTTGAGGGGACCGTGTCGAAAAATAAAGTACTTTGCAATACTGAACTTGGTCTCTTTAATATCAAACCAAGTTACAACACTAGTGGGTTGTGGAACACAAGACTAAGCAATGGGCACTTCCGTATTATGTCATTGAGAGTTACCAGATGCACTAACATTACTTCACCGCACCGGCTGGATGGTTAATTTTGCCTCTGACGAAGTAGTCCCTGCTACATCATATGCCGGAAGTGTGGAATGCTGCAGATAAACTGCTTAGCATGCACTAGTATCGTCACCAGCGCCATTTCCTCCCGCCGCAGAAAACGCCTCCAGCTATTCAATTTTTTCTGCGACACGCAGCTGTCTTTGAATGGCAGCTTCAGCTTTTAAACTAGCAGTAATAAACCATATGCGTTAATAGTGTCGCTTTATTGTCATACAGAAAGATCAGGAATTATCTAATTAACAAAGAAGAGTAATGAAAAAATCACAAAATGTATAATCTTAACGAATAACTATGAAAAGCGAACCCTTTAAGTCTGTTCAATTATATTTTGTCCTTAGCCTTAAAAGACGACGAATGAAATAATGTCTCAAATTTTAATTAACACATTTTTGACACACACACACACACACACACACACACGTGTGTGTGTGTGTGTGTGTGTGTGTGTGTGTGTGTGTCAATCTCTTAAAAATGTGTTAATTAAAATTTGCATACGTATTTTAACGAGGGAAATAAAATCTCTTTCTGTCTTCCTTCTTTCTCTTGTTCTTGATATTATTCTTTATCTTATTCTTCATTGTTCTCTTCCTGCAATGATTGGAGATATCCTGGTGTGTGAATCGGTGATGAACAAAATTAGCATTTCTGAGACGATGTTACATGGATGGGCTGTGGAGGAATGCAGCACGAATCAAGTTAAAGGACCAAAGTACAACACAAACCTGACTCTCAGAGAGAGAAGTGGAAGTGTGCTTCTGCGTTTGTTAAGCTATAAAGCATCCACGGACATTTCATTATGCATATTGCAACTGCAAACTGTCACATACAGTCTCTCTCTATCTATAGCGTTCGATGTTCTGAGTCAAACATTCGCAGAAAAGATTTACAAAAGGCCTTTAAAATACAGCCTTGATAAAGGAAAACGCTAGATGTAATTTACACCACAAATAAGTAATGACCATGTTAACCATAGAACATGCAAAAAACAAAAACAAAAAAAAAAAAAAAAAAAAAAACAAGAAGAAGAAGAAAAAAGAAAAAAGAAAAAGAAAAGAAAAGAATGAAAGAAAGAAAGAAAGAAAAAGAAAAGAAAAACGATTTAAGCATTCTGCGCTCGATATATATTATTTGATACCCTCATATACAGCGATTCTAAAATTTTGCTTGACCGCAAACTCTCGTTAATGGTCTCTCGCTGTCGGGGACACTCAGTATATAAGTCAAAGTTTAAAATCTTAAAGTTTTTCATTGCTTTACAACATTTAAAAATGTAAGCGCACTTTCTTTCAATATGTTTTTGTAATGTATCCTTCAGTAACAATCATAACGACATTACATTCAAAAAGTATATAAAACGCATATTATTGGTAATAAGTAACAAGCAATCATCATTCATTAATTTTAATACCAGAGAAATGATGCTGCATTTCACTTATAAGGCATGATATATCGGGATTGATACGAAACATTTATTCCGAGTTTTGATTCTTTCTTTTCCAAACGGTTTCTATTCTGGCCTACCTAAATGAAAGTTCTCTCCGGAAGAAATAGTGGCCTTGACTTTAATTAGTTTACGTTAATAAATCCACATTAAGAATTTGTATCTGATTTCGTTTTCTCATAATTTGTTGTTTGTATCTGTACATTCAAGAGTAAATGCTGTTAATAGTACGATAACGGTTTGCGTTCAGGAGGTCACAGGTTCAATTTCCATTAGACCGATCATCCTTGGGTGTTTCGTGATTTCCCCTGATCACTTTAGCGAATGTTGAGATGGATATTTACAATCCACAAAATTTTCGCTTTCTCATTTACATACTTTATCATTTAATTCAGTTGGTTCTGTTCCAGGATCGAAAGTGCCAGAGCGAAAAGGACTTGCGCAGTGTGACGGTGGCCGGCGCTTAGGAAAAGTTTCCTGGCGTCTGAAATGGAAGCAGATCTTTCGAGAGGCTCAAATACCTCGGGGTATTCCACTGGCGTTTAGGGTGTTGTATCTGAGAACTGTTATGGGCCTCATTTGCGTCCGCGCAATCACCGCCCAGGATCCTGTCACCTGTTGTCCCCCTCATCTCATCCCTTCCTCCCGGAGGAACCCCACTGGGGCCGTCCGCACAGAGATGTTAAAGAGCGTCTATAAATAAAACCAAATAACGGACGATGAGGCAGGGACATGAACGAAGTCTTTGCAATGTTTCCCGACGTCGGAGGTGCCCCCCCTCCGTGGAATTCCGAATCCCTCAGAAGGACCGCCTAGCACTTTCGATCCTGTAACGGAGCCAGTGGAATGAAATGAAATGGAGGGCGGAAAATTCGTGAAAAGGAAATATCCATCCCAACATTCATCTAAGCGATCAGGGAAAGTCATTAAAAAAAAAGACCAGGATGTCCGAAATCAATATATTTCAATCCGGGATCTTTCGAACTCGAGTCCCAAGCGTTAACACTTGAGTCATCCCGCTCAGTTACTGAAAATGATGCCCATGTAAAATTTGTCTTTATAGTATTCCTGGAAAGATGTGCCAAAGATTAAAAAAAAAAAAAAAAAAAACTGAATCAGAGGCAACCGGTTTTCTTCGTCATATCATATAGGCGCCCAAAAAAGTTCCTGCCTCAAAAAAAAAAAAAAAAATAGCAGTTACAGCATTTAACGAATTTAACATGGAGAACAGTTGTGGATGTCAGGAAAAACGCCATTGCTGCGTGATCAAAGTCGTCAAATGTGGAATTCTCAGAGGGGAAAAAGCAGCAGCAGCAGCAGCAGCAGTTAGATAAAGTAGTAGCAAAGGAGAGGCAAATACATGTGACAACCTAACCTATGAAACAAGCAAACGATAATGTGAGTTATGCATATATATTTAATTGTTTCATTCTCGTTCTTTATACTTTCAGCATTTTCATTTCACAAAATGTTTCATGCGAATTGACACATGGGAATTTTTAGTGACTTAATAAAAAACTATACTTTTGAACCATAACAACTATAGTAGTGATATTTGGACAATTGCCCATTTGTATCAACATAACCCTATGGTGTAAATTTGAAAAGGTAGCACTTTTAATTTGGAAATTAAGAAATTAATTCATGGATAACCTTAATGTTCGTTTAGACATTGTATCGACGTTGAAGTTGAATATGCAAATAGAGTTTATGGTAGTGTGACCTACTAGTCTATTGTTGGCTCTGGCTAGAACCAGAAAGAAGAAAGAAAAGGGGGGGGGGGAACGCGTAACCTGCCCGTATCTATAAACGCCATGTTCAATGTCGCCATTCTGTAACAATGGATACTAAGATTAAGACAATTGCACTGAATGAAAAGGACAGAATGAGCGATGCTAATGTTAGAGAACGTTATGAAGTGGACATAACCGCTCAGCTTAGGAAATCAGCTAAGGTGAACAAAACAGTTCTGTTGCTTTCAGTAAATATATTTCAAAGTAACATGCTCATAGTCTGGATTGTTGTGAGTTTGTTAACTTATTGACTTCGGGTATTTGGGGATAGGTTTATGGGCTGTCTACTTCTCAGCAGCCTATCAAGAAAGGGATCCTTCAACTGACCTGAGAACAATGGAAAACAGGCTTCAGCTCGCTCCGTTCTGATCTGTTGTCAACTGGCGTGTAGCCTAGCGACCGGGGACACGTTCAATTTATTTGTCACTTCCTCAAAGGTCTAGCTGTAGTCGCTATGAGAGCTCGTAATCCATTTATGTTGGTTTTCCTGTCTGTAACTCATCCTCAAGGGGTTCCTTGTTGAGCTGCAACCTCGCGAACCACCTTTGTGCAGCCCGTTCATTCACAGCATCAACACCAATGGCCTGGCATATTTTCCGCGCCGCTACAATGCTCCTCAGTTTAAATTCATAGAGCATAATCATCTTCAGAGTGCTCATATTTGACTGCACTTCTCGGAATATTGGCTATCACTAAGAAAGTTGAACCGATTAGCTTAACAGTATAACTCTGAGCAACAATTCATCCCCGCCTTAATTTTATTTGTTGTGTACGCCAGAGCTTGAAACATGAGCATCGCAAAAAGATCCACTGATAGCACCACGGAGGGCAGCTATCAAAGGTAGATTAACAGAAGCTCGTATTGCGCTTGTCGGGATTATTATATATATCCATGGAAAAATGTAATTCCACATGTTGGGTATAAATTTCTGTAATTGGATGTTACGGAACATTAATGATATAGTAGTTGATCCATGCTTAATACTCATTAACTGCTCACGTTTCCACGCAAAATAGCACATGTTGGAGTACGGGGAAGAAAAAACAAACAGTTTTATACTTGAAACACCTTTGCATAACCAGAAAATCGATGTATGGAACCATGCTTCATTATCAGTTGATAACTAATGTATTATTTGTGTTTCATAATATCCAATTACAGACATTTACCCAAATATCAGGATCACCTGCTTGCAATTCGTGGACAACAGTGACTTTGTATGCTTTCGAGTTTAAATTTACTCACTTTTAGAAGACGAACTGCTGCTTGTGAATGACAATTTATAGGTATATGCTTATTTTCATTGTAATTGTAACTGCGAGAACGTAAATCAGTTGCACGGATATTACATCCGCTTCGCAGGGAATTACCGATCCGATACTGCGAAACTGGCGACAAAAGCCTGAAAGACCCAGCATTTTACGTTTGTCCTATCGCTGAGTAACAACTTCAAACAGATACGATAGCTGTTACGAGTACCTCCCTGCGATTTTGTAGTTGTCTTGGACCGATGCAATAGAACCGCGGAAGTAGTAAGTTAGTTATTTCATTTTCAAGTTTAAAAAAATGTATTTCTATTGGGTCATATTTCCATCTGATTTCGAGTAAGGCCGAAAATGAGATGCGTAACAGATGATCCTGTACAAGTGGAGCAGGAAAAGTATAAAACAGATGGCAGGAAAAAAGAAAACTTTCTTGCAATAAAAAAAATCTGTAAACATATAACATGTGCACGCACTATGATACTGGAGATCACCGACTCCCTCCCACTCTCTTCAAGCTTTCATTTGTTTCTGTACGCGCTGATGCGTTCAACAACTGAATGGTTTCACTTAGGAAAACAAAATAATAATAATAATAATAATAATAATAATAATAACAATCATCATCATCATCATCATCATCTGGCAGGGAGACCAACTACAGTGCTATTTAAAGCAACTTGCAGGAAATAGTTCAAATTGTTCAAATAGGCATAAGACTTGTTTGACAAGGCAAATATTCATTTCTTATGCTTGGGATTCTTCGGATAAGCAGCAACAGCTTGGTCAATGTTTGGGTGCAATGGCATTCTGTGGTATGATTCATTCGTATGTCAAAAATCATACAAAGTGCATTAAGAGCTAATAAAGGAACTTGTCGAAAAATGATGTACTTGGGCTTATGTTGACAATAAATAAATAGGTACATGCAGAAACTGGTGGGTGTTTTTGTTTCTTATTTTTATTAATTGTTCAAGGGGTTATTGTTTATTTTTTCCTTCATTTACGTACTTCTGCTGTTCTGTTTTTTCTTCGTTATTTTATTTGTTGTCTTCTATTTGATTTTGTCCCATAAATTTTACATATTTTATTTAACAATAATTTTTTTAAAAAACTACCTTTTTAAAATTCTATCTCTTTTCGTTTATTCTATCCTTATTTTGTATTCCATTCTTACTGATATTTTCTTGTATTCTTTCTTTCCTTCCCACATTTAATTTTCTTTCCATAGATTGGTAAGCTTTCTTTCCTTCCCACATCTAATTTTCTTTCCATAGATTGGTAAGACATGACTGATTCTAGTGCCAAACTAGACAAGCTGTTCTATTATTGTTAATAGATTACAGCATCTCAAGTAGCAGTCAAAGCTGCAACATTTCAACTGTTTTTGTGTACACTGAGGTTATTGGAGTTATGGGCCAGCAGAGAGGGGCTGCGAACTGGGAAAAGCCAGTCTTCAAGGCCGTATAATGTATTGCAGTTGTAATTAGTTTGATGGAGGCTTTATCAGCGAGCAGTTGTGCGTTCGTGCTCGGTGCTTTAATTGCGTGTTAAGTATGTGCTAGTTGTTCTTCATTAGTTCTGCTACTGCATAATTATATTGTTGAACGGGTTTTATGTACGATATATATATATATATATATATATATATATGAAAAGGAATTATAGTAGAGAAGTGGAAAGTCAGTCTTTAGCAAGAAAAATCCCTGGCAATCGTGTTCTAGGTAGAGAAACTAAAAAGTCACTAGAGGGACCTCTCAATGACAAAAAATGTTTTCTTCTACCATGGTCTTACGGAAGTAAAGTAAGATGAAATACAGGAATTTCGTATGCAGATGCCGGCAATATATTTCCGCTGAGGGGCATCATTTTCAACACCTCTTATAACACAGATTTGTGACAATTAGGTGATGATGATTATTATTATCATCAGTTTTAAATATGTATAATTTTATGTTTTCAGTAAAAGCATAAATATTAAAATAAAAATACACACTTTACGTGCTACGACAATCTCCCTTTTTCCGGTTGCGGCGGCTCCACTTTCCTAAAGCAGCCGCGCTCAGGCGGTCAGCAACCCAAATAACATTAGAACTGATTTCAAATATAACTGCAAAATTTCTCACCATGTAAGCATTTTTTACGAAGTGACTCATAAAATATGGAAGAACGATATATTAATACACAGGTATCTTACAACAAGAATTTCAAATATATAAATAATTTTAATAAAAATTTTTAAAAAATCACGTTTTTATTTACTTAATTATAAATGAATTAAAAGTATAAAATAATTCATCCTAGCCAAATGCAGATTTATAACCCCATGCAAATTCATAATCTCATAAACTTTTTTAGAAAAATTATTGGAACCAAAAAGTGGGGCGCATGCAATAGTTTGAACCTTTTGTGTGATTGATTTTAACTATAAATACCCTTAATAGTTATTAATTTTATCTATTTTAATGTGGCAAGAATTATCAAGAGCGTTAAGGTAACAATTTGCAGTAATTTAGTAACAAAAAACCGAAGAAAACCATCCACTAAGGAACAAGGGAAAAGGTAAATCTTAGAATAACCTCACATTGTTATGAAGAAACATTTCACGAGAGTCATGTTCCAATTGAGTCCAACAGGGACTACATTGCAAGAATGCTTCATACTATAGGTTGACAAAATTTTCATTGTTAGGATGTTATGAAGCAAAAACATTCACAACATCAACCGTATAAAAATGATATGTTCTAGGATACGTCACTCAAAGTTCAAAAAAAAAAAAAAAATCAAATATTATGCATTAAAAAACCCAAGGCCTCCGATTCTTCTGGGTTTTTCTTCATGCTACGGCGTCGTTAGTGAGTAAAAATTCCCTTTCCGTTGATCAAATAACAAAATTAAAATGTTTTAAATTGCTTTAATGCTTTATTATTGAAATATAAATTCTAAGTTTTGAAAAAAACATAGGGAAACAGAAGATGCCTTCCTATTTCCTCTGACAATAACGCGAAAAAGTTTTTAGAACTAGGGTATTAGTTTTAGGTAATTTTTTTGTCGTTAACAACTTCATGAAAAACCGGAAAGCATCTAGCCAAATTTTAAGTAAAATGAAACTTTTAAAAAAAGAATACAGCAAGTGCACGCCACTGACGAAAGTTATCACGCCTCTCATGGGCATATGCTCTCCCCATCACGCACTCCTGGGGATTATGGAGCATAAAAAGCTTGAACTTTTGACATTAATCCCACCCTAACAGAACGGAATGTTATTGAATGGGGTGGGGTTTTGTTTTTTATTATACTTAACCTTTGGGCCGGATATCGTCTACAGTTTTATTTTCATGGTGCTGTCGTTGCTTTGCTCAAGTCACATTCATTGCCCTACCTTATGGAATACTCAGAAAGTGTACAGGAATGTTCAAATTATGTGTATGTTTTAATTATCAACATCGTATTACTTAGTTTTGATGATTATGAAACCGCCAAGGGTCGCCGAGGTAGTTAAGGCCCTGGGTTTGAATCCCGCCAGGACCGCCCTCCCTGACTGAGGTTTTTTCCAGGTTTTCCTCAGTCCTCATAAATGGCAAATGCCGGGAAGGTACCCTAAACTTAGGCCTGGAACGTTTATTTCCTTTAAAAAATCCTTTCCCAAAATATAATTTCACCTCACGTAACATCAGCGTCACTGCATGTAGTGCCTCAGTAGTAAAAACGGGCTTTAAACACAATTAAAAAAAATGTTGACTATAAAGAATACACGATTTTTGTGTATCCAGGCAAAAGCCTGTGAACCAAGGAAACCGTCAGTTAAAAAAATTCAGTCTGCCATTTGAATCCAAACAGCGTGCCTTCTTACTGTTATTCCTGCTTCTTTTTTGTGCCCGAAACCTAATAAATGTAATATATTTTAATAAATGAAACTAAAACTGTAAATTTATTAGGCTTTGAACCTGATTCAAAACTCTGCTGGGGGCATCATATTTATAAAAATTTAGTTGTCTAGAGTTACTTTTTTTTTTTAGAAACCTCAGAAACCTTTATTTCATTCGAACGTTTAAAATATTTACTTTTCGTTAAGAACCATACAGTGTGTGGAATTCATTTATGAATTCAAGATTTACTTCTATGTGAGAAAAGAGTAACAAGGTTATGCTAAAGAAAAGACTTGATGAACACTGTAAACCTTTATTTATCAAACTAAAATTTCTTCCTATATTGAATTAATTTTTATTTATTTACTGCACACACATTGAACTTTATGATTCAAGATAAGATATGCACAGTGCAAACACCAAGAATAAATTCATAATTGTACACTTGCTGTTACTAAGGATTATTTATATGCATACTTTTTTTTTTTTTTTTTTTTTTTACAAAAGGGTGGCATTTTATAATAAAATAAAATTCCAGGACATTAAGACTAGATATTTTAAAAAATAAACTATGCACTTGGCTATTAACTTGGCCATTTTGTAAATTAAACTACTTTAATTTATATAAATTTTTAAATGTTTTTCTTCATGGTCTTATTCAAGGTGAATTTAACCTGTGGGCATATTATTATTATTATTATTGTTGTTGTTGTTGCTACTGCAGAAGGACGACTTTCACCCCAGTAAAAATCAATGTTATCATTTAATAACAAAGGGTTTAGCTGCATTATGTATTTTAAATTTTTATACAAGTTCTGCAATTGGAAATTAATTTATCTTAAAAAACAAGGAAACAATATTCTGAAAATGCATTACTCTTTTTAATTCGTTATGATTTTGTGTTGCTTTAATGTTTTTATGATGCCTGTAATTATTATTGTAGTATGGTCAAGGTCAGTCCTACCGCCATGTTTTTCCCAACCGCACAATCAGCTGAAAATCAGATGAATAAGATATGCTTTATTTATTTCAATAAAGAAAATATAGTGTTTCAAATTCTATTTAATTTTATTAATTTTATGTATATCAGCTGTTGTTTAAGAATATAATTCAAAGGCAGGAAGAGAGTTTGCTATAGAAATTATTATTAATATAACAATTCATTTTATACATGTGTACGCATAATCCTAAAGTACACCGGTACTTTCCCGCCTATAAAGGATATGCAGCTATGCAAAATGTCGCGTTTTGCACCTTACTGTGTATCTTTTTCACATTCTAGTCCTAACCTGACTGCCAAATTTTAGGGAAATTTGGTAAAATGAAAGGTATGGAATAAAAAGTTAATTCAGCATTTTATTATATTTTATATTAATGTTATCAAGGTGTAGAACATTTAATTTTCAGGTGAAAATAAATTATATTCATAAATTTTCCTCCAGTTAAGGTAGAAATTTCATACTGTATATTTTATTGGTAACGATATTACTTTTGAAAAAGCATATTATACATTTTTATGTGAAAAATACTCTTTTAAAAGTCAAGTTTCAAGCAATAGAACCTTTGAATTTCCACAGTTACTTGAGGTTTCATGATCGAGATAATTTCTTCTTCTTGAGGCTCCTTTGGAGAGAATAGTGGAACTGTGATCCACTTTATGATTCGTTTACCATTCTCTTATCACAAAAAAATATGGAAAAATCAAACAAATTAAAGGATGCCTAAAAATAAAATTTGTTCTGAAAAGGGGCGCTATAAACCGTGCTTACAGATTAACTTCACAGAGAAATGAAAAAAATCGGAATACGTTTTCTCATTATTGTTATTATTACTTAATTATTTTTAGTGATGATGGTATGCGACTTAGGAATATATTGTACTAAACGATGGATGGTGGGTGATAATTTGCTGGAAAACCTGAAGGGAATTCGTGCTCTAAGTTTCCAGACATTCATCTTAAAAACGGAGAAAACTCACTGGAGGATACCCCTAAAGTCACCGCACTGTAGCGTACGAAGAGCGAACCTCGGGGATTCGGAGATGATATCATACGCTATTACTTTCTTCAAAGAGGGAGAAGGTTCCGATGAAACACAATAAAATATTTTTCAAGCCTAATACCATTGCACGGTAACCCGACATTTTTTATAAATAAGCCTAAAGAAGTAAAACGAACAAGTTATGAAATTTAGACATAAATCAAAAAACATTTCCTTGACCACGGACCCACTTTAAAGCTCTTTCGCTATCGTGGACCCCTAAGTGTTAACTCAAACTGTAAAATCGTAAATTTGCATCCTAAATATTTCATTACTCAATATAATAAATAAATACACTTTTACTTTTGATCGTGGCGTATCCTTGCGCAACAGTAATAATTATAAGCAGAACCCGGAAGTTCAGGCATTTGCTTTGGTTAAAATAGGCATGCAAAAAGACACTTAAAATATTGAAAATATGCAGTAATATAATTAAAATAGGCATTTGTTAAAAGTGAAAATAGAGTGTAATAGATATTTAAGATACTTAATAATTTTTATCAGTTAATTACAGTACTTAAGCTTACTTTTCTTGATTACAAGCAATAACAAGATTTTTTTTTCAAGGTATCAACTGTCTTTATCAGCCGCTTGTCAGAGAGAACATTTTTCATCCTGGAAAAAGAATGTTCTACTACCACTGAAGTGATTGGGGCATATTTAAAACAAGCTATTTCGGAAAACCTCATACCAGTTACAACATAACATTCATCTTTCAGGATACCATGGAATTGTTGATCTAAGACAAAGTAAAGTAGTTTTGAATTGTCCTGGCGAATGAGCAAATAATGGGCAGTAGTTTCTGGTATATTTTGTGTTCTGTTTATGCGTTTATAGGAGAATCAGATTAGTATCTCTCTTACTTCCGCAATGAAAACATTGTAGGGACGGTTTATGGCACAGCTGAGCTGTACCGCTCTCATCTTTCTCGCTTGCAATTGTTTGTTACATTTATGCAGCTCAGAAGTTACCCCCATCACAAATGTCGTAGAATTGTCTATCGTAGATCGATACAAGGTCATTCGTCAGGATTATTCAAAACTACAGGGCTTCCCTCATTTTCTATTTCCTGGTATTCGTATGACCGAGGTAACCGTGCGTTCCTTTCACTAATGAAGGTTCTGCTTTTCAAAGAGCTTAAGTGAATAAGTTAAGGTAAAAAAAAATTGACTGCTTACAAAGAAATAAACACATAACAAGATTCTCAATATATATTTGAAACCTCTCTCCAGGACAGTCGCCGTCAATTTGGTCCTAATACACTCTATTTCAATAAGTGCACATCACAAATTTGTACCATTTTTCGTTTTCTCGTAAAACATTGTTTGCATATATTACACTCAAGAATAAATACAGTTTATAGTACTTTTAATGCTTTATGGAACCCTTGGAGGACCTTGTGGACCGCTGGCTACAGACTGAAAACCGTGCTCTAGACACATTTAAATTGGTGTTTATAAAAGGAATTATAAACATATAGATTCAAGCTTGAGACAATGGTGTAGTGTGTTCCCGATCAAAAAGTGAGTTTTCTTATTTTTTTTAGATAAATAACACATACTTTAACACCACTGCTTTATTTTTGGAAATAATAACCAGTTATTGAAACATTTGTTGCAGAAAATGATATTTTTCCGTTCTCATACGATAAAAAACGGTGTACATTGGAGTCATTTGAACACTTCATCTTTCTGATTCGAAATCGTCTACCCCGCATATGTTTTTTTCCAGTTTCTCAGACAAAAGTCAATTGGGGAACATATTACCAACGCTAGTTGTCCTATATGTTATTTGAAATCGTTCTACCCTCTGCAAATTCATGACAACATTTACACACCTGTTGAATGGATATCACATCCGTTACGTACACAAGAACCATCCATCGGTGAATTTTACATATTTCGTATTTTCTATCCTCAGAAATAGAATAACTGCGAGTTCTTGGTTTCTGGACTGCTGTTACATCTAAGTATATTTCATTACATAGGGACTACATGGTGGCGGATACACAAGCACCTGCCTTTGTTTTGGAGCAATAAAGTAGTCACTAACTATCGTACTAGATCCTGTTGATATGCTGAATAATGTGATTGTGATGACATCACAGCAAAATATTTTACAAAGATTCAAACACAACAGATTGGGCCAAAAGTATAGCTTTCAGAGGTAAAGTTGATGATTAAAGATAAAACTTTAGAGCATATGTCAAGGGTTCAGCTCGTATTTAGGCATTAATAGCAAGTAATGAAGATCTTAATAAAATACGTTTCATTCTAGTGGGTGGCATCATTGCAGATTGCTAAAAAAATAAAACTACGGACGAGGTTCTAATGAAGATCTACAACATAGAAGGGAACATAAAAAATTATGCGTTCTATTTTTTTTATCTCTTATATATTTTATCTATCAATATGCGAAATTAGGATTTGGGCAATTCTTCAAACCTTTTAAGTTCCTTGGCAATAACAGCCTGTTTAATCAAATGGCTTGTACTGTTACATTAAAAAAAAAAAAAAAAAAAAAAAAAAAACGACTGACACCGACGTGAGGTTAAGCATTGTGGAAGGTCGGTTCAAATTAATGAATGGCTGAAAAGGATACAATAGTGAGTATCAGCATAATTAGACGCTGAGTTCGGCATTGTAACGAAGCTGAAGAACCAGCCCCTTTGATTGATGAAAAGGAACCGACCTTTCACCCGCTGCAATGATGCCAGGCAACATCCGAGTCGAGGATCCTATTCGTGTTGATCCGCAAGGTAATAATCGATTAATTCTGCTCGATGTTTTCAATTGGAGAAGAGTTTGGTGGCCATTATTAAAAAGTTAGACAGTTTAAAAAATGTTCTACACCAACGGCCGAGGAAGAACATGTGGAAACATTGTTTTTGTTAAAAGATGAACGAAAAACTGAACTGGGCTGAAAAGTAAGTAGTCAATAAAGAGAACTGCCCATAAGTGCAGGTTAAATTCTGTTTATTTTCTTATAAAATAATATATTTATATAATATATTTATAAAATAGGCACATGTCCCGAACCCCCCCCCTCGAGATAGCTGTACCAATCGGAGCAAATAAAAGTGAAACATGGATGCTTAATGCATGAGAAACAGAATGCATGCCAACATCTGAAATGAGAATTCTTGAGATATGTTGCTGGCGTTAAACTGTAAGTAATGTAAACAGTAACTAGAAAAGAAAAGACTGAATATATACTACTAAATGGGAAAATAAAGGAATGGGGAATAAACTACATAAAAAGGACCTATTAGCGTGGTGTAGTCGTAAGTATATGAAATGAAAAGTCATCTATAAGCTTGTTGGAAGAAAATGCTTAAGAAAATTTAAACTGAGAAGTTGAATGGGCTGGGAAGGAAAAAAAAGAAAAAGAAAAGAAAAGAAAAAAGAAAAGAAAAAAAAAAGAAAAAAGAGAGGGGAAAAAAAAGGAAAAATGTAAAAGCTAAAAGCATTACAAAATTTTACCGCTTATTTTTCATTACATTAAAAGTTCGGAACTCTGGTTTAGGGAATTACTTTATAAAAATATGAAGCTTTTTTTTGTAACAGACTCTTTTAATAAAAATAATATTCATGTGCAAAAAGTTCTTATTGAAATGAACTGAAATGAACTAGAGCTCAGTAATGACTGTAATAATGTATATCATGTGTAAACATTTCATGCCCCTCTCTTCATCAGTTTATGAGAAAAAGGTACATATGTTGTGAATTTTTCCCTTACGAGTAAAATAGCATTAAAGTTAATACAACTAATTGTCAATTTACATACTAATCCATTTCTTATACCTGCATCTTCACACAAAGTAATATTATTACCACCACTGGGCAATTTCACTCAACATTTTAATTAAAATATTCAAGTCAATCACTATACTAATATTTTCTTTGTTATCTTAAATGTCTTTCATATGATTACCAGATATCCTTTTGAAAAGTACTAGGGGGAGTGTAAGTGATTGGTTTTTTCAGAAATAGGTATGTTATTTTTATTATCACTACTAGCGTACTTTACTGGATAAATTTTGTAACATCCATTTCCTTTCTTTTCAAATTTAGAATAAACACTGGTGGACCTAGGCATGATATTAGACGTATTTAGGAAAGAAAACTGTAACGTATAACTTGTAAAACTCAAAATAAACACAAAATCTACGAATTGCTTCAAAAATTAAACACACACAAGCAGCAATTACTGAAACAGTAATTTTACTTACAAAATGCATCAAACCACAGCCTTCTATAACATACGAAGAGATATTTTCATTTGTATGCAATATTGCGGCTATTAAAATGGTAATTTGATACTTAAACACATTAGGTAATTAAATGCATTTATTTTTAATATATGAGGTACCAAATTAAGGAGAAAAATCTAAATAATTGTTTAAAAGAAAAAACTATTTTTTTTTTCCAAAATTTAGTAAAGACCGAAATGTTCAGCCTACAAATGAAAGTGTAGTTAAAATCTTTAGATATTAGGCTCTTTTTTGGCACATGAAATTGTTGTTATAGCTTCAAAAATCAACTTAAAGCAACGCAATCCCTGAGAGCACAACTTCTCTACACAGGACGACACAGGCCAACTTATGCACTTCACTCTCACCATCATCTAACATTGCGAATACGAGGATCCTCCAAGCTCAAAGATGCAATCTTCTGCGTTTTACCAAGACGTTTCCAACCAGCATACTTGGAGCAGTCACGGTTAGTTATAGAGGCAAAGAGTTCGAAGTAAGATAATTTCATTTCTTCTCCGTCTTTGCGGGATATAAAGAAAGCATTTCCAGGAAATGATGTACCAACAGCCCAGACACAACAAAAAGGGAGAATTAAGTCGTAGGCTGTAATTTAATGAACGCTCAACAGTTACAGTCGCTCATGTGCGGTTAAAACAACGCGCAGCTCCTGTGACAACTTGAGTACGACAATCCCGCTATGCCTCTCATAATCCTTTAGATATTTGACATTAGGTAATTGTGAAGTCTTCGCGGTCTACATAACCCTCAAGAGTGTACTCGAAAACCATTGCGCTACACCATCTCAAGTGTTCAGAAACTCTGAGAATGACAATTCTGAACCACTGGGAATTTTTGGGCACGATAACGCAATCAAAAATCGATCTCCCGCATTTTAGAGGGGTACATGTGATTTTTGTTTCTCTTTTTCTTGATGGGCTCTAGTTTTATCTCAAGTCTTTTAATGCTATAGTGCCTTTCCGTTCGTCATTGTTATCGTTGTCTTAAACGGAAACATTTTGTGCTAACATTTCTCAGACTTTCATAAATTAATGCACACGTGTTTGTCATAATGTTTATACATATTAACAATGAAATACGTATGTAAAATATATTGTAATAAAAGGTTCAGTATTTGAAACGACTGAAGAGGATAGATTGGTACCTGCAAAATGCCACTGCCGTTTCCATGTACTCCCAACAACAGCTTGCTTTTGAATATGGGAGTGGATGTTAAGTGAAGATGGTGGTTTATTAGAATTATAGAAAGATTTGTTAGGTTAAAATGTTATGACATTATTAAACTGAATGAATCTAGCAATACAGTAGAAAGCATATCCAATATAACCAAGCAGAAACCAAAAAAAGTCCTTAAAAGTAAAGAAAATAGCAATACAGCATGGTCTACTATCAGGGATTTGACATCAACTATTCCTGTCCCGGCCTCAAATATCTGTTGAGCCCATCTTGCTCTTGGGCGACCCGCACTGTAAAGATCTCTTTGTGATATGTATTACGTTAACTACTTAGATGCTCTTTCCAATTGGTGCGGTTCTCTATAGTTTTTATTGAGAATATGTTCAATTTTTTCTTGATATCGTCATTTTTCTTGCGGTCTCTCAATGTATATCCTGCTACTGACCGCAAGAATTCATTTAAAACCCTTTTGGTTAATGTCCGGACTTGACTACCGTATAACAAAGAAGGGGCCGCCGTCACCTTTAAAAGTTCAAGAGTTTCTCCTCGCGCTTTTCCGCTCACTGTTCTTATTATTGTGCTCCGAAAATAATCTAATTGTAGGTAAGTGGAGATTTTAATGTCCGAATCGGTAAAGTATTAATAGGAAATGTTATAGGTAGGTAACCGGAAAATTCTCCAGTAAACTGTTCCTACATCTTGGGTAAGTATGAGGGTTGTTTGATAAATCTGGCAAATTTCCTGAAATGAAAGAACTTTTTGTTAAGCGGCGCCATTGTTGTTAAGAGTGATTTGTGCAACGATTTTAGACAAAGTTTCAGCTAGGTATGATGTCAGTTAATTGTTTACAGCTATCTGAAGTGACCAGTGTCACAGGTGTCGTAGAAAATGGGGGAAAGGGTGAGTTTCGTGCTGTTATTAAACATTTCCACTTAAAAAAGATCATATCAGAGTTGGAGGAAATTTATGCGAACTCTACACTTTCATTGAAGATCGTTAATTTCAGGATGAATGAATTTAAATGTGGTCAAAGAAGCACCGAGGATGAAGCGCACTCCGGCCGCCCAGTTGAGGTCACTTTTTTTTTTAAATGATTTATTTATGGACGCTCTTTAACAGCTCAGGTCGTCAGCGTCCCATTCAACTCAGGGCGTGAAACGGCCGACAAATTTTGCTCAGAGGCCTCTTTTTCAGGCTTGAGGTTCTTTTTCGTACCGTAAATGTACGACACGGGACCCACGGCTTTACTTCCCTTCCGAAGGAAGTCATACTTAGGATTTTTACGCCCCGAAAAAATCCATCGGTCCTGGCCGGGTTCGAACCCGCGATCTTGGGTTTAGAAGGCAAGTATGGTAACCATTACCCCACCAGGACCGACAATTTTTTTTTTTTTGTTGAGGTCACCACAAGAAAATAACTGAAGAAAATCCATGATATCGTAATGCAAGCTAAGTGAAAGTACGCAAGATTTCTGAGACTGCAGGCGTATCAACTGAATGCGTGCACAATACCCTGCAGAAAAATTAGAAATGAGAATAGTGTGTGCACATTGGGAGCCGCGATTGCTGACTGTTGACCAAAAACGCATGTGGAAAACATCTCAAAACAATGTCTGGCATTGTTTAATTGCAATCCGCAGGACTTCTTGCGTCGATTCTTGACTGTGAATGAAATATGGATCCACCATTACACTCTACGGACAAACAATGGACAAAGGCTAGGAGAGCGCGCCAAAGAAGGCGAGGATATTTTGTCGAATGGAAAGGTGATGGTTAGTGTTTTTTAGGGTGCCAGAGTAAAATCCTGATAGATTACTTGGAAAAAGGCAGAGCATATGGTCCATTATGCTTCTCTGTTGGCTCGTTTGAAATATATCTTGAATGGAAAATGACCAAGATAGGTACACAAGAGTGCTTTTACTGAATAATACTCCAGTCCAAAGAGCAGCAGTCACAAATGCTAAAGAGCAATTGCACTGGGCTTCGAATTAACCTTATTCTCCGGATTTAGCTCCAAGCGACCTTTTTCCTATTCCCGATCTTGAAAATTTTGCAAGGTGGGAAGAAATTTGCATCAAATGAGGAAGTGATCGTTGCCGTCGACGAGTAATTTCCAGAGTTTGACAGATCCTATTTTTCAGATGGAATGAAAAAATTGAAAACACACTGATCAAATATATAGACATCAATGGAGAATATTTGTTACTGATTTGTTTTATTTATGGACGTTCTTTAACATCTCAGGCCATCAGCGTCCCATTCAATCCAGGCCGACAAGTTTTGCTCAGAGGCCTCTTCTTTCAGAACATGTTTCACATATATTAAAATTGAAAAGCCCTTAAGTTTAAGTAATTCAACCTTTGTACAGGTTTCGATGTCAGCTGTCAGGATGTCACCAAAAGTGCATTTCCTCCATCTACACCCCTCCCTTTCTGAAAATCTGGTTGCAGTAAGTGATGCGTTTTCATCAAGGCACAGCCACAATGGAAAAACGTTATCAAGATCATTGGAATCCTGTTGGAGGATTGTTGCTGGTTTCTGAAGGAAGACAGTAATTCTGACCACAAGAGAAAGTCACCAGGCAGGCAGCATTTTAGCATCGATGAAGATGAGTGTTTTGTTATTTCTACTGGTAATGTTTTTACATTTCTACAAATTCATTTTATTGCTATTTTTACTAGTAAGTACCTTTCACTGTCCTAAGCAAATTTCATCCGAGATTTATTTTGCAAATTAAAAATTGCAGCATTTCATTTTTCTTGGATATCTTTTGAATCGAGTCCGATAGGAAAAATTCGCAGTAATTTTTAGAATCAGAACATCGTTCCCCATAAGAAGTAGCTATTCGCTCTGGAGGTATGACAAAAAAAAATTTTTTTTTAGTTCTTTCTTCCCGACCGAACTCCTTTGGAGTAACTATTTAATCCCTTGTTAATAAACAGCTGTGTGTGTAGCAATATGTACTTGCTTTCCTGATTAGGGCATTGGAGTTTTGCACACGAATGGCAGAGGGCAGTAACGTAGTTCGTTTATAGCGTGCGAACCGATTAATGGGCGGATTTATGATGAAGGTGAAGATGGAGGTGAGATGATATTGAGGCATTAATGAATGATGTTTCTAAGACGTGTAAAAAGACATTCTCCAAGTAATAGTAGTGCATATGAGGAAACCAGTGAAGTTAATCCAGAACCAGAAGAAAAAGAAAAAGAAGACTAGCTGATATAAGCAAGAAGTTGGAGATTCAAGCATATAAATTAACTTGCATTTCTTCTTGTATTTTCTTCCGCAATAACTGCCAAATAAAGTTTACAGTTTAACTACGCAACTACCTATTTTAAATGTTGCTTTAGGAATTTTACTTTACAGGAGTCACAATTTATAATAAGAACCTAAATGACTATATTTATTTTATTTATGTTAAAATCTTAAAAAGAAGATATATCTACATTAATTGTATTATAATGTGTTATACCTTCATATCCTTATTTCAATTCAAATTCTCCTAATATCATTAGAACCAGTAGTAATTATTATTCTATCCTACGTGTTCGATATCCTAAGAACACCATAAAAGTGGCTTGGTTTAATTGACCAGCGGTGGCATATGCTTTTATCCCAATTCTAGGCATTGTTCATGAATTAATTATCTATTCTGATGTGCAAAAATATTAATGAAAGCAACTTACTCTTGTCTACTATGTAGACCTATTATTTGAAATTTAATACCATTATCTACATTTCTTTACCTTTAAATTTCATTCCACTTAGAAAGCAGGCGTATTTAATATAAATAATCTGAAATGTTTTGGTTCAAAGGAACTTAATTGTATTTTCCGTCTTCGCCCCAAACGCGACGGGAATGATTTAAAAATCATTTTATACATATTAATGAACAAAATTCATTTATTTACGGAATTAATAAGAGTGCCATATCAATAGTTTGACATTCCCCATTCATTTCCTGTACATTTGTTAATGTTTTTGTATATATCTATACTTTGTCAATTTCATAAACTGGCAGTTTTATAATGTTCAAAAAGTGTATTTGTTATTGTACAGACGTGAAACATGAAATACTCATTTCAAATTAGTAAATAAGGATTTTGGGTACTCAAACTCTAAGAATTATTATATATTGGGAAAATCGGCTGAATATTGAAGAGGGGTCTTATCTTCTGATAACCTGAAGAGGAGGATTCTACCGGTATCTGTAGTTTGGACCGAAAGACTTTGGTTCCACTTAGAGAAAGAAAGAAAGATGGGTGTATTTAAACTGTATTGCATTTGTTATATTGAATACATTCATATATAAATTATAGTTTTTGCAATAGACGACAATTTTAATAGATGTTCGTTTTTATTACATCATTATTTACAGCACTCGGAGCACTGCTGGCGATTATTTAACTTGCGCAATAAATAAATGAATAAGTTTCACCTCCTACAGTACCGTGAGTATAAATCAGATAACCTGACATAAGAGTAGCGCATTTCACTATTAGTCTACTCACATAACTTCTAGTCTAATTTTATGTACTTTGTCCTAACTTGAATGAGCAGTGCTCTATGCAGCTAATTTAGAATTCTTCTCATGCATTGTATTTTCATACTTGTGTTTTGGTCAGATTACATTGTTGTTGGAGTGTGCAGTAGTAATAAATCTTGGAGCTTGAGCCACAAGAACCCTTTGTGCGCTTCTTAAATCCTAACTTTGTAGTTTGAGATCTAGAGCTTTAGTGAACTGTAGACTCTTTTGATCAGATTACAGCATACCTTTCTGTACCTGGGGATCCTTGTTCATGTGGTGCCGTTGTTCCCAGGTATTGGTCTGACGACTTGCATTCATTAAGACGCTCTCTATTCCTGTTGGTGTACAAGCCCCATCTATCTTGATTCAGTGTAGTACGTGGGCGTCACATTTTTATTTCAGCTCCAGTGCCCATCGCGCTGATTCTTTTGCTTGAGTTCTTTCGATATTAACAAGGATCGTTTGAAAAATCTGATAAAAATCCATGAAATAAAGCGAAAATTCATCAAGCGGCACAATTATTGATAATCATAATTTTGAAACAACTAGTCACAAAATTTCAGTCAGATGCTGCTGATATTTAATATTTGACACTGTGCAATCTGTTACAAAGGGCGGTGGGATTGGGACGCGAGTTCCGTGCAGTAAATTTACATTTTTATTTGAAAAAGCGAACCTTACAGACCAAATCCGAGATTATGAGAGTCTACATCAGTGTAGTAAATTCTTTATTTCTGGTCATAGGTGCATTGAAGATAAAGAGCGCTCCGGATTCGCAGTGTCATCATTAAAAAAATGCAAATATCGTAGAATAAAGGTGCGTGAGAAAGCTACAATGTTAGAATCTCAATTGTAGGGATGTATAATTTCAATCCGCAGGCTTGTGCATCTGTTTATGACCTGCAGGAAACTTGGGCCTACCAATACGAAGCGACAGTCAATGCAGTAGACGAGTGGTGAAAGTGCATCGAATAAGATTAAGGGAATTTCGTGGATTACTGACAGCCACCGATTTTTAGATTCCCCTGAAATGTTCTGGTACCCTGGTTTAATGCAATGAAAGCTTAAACCAGGTGATAGAAACAAAAAAACTTATAAAGGCTGAGATTTGTGTCCGGAATACTTTTAAAATGTATCAGGATTATTAGCAATCAGTTTTGAGTAACAGGCCCTTCTGGAATATGTGAGAAACTCGAAGAAATGCCAAAGATAGGCTTATTTAGATTTTTTAAAGTTTCTTGTACTCCAGTGTACAATAACATGTTTTCAACGCTCAAATAACAACAAACACATGTCTTCGGTTTTGCAAATGTAACCTGACATTCAGAAGTTTTATTACTTCCTTGAAAGGTATAATTATCTGTGAGGTGCGGGTAGAACATTCCGCGGTGTTTTCCTTCTTTTAAGACGTATGAGATTGTTGTGTAATTCATCAAATTATGGCATTTTCCTCCATCTGCTCTTATATGACAAGTAAGATTGTCTTAATTCGATCGGAAAGCGCATGGTGAACCTAAGTGTTCTGAACTAAGAAACCAGTGGGCGTTTAACTTACAAGGGAACGCCCAAATCATCTTTGTCCGGGAATTATGGAGAACCCTGCTGTAGCAACTGTGATGACTCCAGATCATCCATCTTCCTCTCAACGTGTTTATCATGCCATGCACTTGCCCAGATCATCTACTTCTGATAGGAAAGTAACGGGAAGTGACATGTTTAACATGTAACGCCAGTGTTTCGATATAAGATGTATGTAAAGGTTTAAAGTCAAGTTTTGGAGGGTAGGTTAGTAATGTTGAAGGAAGGGTACGTGCAAAGTTTGAAGACGAATTCTAGGGAAACGCGGAGAAAACAGCTGATGATTAATTGTCGCCGATGGTTCCCTCAAGTCCAGAAAGAATTCTATTTTCCATAGAAAATTTTCCTGCAAAGTGCATTAGCATGGTTCAGCTTCCTTCTTCAAATTTTATTAAAATCTTACAAAATATACAAAGCTTAACAACGGATTAGTCTTCAGTTGTTCCTGATTACAGGATATGAACCGTACAACTTTTTCAAACCTGCTCATTCCCAATTTTCATTTAACACATTTAACAATAAGTTCAAGTATGCTTTAACAGAGCGAAATACATTGATGAAGAAACGGGTCAATACCAAACGACTTGTGTTCAGTCTGCTTTGACAATGCTGTGGGTGATTGCAATCACGATGAATATGATAAGGTTGATTTTATTCAATGTGTTCACTGTAAATACTTGTTTTAAACTCATACTGTCGTTTCATTATAATTTGAAGCGTTGAATCCATTTCACATTCATTTCATACAGAACAGTTTCGTCATCATATCTTACGCACCTTTTCGGATCCGAGCATAAAACTTGGCACTTTTACATTATATCATTCGAGCATCGGTATAACTTTTCAATTCGTAAAGTTCCATTGTTAGCTAAAACATCTTCAGTAATTTAAGTTTAATGAAAACAGCAGCAGGGCTGAGGAAGCAAACTCCAAACTAAGGCAGTGGTAGTCTTGGGAAAAACGTTTTCAAAGTGGTATGTTAAATGGGTTCAACTCGAAATCGAATACTTTATCACAGAATTAAAGAACGGCGAATTATGAGAGCACAGCTTCCTAGATTACAAGGTAGTGCACCTTACTAATGAGAAAATGTCTGTTAGAAACTGGCCCGAACTTATTCAACCTGCTATCCAAACAAATATCTGGAAAGTTTCTTTGGTACAAAAAAGATTTTTGGTATATGACAATTCCTACATGTAAATTTCACCAAAACATTGTGTTCGTTTGTTTTTATGTTTATCAGTTCTGTTGTAGTTCCTATCTATACCAACTGCAGTGTTATATATATTGAATAACTCCAATTTTTCACTTCGAACTCTCCCAATGCCGCTACGTTTCTATATATTGATATATCTTTACGCAATTATTCTTTTATTACTAAAGTCCACCAATTTACAACAGAATCTTCGTTTTGATAGCTGTCATCCCTTGCATATCTAAAGATCTATTTCTTTTTCTCTTTCAATCCGAGGCTACCGTTTCTGTAACAAAAATTTTAATCTATTGGCGCCTACGTTAAAAACTTTCAAAAGTATCAAGATCAAAAAAATATTTCTTATTTTTTAGATTCCTTATCATCACATCGCACAAAAATTCCAATTAAAACCCAAAACTTTCAATAAGAACATAATTTATGTAATTTGTTATTTATTAATTAATTCTTTTGCGCGCGCGCAAATGATATTTTCTCGGTAAAGAAATATGAACTTGGTATTCCGTGTCATTTCAACATTTCTCTCGGGATCGCGATTTGGTATCATTTAGATTGTCTTTTATAGAATCTGATTACGAAACAAAAGAATGTTCGAGTATTTAGTTTAGTACGAACTTTATCTCGTCTCAAATGCCCATCGCTAACCTACTCATGAACTGTATAAAAAACATTTAGCCTTGCATCTTTAGTGGAAACTTGTAAATGGTTTAAATAAAATCGTTTTGACATATTATTTATTATATTTCCAAATAATAGAACCCCATTTTAGTTCCGGTTTATTAGAATTATAATTTTAACTAATTCACAAGAGTTAATATTACGTTATATCACATAATATTCTAACGGTCTATAAGCATCTAAATACATTTAAACAATTGCTTTATAAGTACAGTTCTCCAAGGCTAAATTGCAGCAACTGTTACTGAAAACATTAGTTAGTGTCCGAGTATTAGGTAGATCAACTTTGCACTATTGCAGATGTCCAAGACAGTTACATCATTTCACAGTACCAGTGTGACTGCCAGAAAGATATGTGACACTGTTTCTTCAGACATTTCATGTTGCATATTGGACAGTAGGGCATTCTATACTGAACCTACGAAAGTAACTTGAAATTTCCGAATCCCAGTAATGAAAGGTTTGAAGGATTTTGATGTTATGCGGTTGGTAATGCTTGGAAAAAAAAGTTGCTACCCGACCAGAAGGTTATCTTTCTTAAGCAGATGTTTAACGCAGGTTATCGAACTGGCTCACATTTTACATTGCAATCTGGTCAGCCTTTTCGTTGCCAACAGCTCCAGTGCGTGTGTGGTATGCAGATGTGAGTTAAGAGAAGCCTGAACTATTTAATGTACAGACACTGCTTTTCTTTAATTCTTTAGTTTCCTCTGTCTTACGATAGGTTTCTACGTGAAAGTGAAAATGCTTCGTGCGAGGAAGAAGGAGCTACAGTGAGGGTAAACCAGCCCTATAAATCATTATGCTCTACAAAACCCAAGTCCAACAATTACGTAGCCACCCCAACAAGGAACGGCGTGTACAAAGTGCCCGTGGTTACATCGCCTCGTTATCCATTTTCTTGCATCTGCTCCTGCAAACCTTCACCAAATGGCGTCTACTTACTTCTTTAAATAAGCATATATAAGCTGCAAACTTCTTTATTTGTAAAGGCATGTGCAGAAGAATAACTCGCAATACTTATTCCGTACAGAACTGAATGTCCATTATCATTCTTGTTAAGCATAATAAATAATTACAAGGAAAATACAGAAATTAAAATGCATTATTTTGTTTGGCATATTCAAGGTTTTTTCCGAGGTCTACAGATCTTTAAGTTTTGTTTGTTCGGCGTAAGTGAGATGAAGTGTAGAGAGCCTAAAGTTGCCAAGTGGTCTTTTATTGTTCAGAGGAAAATTAATAAATAATTAAAAGCAAAAATTCGAAATCTACCAGCGATCGAAGCAGGAGTAGCCATTTCCAACTCAGACATTTATGTAGCGTCTGAGCCCTGAGTCATGGCGTGGAACTATATCGGGAAATTTAATCCAGTGCCGGATTACTCGCTCTAGCAAATACAATTTGCTTATTCATTATTCATGTTTGATATTAATTCTGGCATGTTCCAACGGTCAATTGGTAAGTTACCAGATCTTAAACATTTTAGTGTTGCTACTGTGTTTCCTCGATTTTTGGTGAAATATTTTCATATCATTCTTATTATTTCATATCATATTATGTAAATGTTTACATATATCATTGTATTTAATTTGGAGAAACCGGAGTGGAGTTTTCTCAACACGTGTCATTCGATGCATGCATTTTTTTTAATCCAATGCAAACCCCTTGTTCGCATGAACTAATCTACTACAATACATGGAGATAATGTTGCAGATTTCTGAGGCCTGGACACCCGTAGGCGCCGCTGTTGTCCAGTAAAGAGGATTGTAAACGTGTTAAGCGATCTTTAAACCTATGGGATGAATGAAATGAGTCAATGTGGCGCAAATGAGTTGGAAGTCCTTGGTGCTTGAAAGCTATCTGGCATTCACCTTCTCAGAGTAAGGAATAACTCCAAAAATACCTTACCCAAACAGTCTGACTTGACCGGAAATCTGCGGATTAGGAGCCGCAAACGCTACCTATAAACCACGAATGCGGCCTAGCATTCTTGCACCAAGAGAAGCGCTTGCTGCACTTCAAAATTAAAAACATTGAACTAAATAATGAACCTGAGAAAGATTAAAAAATAAAGAATGAAGCACAGATGAAAAAGACTAGCATAATTTAACTACCCTTAACCTTAAGCTTGCATTAAAATAAATAGGATAGAATGTGATAGGATTAAGGACATTTCGGCATCGCAGCCACCTGATGGGCTTATTATACACACAAATAAAATTCGCCAGTAAGCACGAATGAACCGCCACGCCGCACAGCACCAGCCAACTTGCCTTGCACTAACTATGTAGTGAAATGATATGAAATGGGAGAGCGGATAATCGTAAAAAAAGCAAATATCTATTCCAGCATTCCTCTAGTAAACAGAGGAAAAACAAAAATATTAGAATAACCAACACCAAAGGATTTGAACCTGAGATTTCCCAAGCATTACCCCCGAGCCACTCCGCTTGATGTGATGTGTTCGAAGCTGCACTATTTTTATCAAGTTTTTATATGTTGAATATAACGCTAATTATATTATTTTTAAAGTGATTATAAGCTGTATATTTTCACATGAATTAATAGTGTACTGGAACTGTATATAAATGTATTCATTATACAACATTTATACCTTCTCATCTAAAATAGTTGCCAGAAAATCCCTTATTACTTTTCTATAAATATAAACATACTTTTAATTTGTTGCCTTTCTTAATCATTAATTTTTGATTTATTTTAATTTTTATAAGTTTTAAAATATTGTATATTTTATTTTATTTACAATTATTTTTTAAAATGGTTATTATGACATGCTTAAATGTACATTTTTGTAACAGCTTTGTTATGCGACTGTTGCGAAACAAGTATCTCCCTAAATATCTGGCACTGAGGAACTAGTTTTGTTAACGTCATTCTAATAGTAATATTAATTTAGGTTTTTAAAATGCTTAACGTTTCATGTTTACATATTCTTAGTTAGGTGTAATATAAATCAATGTTTCGTTCGAATATGTTTTATTCATTTGCCTCATCTTCTTAGTCATACACAGAAATCTTGAAATATTCAGAACTGCACGAACTTTCTCTATAGTTTCCCCATACCAAATTTTCACCATAAAGAGCGCGTGTATATGGATGTAACGCATGTATATCTTCTGCCACTAGCTCCCAAAGGAAAACATACAGAGTGAATTACTTGCTTTAGGGAACAGTGTAACTAAAAGAAAGCAAAAGGAAATAACTCCCTATTCTCTACGTACACTTAAAGATGTTACAGTAGAAGGCTGTTTTATCAAGAATTACATTTTATTAACTGACCATATAATCACAAGACCATTTAAAATGCTGAAATAATAAAAAAAGAAAACTAACAAAATAAAATTGGGAAGAAGTGTTTCTATTAAGGAAATGCATTTTCCTGTTTAATAAACTACACAACGCATCAAAGTTGAACTGCCACCCCTCCCGGTTGTATTCGTGTAACAAGGCTAAGTGACTACATATAACTTGTTGAATGTGGCACTCGGAATGTACACCCCTTACACCGTGCAATTCACTTTAACCCTTCATTACGCCGGATACCTTTTCCTCAGCTTGCTGATCGTGATGTCACGAATACCGTTATACACACTTATTTCAGCCCTACATCGTAGTTCCTAAACTTTCGCGGATTAACAACGTTCGTCTTACACGACCATTATGCTTAGGATATAACAGAACGTTTTAATGAAAATTTCCTGTTTAAAATGTAGGGATCTGCTTATTGCACACGACACTAACACGCTTTAGTTTAGTATAATTAATTGAATGCTAATATTTAAAGTTTGTCACAGTGCAATAACGCAGTTTGAACGCATAGACAAAAGAAGCTTCTAAGTTCTGCTGTGCTCTGTGTTGTCAACTGCCCTCGAAAATTACAGCATATCTAGTGCATATACAGAGAGTTTCAAAATAATCATATTTATCCTTACACCAAGAAAGATCTGAGTCTGCTGGTGCGGTAGAGAGGCTAGAGTTGCAGTCCCAAGCGACTTTCACTGACATATATATATATATATATATATATATATATATATATAATAGAAAAGAACCAACTATGGATTTTGGACTATGTGACGAACAAAATAAAAATAAAAGTGATATATATTGAAATTCGCGCACAGAATATAAACAATTGTATAAAATGTTAAACTTAAATATAAATAGCTACCTATTCAGAAACCATGAGAATGAAATAGACAAAAGTCGACTATTATAATCGCAATAGTTCGATTTACTAATACCAACTGAAAAAACAAAACAGAGAAAACATTTTACCATTCTGAACAACGTGTTTATTAAAATTCATGGTTGCTTAGGCAGGCATGGTTACATAATTTACAAAACGATTTCAGACTGTTTGGATGAATACGCAAAAACAACTGCTTGAATGAATACACATTAAGTTAATTAAATGTTTAATTACTGAATTCATAGAAAAGTGGTTACTGAAGTGCCCATAAATTATACAATGAATGTATACAGTTGGCTACTCTGACGACTAGACAAATGTACGTCGCGTATATAACGGATTTGATAAAACTTTTCGATAATTTAACTGCGATATCGGGCTGTGATTGGTCAAAATTCTAATTTTACTTCGTTTCATTGGTCGATTTTATAATGATGTCACATAAGTTAAACAGCATAGTTCAGTGATATTAATGAACTAAGAAAATGCATTAGATAAGATAAAAGAAATTTCTTTTCAATAAACCTGGGTGAGATTATTATTAAAACATCCTATAACACGCTAGTTTATAACTTATTGACCAGGCAACTAATGATTATTGGATATCATTTCAGAAACACCTATGGACAAAAGGACTCTACCATGGAAAGGCCATCTGCCATCTATGTGAAAAACTGGTGAGATAGGAAAATACAGCTGACTAAAGTGCGAAACTCTGGAAAAGAGAGAGCTTCTCTATAAGGATAAACTTAAGGTGTACTTTCTACCTTCTAGGGAAGATTTTAGCTGGACAAGTATTGCATTACACGTAGGCGAAAAAGTAAAATGTAGTAAGCGTTGGTAGGGAGAGAGGGGAAAAAAAACTGCAACATAGAAGAAAGTCATATAATTGTAAAAAACGGGAAATTAAAATTAAAGAAACCTGGCGGGAATCGAAGCTACGACCTACTACGCTGCTAATCTGTATGATACCGCGCACACAAATTCTGATGAAAGCATATAACGTAGTCTGCTTTACTGGACTTTAAACGTTTGGTATTTTTCATTTTTCGACGTACCGAAATGAATTTAATACGTATTCAAACTTCTACAGCCTGACCGTTTTTCTTTCCATTCTTCTTAAGGAGTGCACTTTTAAATAATTGTATTAACCTATATTAGCCAAACGAAGGCTTATACAGATCAATTATTTCTTATGGCTTTTACCATCATTGTGAAGTAAGTCTCTGTAGGAAAATTCCTATTGCAGTCGAAATCCTTTTCTTGTGAGTATGCATATAAATAAAGCAATTTATAAAATAAAGCAATAAATAATAGCACAAAAGATGCATCTTATATAATAAAGTAATAAATATATAAAGCAATTTATAAAATAAAACAATAAATAATACTAGAAGGATGCATCTTATATAATAAAGTAATAAATGCAGTTATAATTAATTAACTGTAAATGCAACCGTAGTGTCACATATTTCTTACACTTGCAGGTGTCCTTAACCTTATAATTGTTCGTCACAGCATATTCTGTCTGCATTTGGAGAGGTAACGTACATATGAACAGAGCACTTCACGAGGCAGTCATTTGTTTCACTGCAAAACTGCTCCTTTGCCAACATTCCAAGCCATTTTCAAATGCTATATCAGCACGTACTTCTATATATACGTACTTGTTCTCGCCTCTAGGACACAGAATGTTAACTGACGTGAGACTACATTTTGCTCGTTTTCTTTTTTTAAAAACGATAAGAACGAGCCAAATATCCGAATGCTACTTCACCATAAAAAAACCGGTTTCGCTTATAGGTATATGCAGTTTGCATCTGGTAGAGCGCATTCCTTAAACGTGATTTTGTGGGTAGTTCTGCTATCATCTGCGCATTCTATATGCAATTGACGTATTACTTACCATAAATAGTTAAATTAAAACAAAAATAAATAAATAAAATCGTAATGATAAAATGATATAAGTTTAATATTGGTGAGATGAGTATATGTTATTCAGAAACAATACTCGAGGGTTTTAGCTTTCATGGTTTAACCCTTGCTTTCTCTCTTCTATTCCTTTCAAATATTATACATTAGAAACAGGATACCTCTGGGACTAAAAGCTGAGAATGGAAGTAAGGGAATCAAATCAGATTTTTGTGTTATTTCGTTGTTAGTTCAAGAGTAAAGCAATTTTAGTTTATTATTGATAGTGAAGGTTTTTTGTGAAAATATATTAACTAAATTATTATTATTATTATTATTATTATTAACTAAATTATTATTAAGTATAAGTTTTTTCAAACCTAAGTTAAATAGTTTGTTTTATTCGTTTGCATACAACAAATTTCTTCTCTCTTTTTTTATTTGTTTTATATTTATGAATGAATCTTTTAAACCTAAGTTAAGACTGACATGTCTTATACTATGTATAATCAGGCGGATATTACATACAAATATACCAAAAAACTGTCACCTGTGAGCAACACCAGTGTTTCATTACTAGTCGTTATTACTGAACTGCTTTTATAAACAAAAATATTTTATTTAAATGTTATATTTGCAAGTGTTCCCTTGTAAACACCATAGTAATGTTTTAAAAAGCATAACCAAAAGAAAGCGGGGAAAGCAAAGTTGGTGGTGAAATATTTACTAGTGCTAAGTTGATTGCTGATCCTACTGGCGCGGAACAGGTGGCATTTTTCGGAATTGCCTAGCACAGGTAGCTTCAGAATAAGGCGTTCGGAACGGTGGTTGTGATATGTCTCTCACAGCTAGAATAATAACGTTAATAATCTACATTCCTTGGAACCTACACCATAAATGAGGGTACCCCAGTTTGGCGTTACGAACCAATACGTAAGTACTAGGGGGGGAGATTGTTATAGCACCGTATTGCATGGATCAGGCGCTTTAATTTAAAGGACAAAGATCAAGATCATAATTTAACGTTTCTCCGCCCACTTCGAATAAAGTAACTGCCCTCGATAACGTAAAGTATACATTTTACGTCTGTTTCTTATACTTCCGCTTTAACACAGCTTCTGTTCCATATACATTTGTCCCCTAGCCGCCTAAAGAATATCGTTAAGTAGTTGTGGGTGAAAAATTTACTTCAAAACTCGCAATAAAATACAGCGAACAAGATTTGAGAACGTACATAAACGTTTTGTATGTATATCTGCATCTGTTGCAGCATCCTACAGCAAGTAATTGCAAATGAAAAACAGTAAACATTGTTGAGCAGCAGTGAAAGACGTTTTATAAATAATAAAAATAATTATATGTGGTGCAAGTAAATATTACAAAGATTTACGAATAGAAAGGGGACTTTACACACAATTATTTTGAGAATGGGAACCAATGGCCTTATACGCTTCATACTGAGCTACAGGAATTGAAGTGGATCTACGTCATAGCTACGTTGCGATGTGACGTGTGGCATTCAAATGTATACAGTCATAAGCAAACTGTACTTCAATCTAATCACATGTCACGAACTGTTACTTAGCGGTAAAGAGTTTTGAGAACTACAGAAAGATGTTTGATGAATGATTACTGAAATTGAATTTCAATAAATATTACTGTTGTTCTCTTGAAGTATACGATAGAAGAAGATGGATGGATTTATTTGTTTAAGATAAATTATTTGTTTTCATTACTAATTTGTAGCTTTGAAGTTAAAGCCTGCATTTTTCCAATTCCTTTTCACTCGTAAATTATTTGGACATACTTTTTTTCTTCATGCTAAATGAAATGCTTGCATGTTGTATGCTTTTAATCTTGGTCTTGGTACCATTTCACTTTAACTTAGGCAATAGTTATGTGTGAAGAGCAAATTTTACTTTTAGCCTCGTTGTTAACACATTGTGATAGACATTGGCTTTACATATAGTTACGACTCTATTAAGAGCTTGTTACTCAGCTTTGATGAACAAGTGATTGTGTTTCCAAAAGGATATTTGTGAAATTATAGCAAAACATACTCGAAGGATATGCTGTAGGATAAGAACTGGGATGCGAGCGACATCCTGTCGGTTGCTGATAGGATTTTGATAGTATGAGTGGCAGGAAACGCTTGTCTCGTGAACTGAATTACGAGAAGGAAAAACATCAAAGAGCATGATAAAGTTCGTGGAGCATGTTTCTTATAATTGATGTGTCAGCGATGAAAATCTGAACATCCAAAGCAAATCAATTCTACCTATTTAAATTTAAGGTTCTGTCCATCACTAATAAATATTAATTGCACTATTCACCTCCTGTTAGATGCAAACGTGCCACTTCGGAGAACCATGTGTAGTTCAGTTCCCGAATATGCATATAAATGCTGGAGCCAATCATAGCGAGTCTCTTAGGTTTGTCGGGAGGTTTCAATTTTTCCACTACAGTAACATGCAGCTTTGTTTTTTGTGCAGCTCATCGCAGCACAATAGGAGGGGGGTCTCCTGCTAAAGTTTACGCAAGGTTCTGTGGAGAGGTCTAGAGGGCTATCGTTTATTTTATTTTATATATTTTCTGTACAGTTTCGAATGTTCTCCTGTATTTCCCGATTTCCTCACCAAATACTCAATTAAGGCTTTTACACATTGCTTTCAGATCCAAACTACAATAAAGTGTCTTTGACATTCCTTTATCGACGTATTTTTCCACTGAGCACGAGTAATAAATAAACATACCGTATTCCGTTGTGCACCGATTCAAACTTTAATAACCCCACCCACCCTACCAAGTTCCGATTGTCTAGTGTTACCGCTTTCTGTATACAATAAAAACTGCCACGACATACCTAGTAATTCTCCACGTTGTTACAGTTAATTTCGTACATTAAATATTGAGCACAATTTATGAATATTTTGCTTCTCATATTACTAAAATATCTGACGGTGAATTAATAAATACATTACTTATTCCCGCTGCCACCCACGATCTCATTTAGCACTAAACTTTCAGAGACGTTTGAGCAAACTCTGTCTGATACACTTCATTCCTAGCGTATATTGCATCAACCGTAACAACAATATAAGTACAAGCGCCACGCTATGCCAAAGATAACAAATAAGCAATCAGCCAGCAAGCAGAGCCGCCATATGTGTCCCTCTGTAATCTTCTCATTTACCAATGTATATTAATGTCGAACTACATTTGAAAGTTATAAGCGAGCTCTGGGGGCCGAGAGTGAGTGAAACACATATAATTGTAAAAGCTACGTCCGTTTGTCATTATGGGCCAGAAATTATTTAAAGAAATGCTTTTTTTTTTTTTTTCCCTCGTTGTACACTTTTGAGATAATCTGATTGGCATTTATGGGTTATTTTACTATACAATCTTCCACAAGTTATCAACAATTGAACCCTAATGATAAATGTTGTATTTATGCAGCATTTTAAGACAGTAAAACATGTTTAAACTTTCTCTTCAGATAACAGTTAATTTAGCATTTTTAATAGGGTTTGTTTTAAGGAAGGAAACGTTTCAGGCCTAAGTTTAGGGTATCTCCCCGGAATTTTTCATTTATGAGGACTGAGGAAAACCTGGGAAAACCCTCAATCAGGGAGGATGATCCTGGTGGGAATTGAACCCCAGATCTCCCGTTCACGACTCCGCGCCTTAACGACCTCGGTCACCCGTGGCGGTATGTAAACCCAGTCTTGGTGCCCAGAGATTTCTTGAATTTATATATTAATGTATTCATTAGTCTCAACAATTTAGAAATCTCGCTAGTTGTAAGCGTAAGACATTTACGCCAGCATTTCGTTTCACATCGAACATATAGAAACATTGAAACTAAAACAGTTTCCTACAGAAACTTAGTAGAGGTTACTGACGTATTGGCAGATAATCAGGGGAAAGGCTTACAATAGTATACAAAAGGTAGGTTATGTTTCATGTGCAATCCCCGGTAATAACAGCACCTATTGCGCAGACGTAACCGCCCATTCACCGGCTGTTGGGTTCATTAGAACACTGCACGTTCCAAGGAGAACCGCTTCTCCTGCTTTTTATTATTCATATTAGATCACCATCACCACCATCATCTCCACCACACGAACCTGATGACCTTATATGGCAGTGCACTTGTTGGTCATTCAAAAGGTTCCTGCTGCACGGACGAATCAGGCGAGACGTTTATTTACCTCGAAGTGAAACGTCGCAAAGCCTCCACCGCGACACGTTGCAACATTTTCACCACTTTATTATAACATAAACACCTCACGTTCACCTTGCAGGCAAATAACGGACATAAACACAAGACTTTCTACCTTAACTTTGAGAATACAGCATGTGCAGCGGTTTGCTCAGATGCCGCGTTCGTTCCCAAGTCAGTACTTGTTGCCCCGGTTAAGGCGTTTATTTCGCAATTGTCTCTTTTAGAATGCCAGACAGCTTTAGGCGACGCAGACTCCGGACTAATTTGGGCCTCATTTCGTTCTTCGAAAGACCTGGGCAGTTGGGTGGGACGTTAAACGCGCTTTTTAGATACAATTCATTTCAAAATTTCTAGCTGTAAAATATTGGTTATTAATATTAAAGAAAGACCAAACTTCACTAACGGCAATTTGCCACTTCCATCAAGTAAGAAATTGGCACCATAGTTACTGGGTAGAAGAGTTAAAGAATTAGAAAGAATAGGAATGGGATGGGTAAGGAAGATGCTGGAAAGGAACAGTAATAATGTATGCATGAAAGTCAGAAGAAAGTTAATTGGCATCAACAGGCAGCAATAGAAGCAGCATGCAGAGAAAAACATCATTGAAACTTAGTAAATAACTAAAAATACACGGAGGGCGGGGGGTTAGCTAAGACTGGGGACTTGGAAGTACAAAAAATAACCAATGAAAAAGGCGATAGAGTTTGCCCTCTTTGTGGAAACCTGGAACAGTGGGAAAATATTGGGCACATTGCCCAAACAGAACATGGCGGGTGAGCCCTGGAGACAAGTTTACATACTAGAATAAAGGCAGGTTAGCATGTTGGAATTTGCTTGAGCAGGAAGAAAATTGGACAAAGCTGCGAGAATTTTTATATAAAGAGCGCCTAATTAGAAGCTGTGCGATTATAAACAATGCATAAGGTATAATTATGAGTATAGACGCACGAAAGACATGTATGTGTGTATTTTCATGTAATACAATTGTTTGCCTGTTAATAGTTTTATATAAATATTATTGGCATATAGGTATGTTGTCCGCCGGTGTTAATTAGTAAATAGTAACATGAGCGGTCTCTGGATTCTGTTATGGACAATAATAATATTATTGGTACTATTTTCATCTAGATTTAAGTTACAAAAATGTTTCTGATAAACGAAAAAGGTTCACTTATTTTAATCTCATCCCCATTACTTGTGTAATTATTAAATTCTGTCCCCGACAGCAAGATTTGACGTATCAACGTCATATAATCTTTTAATAAAAAGCTTATTTATAATTTATTTAAATATTAAAATTATTTTATTTAACTTTTTTTATTGATTTATTTATGGACGCTCTTTAACATCTCAGGTCATCAGCGTCCCATTCAACTCAGGGCGTGAAACGGGCGACAAATTTTGCTCAGAAGCCTCTCTTTCAGGCTTGAGGTTCTTTTTCGTGCCGTAAATGGACGACACGGGACCCACGGCTTTACTTCCCTTCCGAAGGAAGCCATACTTAGGATTTTTACGCCCCGGAAAAAATCCATCGGTCCTGGCCGGGTTCGAACCCGCGATCTTGGGTTTAGGAGGCAAGTATGGTAACCACTACACCACCAGGACCGACTCATTTTATTTAACTGATAATGCAATTAATATTCATTGTGTTAATTGTTGTCCAAATGGTTTTTCTTGCGTTGTGTTTTCATCTCGCCGGAAAAGAAAAAAGTGCGAACATGTGCGTTTGCTTTTAATTTATGGGGTTAGGGAGAGCATATAGTTATTTTTGTGTGCAGCACAGAAAATAACGTTTTTCTGTACAGAGAAAAAGCTAACGCTTCGTTCGAAACTTCATAACAGCATGAGAAAGATACTTTTGATCGATACCCTAACATATTTTAGTATACCGAAACTGTACTTGATTTGATTTAATTTAATGTAAGTATAGTTTAAAATGGTATAATGCTATAATGTTACAGTGACTCCAGAAAGCAATCATCTCACCATATTCATAATGTTGCAATATAATTGCTAGAAAATCAGAAACATATCAAGATATCAGTGAGTATTGTTAAACAATGACTTTACTTCTCCTATTATATAAAAGTAAAGGAAATACAATAAGTTACATGTTATATTTTATGTAAATCGAATCTTTATTCTTCTGATTACCACATTTTTATGAACTCACCATCTATAAGCAAAACTGACATTAAGATATATTTGTACATGGTTATCAGGTTGTACTTCATTTAGCAAGAATTTATATGACTATAGCTAAGAATAGGGACGTAAAGGAAAGGAAACTACCAGTATAGAAGAAAAACGCATTATAG
Source organism: Metallyticus violacea (assembly GCA_030762175.1). Lineage (NCBI taxonomy): Eukaryota > Metazoa > Arthropoda > Insecta > Mantodea > Metallyticidae > Metallyticus > Metallyticus violacea. The sequence continues at coordinate 92,502,079 of CM060843.1, forward strand.
TGTATTCGTATCGGGCAAACAACAGCCCTTAACATATCCATCATTGCAGCCAGAGTACTATACGTTAAATAACACAAAAACATAACAAAATACACCAAAGAATGCGGATTCTTTAGTGCTAATAGTCTCAATAGTTTCAAACAGTAAGGGTGATAAGAAAAATGTAATAATTAAGTGCTCCTAAGGTAGTATTGGAGGTATCAAATACATTTAGGGGAAACGTTCACCAAATACTGCACTCTGAGCTACATAATAGACGAAAAATTAAAAATTAAAAAAGTAGATATATGCTTATATATGACTACTGCAAAAACACGATATTCACAGGGGAGAGAAAATTTAACGTTTTCAAGTCAGAAGGATAGTGGTACAAGTAGAAACGAAAACTGGAGGAGGTATGAGATTCATGGTGCAAAGGAGGTTAAGATGTGCATTTGATAAAGGACAAAATGTATATGAATATGCTGAAGTATCACCTTAAAATGCTGAAGATATGGGTCTGTCTAGTGACTATGCTTTTATTCAAGATATGACCAAAGATTATGGTCCTAGACTCAAGGATTTGATTGATATTTAACACGCCAAATTGGGAGCAAACGCCATCACAAGATATTAATTGCATTGACTTAGTGGCGTCATCATACAGTTGACCAATGAAACGAAATAAAATTTTGAGTTTTCAGCAATCATGGATATCGCAGTGAAATTATCCCAAAGTTTTATGAAATTCGTTTTATCATGCGATTTGTCTTGTGGTCACTGTAACCAACTTTATACCTCCACTATATAATTCCTGAGCACGCATCACTGACTCCCTTTCTGTGTATGAGTAATTGTAAATTTAACTAACTTAATATGCATTCGGTCAAACAGTCTGAAATCATTTTATAAATTATGTAACAAAACAAGTTGTTTAGAATGATAATTTTTTTTTAATTTAGAATTAGTAAATCGAATGGTAGCGATTGTAATAGTCGACTTTCATCTATTTCGTTCTCACTATTTCTGAATAGGTAGGTATTCATAGGTATAACATTTATTAAATTATTAATAATTCTTGAGCGAATTCCAACTATTTATTACTTTTATTCTTATTCAATTCATGAAATAGTCCCAATTCCATATTTGGCTCTTGTATACTGGCATTACCGAAAATCGATATTCGTCTGTTGCTAGATGCCTTGAGAAGTTTAAGTATTTATAAATACAAATGTACAATTATTACAATATTGTAAGCAAAGTTTAAGGGAATTCATTTCTTTGAAGTGAAATAAGACTAAATTAGTTTTTCGAGATTTTATTGTTTGTTTACATTATATTTGATTTAATTAAATATTCAATCATCAAATTATATTCATTTATTATTTTCTGTCTAATTCAATTTTGCAAACATGAGAATCATAGCCAGATGAATATTTTCTTGAGTCACTGTACCTGGTTCCATTAATTTCAATATTGCAAAATAATTTTATTATTATTATTATTATTATTATTATTATTATTATTATTATTATAGTTTGTGCATACTCAATTATAGAAATAAATAGAATAGTAAATAGAATATGAAGTATGAAATAAGAGTTATTAAGAAAATCATGCATTGTATTAGATTTTTGAATAAACAGTTACGCCAGTATGATTTGTTTGTTTACGTTGATATGACAACTTGGCAAAGTTCACTTTTCCGTATGCATACATAAATGTCAAACTTCCAAATCAACATTACTTAGTGGATGTTAATCCTTCTTTACTATCCACTAAGTCTAATAAAGTATATGTACTTTGTTCAAATTGTATTCGTACTTACACAGTTAGTATTTAATTTTATCTTTGTATGGATCCATTATATCCTTGTATTTTGTTCTTCGACATTTATCTATACACCGAGGGTTTCAAAAAGTATACACACTTTCACGGTAGATATCTATTTAATATATTTCAAAGTTGGACCGAAAAAACAACAGTAATGTGTAGTATGATGTTCTGTAAACAAATGTGACTCTTATATATTATGATAGCGTTGCTACAACAAATGGAGCCAAGCTTCTCGTTTGAACAACGGAAAGCAATTTTGAAGCGGTAATGGAAAACCAGTTCCTTTTGAAGGAACAGTAACTGGCCCAGTGTATCTGAACATAATACGCACATCCTTCTTACCCGGCATTCATACACTCTATGAAAATGAGAAATTTTACTTCCAACAGGATGGTGCACCACCACATTATCACCGAGATGTACGTGCGTACCTTGATGACAATCTTCCAAGGCACGGATATAACTCCGTTGGACTTCTACTTATGGGGAACTCTTAAAGATGATGTGTACCATAGAAAACCAGCTACACTGGCAGCACTTCGGGAAGAAATTGAAACGGCATGTGTTGCAATTGCTGAGGACACTTTCGCAAACGTTGCTCAATCAGCAGTTCAACGTATTCAGAAGTGTATCGACGCCGATGGTGGGCATTTTGAGTAACTGTGGTAACTGTAAAATTCAAAAATGATTAGTGCTCATCATTTTTTGTTTGTATGAATTCAGTTTTGTTATGTTAAAACAGTTTTTTCTTTGTTTGAATGTGTGTACATTTTTGGCACTCTCTGTATTACGGTACCCAAAAGAGAATTACACTATCTTATTTTATACACTTCTCTGTAATAGATACTATAAAATAAAAATGCGGGGAAGTTATAATCTTATTAAAATAATTACTAATACGAAATAGTTTTTTCCATGTAGGTGGTGAAAAAGAAATATTTCTATGCGTCTTTCCATACTCCATGCTTCTTTATCAAAATATTTTGAAATTTTATTATAAAGAAACAAGCTCCAAAAAATGAGTAGACGACTTCCTAAACGTTAGTGAAATATAATTCTGATGATGACAATAAAGGTAAGATTCTAAAGAAATGAAAGACAGAAGAGGTCACAGTTCTCCTTTACTCCTTCCTTACCAAAAAAAAAAAATCACCTTATCCAAATGGTGCCGGTTATTGCAGAAGCATAATGAAAGAAAGACTTCGGAAATTTTCATTGTATAATGTTGCAATTCTTATACTTGGAATAAAAGTTATTCACAATTTCACACAGTAAATAATTCGTAGAATTTTGAATTTTCATTTCAACTTAAATTAACACTTAAGAGGTAAAAATATTCAAATCAGATTGAAGATTTTGAATACCTGAGTGGGGGAAGGAGCTGAAAGCAGCTTCTACACAGTGTTTCAGTATGCAATAAGCTCTATTGCATGGGCACTAAATTTGACGTTAAGATATTGTATTACAACACCACAGAAATGTTTACAGAATTATTTGTGTTCACATAAACTCTAAATGTGTTCCATTAACTTTTTATTCTCTAGGCACGCCGTAAATTATCCTGCACCGAAACCAGCACATCAAGCGATAATTCGCTCAAAAGCATACATTACAAATGACACCATAGCGCTATAGGTATAATAGATACGATATAAACTAAATTCTTCTTCTTGTTATGAATACTCAAACAGAATTCGGCCCATATATTGTGTAGATAAATAAGCAAGGAAGTAAGTTATACGCGCTGTTGGGTTTATATATCGCTTTATCGCTACGTTAAATCTGGCGGCTGTTGTCGCGAGTCTATTTTGCTGTGCTTCAATTTTATTACTTTGTCTCTGTGCCGACACACCCGCACATCTTAGAGAGGCATATTTATGATACTGCTGACAAGATGGATTAGAGATCCAGTCAGTAATCTTTGTATGTCTTATAATCTCCCAGTGCCTATATGATATTTTACATATACCGTGTCCTCAATCAGTTACGCAATCGGAGTTTGTATACACTAGTGGAAACAGTGGGTGTGTGCGTGCGATTTCCATTAAGATTAGAGTTAATGCTCAGTTGACACAGGTAATTGAACTTGCTCAGTCGTGTCTATTACACCAAGTGGTTAGTTTATTTCTATAGGGTATGCATATTTTGTATTTGTGCATTGTGGAGTGTGCCGAGAGCAAGATATACGCTAGAACAAAAAATATTTAATCGTACAAAAACTATACGAGGGAATTTCGTGCTAAATTTCCAGGAGTAACATCTCCATCGGGAAGTGCAATTTTCAGATTTTTTTTTTTTTTTTTTTTTGGATGGTGTTTAACGCCCGTTTTTACTACTGAGGCACCACAGTCAGTGAACACTGGTGATACATGAAATGAAATGATATATTGGGAAAGGATTTTTTTTTTAAGGAAGGAAACGTTCCAGGCCTAAATTTAGGGTACCTCCCCGGCATTTGCCAGTTATGAAGACTGAGGAAAACCTGGAAAAAACCTCAGTCAGGGAGGACGGTCCTGGCGGGATTCGAACCCCAGACTTCCTGCTCACAAGTCCGCATCTTAACGACCTCGGCCACCCGTGGCGGTATTTTCAGATTGAAAACAAAGTTTCAACCCAAGGCGTTTTCATTGATAAGAAAAGAAGGGAAAAAAACTGGTTCTAACAGAGCTTGATGAAATAAATTTTCGATTAGAAACTTCTCCTAAAGACTTCAAAGGGCTTCAAACGATTAACTGAGCAAGTTGGTGTACATGTCAACAGAGCGCATAAAGTCGTTCAACTGTTATTCTTCATCCATATAAAATTACTGTTACAATCTGAAATAAAACTCTTGGAGGCGCTGAAAGAAAATATTCGGGGGAGAGTTTACGAATTGTATGAATTGCGACTAATGTCTCAATTTTTTTTCAAAAGAATTCAGGCATATCTTACAGAGAAGGGCAAGTATTTCAAACATCTAGTGAGTACATGATTTACTTTTTACTAGTAAAAACAACGAGAGAAACAAAAGGAATGCGGACTATGAATTTCGAATGTGCAGCATCCCTCGGCAGTTGGTGCGGGCGTTACGCGGTAACTTATCATCGGCAAAACCAATTTTCGATTGTGTAGCGGAATGAGAACCCGAAATATTATAACAACAACCAGAGAAGCAGAAATCGACAAAACACTTAAATAGTAACCACTATCGCAATATTTGTATAACTATTTAACTGTTTTTCAAATTTTGTTTCACTAGTTCTTGTTATTTTAGCTACCAAGAGTTTATTTTTCATGTTTACAATATATGCACACATTGGGTCCTCGTTCTTCGTATCCACACGGGTGGCCCAGGTGGTTAAGGCGCGGACTTGAGAGTGGGAAGTCTGGAATTCGATTCCCACTAAAACCGTACTCCCTGATTGAGGTTTTTTCCAGATTTCCCTCATTCCTCATAAATGGCAAATCCCGGGGAGGTACACTAGACTTAGGTCTTGTACGCTTTATTCCTTAAAAATAAAAATCGTTTCCCGGTTTATCATTTCATCTTATGTATAATCAATGTACACCACCCGTACATAAGCATTAAATTTAAAGGACAGAAAATATGTTTTCGTAGGAATAAAGAGATGTTAAACTATTAAGAAGGAAATAAATCCATAACTAAACGTTTATATCTAATTTATTACTAAAGGGGACTATTCCCTGCATACCTGTTACTGAACACTGTTCTAAACATATGTTTTCCGTTACTTCTATCCCCGTGTAAACAAATGAATGTAGCACTCCGCAGTACATGGCTCCGGTTAATTAAATAGCACTATTAGTGCTGCAAACAGCTGATGTAACGCATTTAATTGTTTGCTATGGTTATTATTTACAAATCTCATTAATAAAAAAATTGCAGGAGAACTTTGTCGCCACTTTTCAATGAATTTCTTAAGTGTTTTACAATTTTAGCAGGACCAGCACGTGCTTCCGCCATGTCGCCTCATTTTATTGAAACTGATTACGTTGACAGAGAGCTAAATGTGAGTAAATGACTAGCAATTTAAAAACATAATAAGGTATTCATAATGATTGGTATTCAGCCTCATTTGTCCTGGTTGGCCCTTATATCTAAACGACACGAAAACAATTACAATACAGTTAAGTAAGGTAGGTGTTATTATACACTTTCTACACTTTGCTGCATCTTCCTACATTACACTTTATCACAGCTGAGTAAAATTCATGTTATATACAACTGCCTTGCTTTACTGCATCTTTCTACATTGCTTATTACTTTAGTATAGCTGAATAAGATATATGTCATACACAATTGCCTTGCTTTGCTTCGTATTGCGTGTCGCACTTTCTTTTAAACAGCTGAGTAAGGTACACTTTATTTCAGTGGAAATGGATTTCAAGTATAATATTTTTAATTAACGCTAGACAGTTTTAATAATAAAGTATTACATTTAACTTTCACATTAAAAAACAAAACCCTAATGTAGTGAAATTATGGCCATGTACATTTTATTCATCGTTCCGAACAAACTCAAATGAAACCTAACCTCAAATCTAAATGAAAATAAGCAAATTTAAAATTAACACTCCTCTTTCTATGCATACCGGATAGTTAAATTGTTTGGAGCGGATACTTCGGTACTGCCCACAGCTGGCCGTTTATGCCAACCCCCTCCCCCCAGTGGGGACACCTCCGGGAAGTAGGAATAAAGCGAGGGGAAACACCGGGCGACCAGAATCCAAGGACAGTAACTGCATGTACGTAGACGTGTTCCCTAACAAGTTTCCAGATAGAATACCCCCTCCCCAAGGAGTAAGAGCCCTTCAGAAGGTCTGCTTCCATACCAGGCACAACACTTTACAGAGGACAAATCATCATCGCACCGCTCCGGCAGCCTTGCCTTGGCGCTTTTGACCCTGTAACAGAACCAGTGCAATGAACTGAATAAATGGAAGAGTGGAAAATTCGTGGAAAGTAAAAGATCCATCGCAACATTCGCCTAAACGACCAGGGGAAACCACGAAAAAACCCAGTCAGGATGGTCGGCCTCAAGAGATTGAAACCCGGGATCTCCTGAATTCGAATACCTTGCGTTGCCACCTGAGCCACTCCGCTTGGTTTTCTATACATAAGATAAACTCTTCAGAAGGATGGTCATCAATGAAAAACAACCTTTGAATGGCTCACATCTGTGAACACTACTAAATCCTGTTCTCGTCGTTGGAATGACAATATATGTTTTCGAGAAAAATATCATATTTCTTACTTTTCCGGGTTTACAGAATGCATTTAAGATCCGATATATATGCTGAAGACAACACAGTGAGCTATGAATACCCGCATACTAAATCTTTTCTTCTTTTTCCTACGATCTCCGCCCTGCATCTTAATCACTGCACATACTCCGACTACTGTAAGTCTTGTCTCTGTTCTTCTGACACGCGACCACCCGCAGTGTGAAAGCTTAAGAGTTCTGCAGACCGCTTTGACTAGAGAAATGTGAATGGTTAGGAATTTAACAATCAACGTTAGACCATATAACATGCAAGAAGCAGAGAGCGTTGTTAAGGTAAAGCAGAACTAAACTTCATTGTCGTGGACTCTCTGCGACTGAAAACTCCCTTTTGTCTAAGTGAGTAACGGCTACCTCATCTCAGAAATAAACCTCGCCCATGTCCTAACAACCAAGAAAAGAGAGGATTGAATAATGAACAGTAATCGCGTTCTTAAGTTCATTGTGCAGGTTTCATACTTTGCATACACCTGTAACAACCTGTTATGTCATATTTACGAAATATCAATGGGAATATGTCTTAGAACGTCAGCATGAGGTTCCGCCACGATCTCTGCAGAGACTAATACTGCACCATGTTCTCTCGTTCATCGCTTCTTGGAAGTGGGCGCGGTTGGAAGCATATCGGTGCTGTCGCATTCTCTCCTTGTCCTCACAATGCATCATTTGGTATGGTGTTTGGAAGCAAGTGATTGTTCAGTTCCGTGTCCTGGAAACAAAATAACAGCAGTAACATTTGTCAGGTCACCGTCTTCTGGGAGCAAAACAGTGTTCATAATGTTGCAGCTCGGACGTAACATGCGAAGATATAACACCTGATCCTTGAAAGAAATAAGGGCCAAACAAATTATATGCATTCATACTCACCCACATCATAACATGCGGAAGATTCTGCTAAATTTCTCGATAGAAATGGGGATTCTACTTAGCCCAGAAGATCCGATTTCTTACGCTGCGGTAAATGGCACACTCGTCTGATTAAGAACTTTCTTCTGTCTCGCAACTGTTAGAAAAGCTTGAAGGAACAAAACACCTGTCAAGATCCCCATCTGTTAATTCACTGACAGTCGCGACGCTGAAAGTTTAATTTTTAAGTCTTTTTTTCATGTGGCTGCACATCACTTGCAACTCGGCAGCAAGCTTTCTGCTAATTTAATAGGCGATTGAAGCACTGACTGGCTACGGCAGCGCAATTTTCTGTTCGAGTGGAGGGCCTCCAACATCCCGAACTGAAAGTTTTTTTTTCTCTCACTTAAAACAAGTTACCTCTGAGTGGTGCCGCTTTACCAAAACGAGCTCTAAAATCCTTCATGACAATAAACACATCCGATATAAGTCCGCTCATGCTTCACACGGAAGCCATAAGTCTTTTCTTTTAATTGAAAACACTCGCATCCACCATCAAGCGTGCACTCTTGAAATTTGATTTATGCATTTATTATTCATTTTTTATCTCCTAGCAATATTCATATTGCGTTTTGTTTGAAGCCATTATTAAAGTTGTTACACGAGCATCATACACAATAATTTTCGTAAACAAATTCATAAATATGGCTGATTCCTTATACAGAATATTAATGAACTACGCAGCAAGAACTTCAAAGACTGTAGGGGGATCTTAGACAAGTAGAAAAGCTCTGGTCTGCTAGTTCAAATTTCAAAGTTATTAAGGTTCCATAGGAAATGATACCATACAATATAGGATGGAAGTTGTATCTTTGGCGCAATTGTTATCGAGTTCAGGTATCTTTGATTACCTCTTTTACATGTTATGTGTGGGTATACTTAATCATAGTTTAACAAAATAAATGAAGAACTAAATAATATACTCCACAGTACGCGAATCAATGATCTTGGAAACCACACTCTGTCGCCTTATTCATCTGGTCACATAAATGTACTCTATACTAAATTACTTTTTTTTTTTTTTTTGAGTAGTGTTTAACGCCCGTTTTCACTACTGAGGCACCACAGGCGGTGGACACTGATGATACATGAGATGAAATGATAAATTGGGAAAGGATATTTTTTTTTTTTTTTTTAAGGAAGGAAGCGTTCCAGGCCTAAGTTTAGGTACCTCCCCGGCATTTGCCAGTTATGAAGACTGAGGAAAACCTGGAAAAAACCCCAGTCAGGGAGGACGGTCCTGGCGGGATTCGAACCGCAGACCTCCCGCTCACGAGTCCGTGCCTTAACGACCTCGGCCACCCGTGGCGGTATATACTAAATTACTAAAACGATAAATCAGTTAACTGTTGCTCAGTGTCGAATTGTCATATGATTAGTCCAAGATGTTAGAGATTTTACAGCACATCTTGAAAACTTCGATTTACCCGCTGATGAAGCAGGTTTGATGATTGTTCTAATGAAATGTTTAGTCTATTTTGCTTTAACACTGACTTACGAGTATCAGCGCTAAATCTCAACGCTTTCTTTATCACCATATAAAACCGTTATTTTTCTTCGGGACTATAGCCTTCCTATCTCAAATTGCTTGTCTAACATCGCTGTACAGTCTCTGAGATCATTAGGCATAAACTAGTTCACGCACTTGCAAGGGTTTATGTGTAGTCTTGAGCTGACACAACGGCTCTCTGGTGTCACGACTTGTTTCACTTTGCCTTACATCATCTAGGATAGGAGAAAGGAATAATACACTTTAATTTTATTATAGTTACATAATTTTGATGTTGTTTAACGCCCGTTTTAACTATTGAGGCATCACAGGTGGTGGACACAGGTGGTACATGAGGTGAAATGACAAATAGGAAAGGATTTTTTTTTGTAAAGTTCCAAGCCTAGGGCATTAGTATCCCCCCCCCCTAGCTTATAATGACATTTACCTCGCTTTTTTACATCTCTGTTAGTGATTCCCAAACTAAAAAAGCTTAAAATTGTCGTCCCCGTGTTCTTTTTACCTTTTACGAATTTTGTGCTTTCACGCTGCATTTTTCTGCGATATTTTTTTGATATTTCTGTATAGATCCAATTAGCTGCTCCATACTCCATTAAGAACTGAACTAATGATTAAAATAACAAGTGAGATCCCGGGCTCGAACCCCTACTCTGTGCTTAAAAATCCTAACTTTGCCAATTGAGCTAAACGGACAACGAACTTGTGTAAAGTACTGCAGCTACTGTGTATCAAGAATGGCTAGCTAGCGTTGCACATCCGTAGTAGCAGGTCGAAGGGTACCGTGATTTCAGTTGATGCTTACACTCCTGTGATCAAACAGTGCCAATGGTCACACCTCTTTGGAAGTTTCTTCTAGAGAATCTTAAAATATACATAAACATTTATAAGCGATGCTAACTTTTTCTTTGTTTTTAATCTCTGGGATATATTATGAAATCAAAGTAGAACAAGAGAGTATTTAAACTAAATTCTTCCTTCCCAACTAATGTCATACATTCGGCTTATGTAATATATATATATATATATATATATATATTAACTCTTATAATGTTATAATTAAACTAGAAGCCTAGGCCTTAAGTACTCCTAGCATTACGACTCGCCCCTTAAGGAATAAGTCTCTCATAATAGAGAAAACTTTACAGAGGTCTCCGAGATACACATAAGAATCAGATGAGAGTTTCGTGGTTTCGTGCTTGCAGGAGAACAGATAGCCTAGTTGGTTACAGCACGGATGGCCGAAGTACCATGGTTCAAATTCCGGCCGTGACCCGATTTTTGCAAGCCTCTTCCTTTCCAAGAGAGTAAATTGTTAGGGGTCTTTCTTTGCTATTTTTTCATTTGCATTTAAACACACGTCTCCGAATTATTAATACAGATTTGATAAACAGCTGATTCACAGTAATGAGCATAATAGATATAGGGGGATGCTGGTTAACACGCAGCCAATTCTCTTTTGTCATGAGGGTTAATGATTCACTATCCAATGCCCTATCTATCAGATCATGGGTCACAGTCCTCTTTACCACTTAAAATTTCAAAATATCATGCACAAGGTCTCATGTTTGTAGTCAACGAGAGCCAATGCATTGCAGTACAAATCGAAAATAACGCTATTTTTATATCAACATTATATATATATATATATTCCTTGAGAAGTCCAGAAATTTTCTTATAGGTGGATCATCATGCATTGCATCCTTCCATTATGTTCCAGTCTTAACCTATCGAATTAATCATTCTGTCGGCCCTGTGGTCTGTGGTAACCATATTGCCTCGAAGATCCAAGGTCGCGGGTTCAAACCAGTCTACTCTCGATGGATTTTTAGGGCAGAAATATCTTAAGTATGTCTTAAGTTACTTCGGAAGGGAAGTAAAGCTGTTGGTCCCATGTCGTAGATTCAGGGCACGTAAAAGAATCTCAAGCCTGAAAAAGGAGGCCTCTGAACACAATTTATCGGCAGTTTCACGCCTTGAATTTAAATGGGACACTAATGACCAAAAGTGTTAAAGAGCATCCTTAAATAAACCTAATAATAACATTTTCATTCTCTGTAACGCGTCATTTATTTTATTTCGAAAATATTATGACATAAATATACATCTCCCTGAAGTTATCTGGTGCTATAAACGCCTCCAGGTTGGTTCTCTTGGGAATCCTCGACGTTTTACCCAGTTAGCTTTCCGCCCACAAATTCCAACGCCTCTCGTCTCCCTTATGTTCACCTTATGGTAAGATCTGAACCGTTGCTCTAAGCGTGACTGGTTGAATTAAATCAACGCGTTTCGTTCTCAAAAATTACAGTAATTGTGTGCTCTTCTAGGAGCATCCGGTCAAATGAAGCGGTAAAGATGCAGTTTCCCTCCTGCCAGGTAGAAGCATAATAACGCTTCCTGGTTAGGTTATTGCCAAGTGCTTTATAGCTGTGCACAGGGAAAGCTGACCTTTACGTTCCTATAGGTATTAATATCTGCAGTCGATACCAGCTGTCATGCAGTATTCAGAGAGCTATCTTGGATTACCGTTTTTAATCTTTTCCCATTATATATACGCTTCAACATGTGTTACTTTCAATTTATCTTTGCCTCCTTTAACAGTATTTATTTAAAAAACTGCAGAAGTTATTACATGTTTATTTTGCAGAGCTATACAACTTAAAAATAATACATTTTTTAAAATAATCACTCAATTTTCTCACATTACATGTTATTGTACAATTTTATCATTTTTAATATAAAAGATAGATTGAATCACATATTTTAGATAATTGGGAAATCTACCACTAAAAGTTTGTTTCATTATGCATATTTTTTAAAAAAATCAATAACAGGTAAAACTAAAAATTTAATACAAAGCACATCTTGAAAAAACATATTTTTCGAAGCATTTTGATCGTGTTGATAATTTGAGTAAAAATCAATAACAGAGTAAACTAAAAATTTAATACAAAGCACATCTTGAAAAAACACATTTTTCGAAGCATTTTAATCATGTTGATAATTTGAGTCGGAAACTTTAATTAAAATTGTAATACATATTATAGAATTAGAAACGATTTTAATAGTTTTATTCTTATTTGGAAATAAAACCTCAATACAGTAAACCTACTCCTATTCCCCAAGCGAATAACCTATTATTCTATTACTTTCACCTTCATTCTGCCTTTTTGTTCGGCTGTTTTATTTAGTTTTTGCCTTACTATATACAGATATTAATTTAATTTCATGTTCTTCGGTCAAAAAATAATCCTGTCTTTGACTTTGTTTGATAGAATGCTCAATGATGACTATAGAAGCTTAATGTATGGGCAAAAGTAGGCAACAATCAAGAGACATTCATGTATTTGTTCCGCTATCCAACTTAATGTCATCATCTGCAATTAAAAAGCAAAACCGCTTCTTTGAAATATTTGTTCATTCTCGAAGTTGTCCTCGAACAGAAATTCTATGTACATTGCTGACCTGGTAATCTTGAATCCTGTTTCAGGTAATGGAAAAAAGCCATGAAATCTCAAAATAAATAAATTATCTTCAATAGTTTAATTGGTAGGAATAGAAATGAATGAAAATAGAGCAGCATACTGTTTCACCAATGTTTAATTATTCCTCATAGGTCTGGCTAACAACATTATTTCTTCCTTGTTTGTTTCTTTTTTCTTTCTGTATATCTGTCTTTTTCTTTGTTTCTTTCCACACCCCGCTTATTCAGAACTTGACATATAATTTTTGACAAATATTTATTTTTGGAAAGATCTAAATTATACGAATATCTTTTACACTCTCGGCTATGATACCCATTTTAAATCATGTACTGGTTGAAATTAGCTGCTTCTGACAATGTTCTGTGTTTTATCAAACTGGTGAAATTACTCATGATGTCAAAGATCGTAAAAGACAAGCAATTTGAGACAGGGAAAGCTATGGTCTGCCTATTTAAAATTTAAAGTTAAGGCATTAATTTTCTAAAGCACCAGTACGTCACTGACTAATGGAGTTTCCGGTCGAAATGATAGCACACAATAACGGACGGAAGTTGTGCAGCGTGTCTCTTTGACTGATACTAGTATGAAGTAAATATGATCTCTCTTATCGAGTTCCAGTTTCTTTGAGTAGGTATTTTTATTCTCTCGTTTTTTTTTTTATTTTATATTTTCAAGCAACTATTATTCACTAAAGTTTTAAAATTGCAATTTATTTTATCAAACAAGCTTACAAAATAGAATAAGAACAACATCTGAGACCTTCAGAACCAGTCTGTCGCTTTGTCTACAGTGAGATTTGAGTTAGGGCCAGCAGAGCGCGACTGCATACTGGAAGAAGAATAATACATGTGCAGATAGCAGCTTATAGTTGGGTTGAGGAAGGTTTTGTCAGTGTGTGTGTTACTTGGGCTTTCATTGTGTGTGAATTGTGCTAATTGTTCTTCAACACAGTCTTGAAGAGTGCGTTTTTTGTACGATACATAAGTAAAACGGATTCTTACAGAGAAATAGTAAGGCTTATAGCAAGAAAATATCCTGGCAATCGCGTTCCAGGTAGAGAAACTGTTCGCCAACTTTTTACGAGAGCCTAGATCTTTAAATGACAAGAAACATTTTTTGAACCGCTGTGTTCTTACGGAAGAAAAGTTTGATAAAACACAGGAATTTCCTTAGATGATGCCGGCAATATATTACGCTAGGGGAGTCATTTTCAACATCTCGTATAACACAGGTTATTATCACTTTTAAATGCAGTATTATTTTATACTTTCAGCAAAAATTTAAATACTAAAGTAGAAATAATAACTTATCCCGCAGCAAGTCTATCTCCCTTTGTCTGGCTCCGGCGGCTATACTTCCCCAGTAAGTAACCGGTCTCAAGCGGCCCTTAACTCAAATGATCTTACTGTATTAGACCACACAGTCAAATGGATAGCTTCCACTAGACTAAGCTAATAATGCGACAAATTAGTTAAATTCAGTTCAGTGCTATACCCGGTATATGCTCAGTCAGGAATCCCTTGCAACCTTCCAAATCACATGCTCCTAACATGACACCTATGTAGTAACATATTTTGCTCCCTTTAGCAAAGCCAGTCGGTAAGTTAACCTCCCACACTATGAGCATTGTAAATTGCACATATGGTTTTCTTTACACCTGTAATTGAATAATTAGAGCTTGGTCATTTATATTTTAAGATATATGGATGTTTGGCTCTACAGTTCTCCTTACGAACTTAAATATAAAAATTAGAATGTGACCATCTTCAAAGTTGGTGAGTATTTATAATGTACTCCTTGCGATTCAAGCAGATCCTTGGCGGGAGCGACTGCTTTCAAGTGCCAATACTTGAAACATAAATTTCAATTTGTGATCTTGTGTTCCCTGTTCACAAACAAATGAAAGATGAGCTTTGCAGCGCTGGAACCAACGTCAATACAGCAAGATCGTTAACGAACAAAGCCTTTAGTGTGCAGTTCAACGTTGCAAATTCTTAACAAAACAGGGAATTTCGTATCGGATAAAGCAACTGTGGCGTATGAAGTTGAAAATCGAGCGGTAACGTTTGAGACTCGTATTTGGGAGGTAGCGGGTTCATCTCCTGTGGTCTCGGGGGGGGGGGGGGATTGCCACGTAACATCCTCATCTTGGATTGTTTCGTGGTTTCCCCTGGTCACTTAGGTGAATGCTGTGATGCATACTTACATTCCAGGAATGTTCCGTCCATTTCATTCTGTAGCGTGCTACAGGTTGGCATGTGCTTGCCTATTCCTGTCCTAGCGTCTGATGGATTCTGTCTGGGGTTTCCTCAGGCCTCCGGTTGTTGTTGATTTGATTCATTTACGGACGCTCTTTAACATCTCAGGTCATCAGCATTCCATTCTATTCAGGGCGTGAAATGGCCGACAAATTTTACTCAGAAGCCTCTTCTTTCAGGCTTGAGGTTCTTTTTCCTGCCGTAAATGTACGACACGGGACCCACGGCTTTACTTCCCTTCCGAAGGAAACCATACTTAGGATTTTACGCCCGAAAAAATTTCATCGATCCTGGCTGGGTTTTAACCCGCGATCTTGGGTTTAGAAGGCAAGTATGGTTACCACTACACCACCAGGACCGACTCTTCCCCCCGGAATAGCCCCCTCGGGGGCATATGCATAATCATAATAGTTTCATCAAAGGCCGCGGTGCTAAAATCCTTTTCCGTAGAAAACCCTAATCCTAACCAGCTGATAGAAAATATTACCACTGCGCATGCGCGTTCTCGATATGCGGCTATGCCACTATATGAGGGAAAAAAGAAAAACGTCCAGCCAAACGCAAAGACATTCTGACATATGAGTGAAATTAATCGTTTGCGTGCCTCACACTATACAACATAATTATGTCATGTCAATTTAATTTTATACATTAAATGGCATTCCCTAGGGCTAGATCACTGGTTCCTGTTTGTTAAACGGGGTGTTAGTTTATTCTGACTCCGCTGTGCGGCGTGTCTGATGCTCAGGTGTAGTTCAGCTCTAAACTTTAATTCTGAGATTCATTTCGAGATACTGGAAATAGGATAAAAACTGTGTACTGCTTGCATTCATTAAGGAACATTTTACTTATTTGTCGTTACTGCCGCTATTTCAGGGTTTTTGGACATACGGTGGAAGATGTCATCAGATTACGGTGGTAGGCCCTCTAGACCTCACACACATACACAAGGATACAAATGCTTCCCTCAACGCGGGTGTTTACTTTAATGCGAGGTGACAAGTCTGGTAATAGGAGTGGAGATGAGGTCCGGCATGGTAACATAAGATTGCAGAGAGTGACTCACAGGAAGAAGGGAAAGGCGAAAGTGCAACAACGATTATTGACTCTCTTTATATCTAATTGATTAACACATTCTCTGACTGAAGCTTGTGAGCATGCTTTAACGAATGTGGCGTTTATTATTTATACCTTTTCTTTTCTCATTCTTGATTTTAAAAAAGAATGAAAATCTGAAACTGTATGATGTTTCATCTTCTTTCTTGTAACTGACATTATAAAGTTTTAAATTTACTTATTCATTTGTACAATTGACATTATCACACCGTACAAGGGGATCTGTTTCGATTCCAATTTAGGACAAATTACTAGATGAGGTTTGTTACGAACGTTCTCTCACGCCAAAGATGAAAACCAGAGGGTACCAAACTCATTTGAGTTATCGTTAATTCATAGTCACGATACCTTATGGCTGCAATCCTTAATTTTCACACAATGTTTTTCATGAATGTTATTAAACTGAAAGATGGACGCAAGATGAGGGTATATTTGCCAGCGTTTAACCACCATAACATATCTCGAATTGCCCATGTGAATATACGAGGACTGTTAAATAAACATAACTTATTTACAGGCATAATTTCTGGCGTCAAAAATTTAGCTTTGCAATATTTCGTTAGCTTAGTACGTAATATACATGTAGTACTAGTTTCATTATAGTCACTTCCGGTTCCCAGCTGTGAGAGGTGTGCAGGTTCAGTTCCGTCTACAGCAAAATGGACCTGACACTCGATGAACAATATGCTTGTTATTCATTCAGCTTTCGTCTCAACAAATCTTCGGCTGAGGTCTACGCAAAACTATAGAACGCCTGTGTTCTTCCTATTTCAAACTCAAAGATGGTTTAAAATGTAGAGGGGAGGTCATCAATTTGAAAGAAAGATGGACCCGGTGCTCTCGTATATGAACTATCATCAGTGCTATAAAGGGTGGAACCATAGGAGATATTCTGAACAGCGCAGTTCCCTACTACAAAATGTGTTCCACATGTTCGACACACTTCCTCAAGCATTTGGTGATATTTATTTGAATCCTTTTCAACTTGCGAAGACTGCCGTTGTCGCAGTTATCTCTTACTGCAGATGATTTTCACACCATATACCTGAGTTCAAACTCCGTCATGTGCCAAAATCTGCGGAGTTTAGGTCCGGGAGCTATGCAGCGCATTTCACAGTCTCTCAATCCAGCATGTCGCCAACCAGTGGCAGAGCCCTGTGTGGCATAAATCGTTCTGGATAGACGGCGACTGTATCCAGTTCTGGTGCCATTTCATCATCCAACATACTGAGGTACTTTTACTCCGGTAATTCAAAGAAGAATGCGCCAATAAGCTTCTCGTTCAATACACCGCACCACGCCATCATTTCCGCCACGGGTGGCCGAGGTCATTAAAGCGCGGACTCGTGAGCGGGAGGTCTGGGGTTCCATTCCAACCAGGACCGTCCTCCCTGACTAAGATCTTTCCCAGGTTTTCCTCAGTCCTCGTAAATGGCAAATGCCGGGGAAGTACCCTAAACTTAGGCCTGGAACGCTTCCTTCCTTTAAAAAATAAAATCCTTTCCCAATATATCATTTCATCTCGTGTAGCATTAGTGCCCATCGCCTGTGGCGCCTCAGTGGTAAAAACGGGCGTTCAACAACAACTCCAACATTTTGGATACCAGCTATGTATGGTTCGTGCTTGATCATTACTTTTAAAACTTGTTTGTTGATAACTTCAGAAATACAAAAAATTGCCCTCCCTGCAAGAAAATGGGTTTGCAGTAATTTGGCGCAGGAACTCATACCTCTCAGCCCTGTGGCTAGTCATCCTCCGTTAGACGATACAAAAGTTGCAACTTGTAAGAATGGAACCATTCAACTCTCAGCATTTTCTGCGCTGTGTTCCGAGGAGTGATGATTCCCATGCTCGAGCACCATGTTAACTTAGCATGGAATTTGACAAGTAGTGCAGTTCTGCTCTCTTCACGTGCCAACGGCCTGCTAGACGCCGTTTATCCTGAATCGTTCCTATTTCACGAACTTTAACAGCAATTTTCCAACTAATATTAGGAAACATGAACAATTAACATGTAGGTATGTAGAAACGGTGCATAACAAGAGGAACGAGAAGAACTTTTTCAAACAACCGCAAACAATGCATAGCCTGCTTTAAAATAGCGCAATGTTGTTAAGAGAAATTAAAGTTTTAATTCATACTTCTGTAATTTAATGTTCTCCTAAGGTTTCAGACTTTATAGCCACCCTGTAGATTCCAAAGCAGCTGATGGTGTACAATATTTACACACCAAACATAAATCCAACACCACAGAAGCGTATAGTCACTAGAATACATGCAGTTTTATTTTCTTTCATTTACACTTAGGACTTGCAATGATTTGTTTCTTGTTCATATTTTAGGTGAAGAAGATTTTCCACCTGCATGTTCAGTGCGCAACAAATATATCCTCCTCTCTGTAAAGAACGTCCATAGGACTGTAAAAGGTAAGCCAATAATGATTCCGTACTTGAAATTACATACCATTTGTATATGTTATTTTTATTCAATCGATTGCTAGGGCCGAAACCCACAAAACATGATGTGGATAGTAATAAAATATTTCAAAATGTTACACTAGCAGTCATGGATGTTGTGGTTTCGAGCGCAATTTAATTTAATTATGTTGCAGCAGTTGTTACAAACTCTGCACAATTATATGGGTGTTTGGTTGACTCTTTGCATTGCTATTTTCAAATAAGATGGAACATGGTACATGACTTGAAGCTGTCATAGCGTTTGTTTCATGAGTTAGCAGATTTTTCAGGTGTACAGAAATGGAGTTTTCGCTGCCTGTTTCCGTGAACATCTAAGTTGTTGAGAAAAAGAACCTTATTTGTTTATTCTCTCGGTCCATCCATCTTTTCGTTCCCAACAACTTAGCAGATCTGATGATGACTACGAGAGAAAGATGACTGAAAGCTTGTCCCTTATACATCTGACAAAGCTGAAGCCCCTCATAACGAGATGGTACATATTCAATGCTGGGTACATAAATACAATCCGAAAAGAGCATAATGTTTCCAATGCCGTGTTAACTTGTTGCTTAAAATCTATAGAATAAGCCAAGGAACACGTGAATTATGTTAAAGAACTATAATCGTCTCTACAAGAAGAAAACTGTGCAATAAGAGTTTTAGACATTTGACACAAAGGACATTAATATGCTAAATGCATGTTTCTTTTCTTATGGACCACTAATTATTGAATTAACTCAGCTCTTTAAGGGAATTCTTACCCAATGCTCAAAAATAACTGCAATATCCAACGTGTGACTGCCAGATTTTAAAGTGTAAGTAGCGATGAAATCCAAGAAATCAAACAAAATTCATAAGGGTTTCAGCAATCAATCATTCCAAAATTATGCGAGGGAATTTCCAGTTAAATTGAGAATGTATCTCCTGTAAGAGCCCATACTTCAAAATACAATTTTAAGATAATTAAGGTGTTTCTAGTAGTGCACTAAATACACTAACCAATAAACCAGAATCTGCTGTATAAAAATAAATGTGTTATTTACTTAATATAATACGCAATTTAATACAAGCTTATGCGTTTGAAAGATAATGAATAAAAGCAATGCATATTATGCGCTCTTTATCCAGAGTATATTTAACGAGAAAAAGTAATGTATAATGTAAATAAAAATATATTATAATTATTCCTTTTAAATTAATATATGCGTTTATAATATAATTAGTTTTTTAGGAGTTAAAGAATTTTCCATACAATGTAAAGATTATAAATATTGAAAAGCAATACATTTTCCAAACAAAAAGTAAAACTGGTGAACATAATATGTTTTCCAAACAAAATATTATGTGCACATTTTGAAATTTGAACTTGGTTTTGTTAACTATTTTCAACGTCTGTCCGGTCTGCTATTCATGATACACTGAAAAGACATTGTAGAGTTTCTTCTGAGTAAAATTATGATTTTCAAAATAAAGACATTATAGAGTTCCTTCTCAGTAAAATCAGGATTTTCAAAATAAAGAATTGTAGATTAGAGTTCGTTCACAGTAAAATTAGGATTTTCAAAATAAAGAATTGTAGATTAGAGCTTGCTCACAGTAAAATCAGAATTTTCAAAATAAAGCCGTTGTAGATTGGAGTTTGTTCACAGTAAAATGAGTATTTTCAAAATCTGACTTGTTGGTCTCACTCTTAAAGCTATTACTTTAGCGGTAAGCAAGGCTTTTGAGACTTGTTAGGGCTACGCCCCAAGTTCCATCTTTAAGTTTGTCGGTAAGATTTGTGTTTTTCCCCCTTATTTTCGAAATTATACCCTTTCAAGAACTTTTTTCTGTATTATTCTACTTCTCTTGCAGAAATATGAAACAAACGTATCTTGAAGGTTTGATATACCTCTATATTATGTCCCCAATTTTTCGTTGTGTGCTTCCAACAATGGTCTCTTTGTACTTTAGCTGAACATCTTTTCCTGTGTCTTTTTGCTTCAATTTCTATAAACATTCATCTAAATATGTATCTTGGGAAACTTTATTTTGATCATTTCAAAAAGAATTAAAGAGATTTTCTTTGATCAATTAGAGATAAGTGGAAAATCAGCAACTGCTACAACATTTTATCGTACATTTGAAAGATTTGCCTTCAGCTGTTGTTCGTAACATAAAAATATATCTTTGTTCATGCTGTTTTTTTTTTCTGTGAATTTTCCCCCTTCTTAAGATATTTAACTTTCATCTCATTACTTATTAATTTCAATACAACCGATCTTAACAGTTTGCATTACAACATAATAATGACACTCAACAATGAAGAAGTTCCATAGACAAAGGGTTCATAAAATATTAGCAAAAAACCAGTGCACAGCAATTCGATTTAAAATTCTCTAAAAAAAACTTTGTGGGTGTAACAATGATCCTATGGAGAATCTATTTATGTTCTTCGCAGACCTACAAAGCGACAAATCCTTTTTGAAGCTATGTTCTCAATTGTCATTATTGCAGTGTGAAGGCAAAGGTATAGCCTTCATTGTCATTATGGAAATATTATTTGATAAGAGGAATATTGTAGCTCCAAATCCTTTGTTTCTGGCATGTTTATAATTTCTGATGTACCACTGCTCTCAGGCAAAATGTCAAAAGTTTAATGATGGTGCCGAAGTAAATACTGTAACCACATTGCGAAGTGAATGTTCATTGTATATGGGAAAAAAGAAACTATAAATTCTACCCAAATGTTACTTTTGATTGTGCCTCATAATGGGGACGTAAGAACAGACTGGAGGGCAAACCTTAAGCCAGAAATCATAGAAATAATGGTGGAAATGTGCTTTGAAATATAGGATATCAAGAAAATATTTAGATAAAACACTAATACTTATTGCACTTTTTATAACATTTAGTCTCTATAATATTAAAATTAGCATTATTTCAGATCTATTTACTATTTTACTTATTTATATATTTTAAAGATAGTTAAGCTTGTTTCTCAACATTTTCTAGGTTACCTTACTTGTGGTGGTTGGCTCCCCCCCCCCAAATACCACCCTAACGTAAGCTATTTTTTCTTTTCATTTTACTCCGAACCGTTGCATTTCACCGTTCGATAGGAAAGTACAACTTGTTTCTGGTGGACATTATAACTGAATCTCTATTACATATAATAAATAAACTATTGTGTTTGTAAATGAATATTCCACATTGTCACTTTTCTTCAATTAATTATTTTTCATAGCTTATGTTGATCACTCCCTCTTTCATCTTATTTGCTACACAGAAATAGCTCTGAAAGGTTAGTTTGAACAATTCTATTTACCTATACGATATGAACGTAAGAGATATTCTTGATTAATGAGAAACAGACATTTGAGACTTTATTTCCCAACAATTTTGTGGAATCTCTGAAAGATGCTCAAACTTTGTGATAGTTGGGAAGACTGTACTGGAGAATTATATAAATAATGAACTTCAATATGAGAATGTAAAAATGAACTACGAAAATGATATTACTTGTATGACAACAATCTCCAAGGTTCACAAGGTCCAGAATCACTGGAAAGTGCGATATTTACATTACTGAATTAACACCTTTTATGAATCTAATGCTACCATCCCGAATATTATGAAATATTCCACCCAACTTTGCTTCTAATGCGGTCATTTAGGTTAGGATCTCCATTAGAAATCTGCTACAAAAGCTTTCAAGTCAGAACTCTTAACTCCTGCATTATGTTTTAATTGAGCATTTTCCTCTGCCTATTGGATGAATATCGGAGAACTTAAAGAGATTTTGGTACCAGATTTCATATAGCAAAAAGTATCAATTCTCCAATACACCAATTCTAAATACTAGAAATCAGTCAATAGCACATTAATATTTAATGTACAAATAATTACATTCAATCAATTTGAGAGCAAATCTCATTTAAACCAGATTGTCATGTATTTTTCTCAACTCAGATGTTACTTAAGGAGCATAAAATCTTGTATTAGTTTCTGCTTTGTGATTTTTCTTCTCTAACACAGCAGCTAATAATATGACTGCAGGGATCTCTTTTCTTCTTCATTAGTAACAGATTTTGAAACAATTCCTACGGCCCACCCCCACTGAAAAATAAATATAATATACATGTTGTAAACCTAATTATTATATTTTGTGCATTTTACGTATTAACTTCAGGTTAATAAATTGCAGGCTTTCTAATACGTTAGGGCAAAGAACCCACCAGCCGTACAGTTAACTTTAAACCAACCAATGTAAATAAATGTTTTAAACTTTCAAATATTAACGGGTGGCATGCGTTGGCAGATAAATTTGAACCAGTCAGTTACAATATATGTATATTTTGAATTTTTAAAGCAAGATGCGAGACTTGCACGAGCTGTTGGCTGGTGAAGTCAACATTTAATTTGAATGGAATATATAAGGAGGCGTTTGCTCCACTGGGGCATCAGTTCCATGTGTAGTTTAGAACAGTTCAGTTGAGATAACCAGAGGATCGGCACAGATGTTCAAATCAGAGAGAATCATTCAGTTCAGTTCAGTCAGTGCAGTTCAGATAGTTTCAATTCGTCTCCTTGGAAATTGCGGTAGCTAAATTTATATTCGACCTAGTTAAATTTTATCGTACGTAAAACACCAGAAGATGCGAAAGATCTTGCGAATAATAAATTTCCATATATATTATGTCGTACAGCATAATTATTTACACAGTTGATATCCTCTCGTTGTTGAGCACGAGTCACAAAATAGCGAAACAAACCCTGAGATATTATCTTAAAGCTTGGGCAACAATACCAAAGCGAACAATAAGTCAATTGACGATACGCCACTACAAAATATGGCGATTAGCAACTAAATCGTTTCGTTATTGACAACCAAGCTGTCATCACCGACAAAGCCGCTTCAAAATTGGCGCCCAACGTGGGGGCTACCACCGACGAAACCGGTTCAATTTCAGTTGCGAGACATGTTTCGTTCGAGGAAAATGGTTTTCAACACGGTTGTAAACATCTTCATCAATGACAAAAATCTGATATGCACCTTTAATTAATATATACTTGTGGACAACTCTGATCAGTTTCAAATGCAGAGAAAGGGATTAGAACATTACTCGTATTAATCTACACGACTTATACTTTCAGTATAGGATTCCTGTCTTTCAAAATTTCAATATTGGGCAATTTAGAGTCATGATGCATTGCGCTAATATTACTCAACACAACATCTACATAACCGATCGAAGTTTCAATAACCAACGGACTTTTCTTATGCTTATTTTCGTACAGAGGGTAGAGTGACATATGGTAAGTGGCAAGGAAGTATTACTTTAGTGAAGCGACCGATAATTTTGTTCTGAGATCGTAAATCTACGATACAGGGGCCAAGGCATGGACCCTCCCGAAGGACTTCCTCTCGAGATTTTTACGTCTCGAACTCGATCGGGTTTGATCCCGCAAACCTTGGGTCCAGAGGAGAGGCCTGCCTTAAGTTATTTACAGCTGGAAAATATTCACTTTCCCGCTGTTCCTAAGGTCATAGAACTTAGGTTTTCCTATAGTTGTGAGATGAAAGAAATTACTTTCATCACAAGCAAAGTCGTCCGGTCCCGCTTCCATATACTTTGCAGCTTTCTGCATTCGTGTATTCAAGCAATGAAATTTATATTATATGACATGTGTTATTACATTGATCGTCAAGAGGTTTTAAATAATTTTGTTTTTGTTATAAAAACCATTACCGAAACTCCAACTAGAGACATAAAAATATTTTGGGACTTTCTGAGCTGAATTATAAATCTTTTAAACGTATAATACTCAAAATCGACGTTCATTTTTATAAACTAAAACATTTATAACGCCGAATAGACCACCGTATATTTCTTTTATCAAGAAACCCTTCCACATCACACGAAGCTCATTCGAGTGCAAGAAATTAAAAAAGGAAATTGTGTTTAACACTGGCACGCACGTTCAGTTGACCAGTCGGCTGCAACAATTATAAGTGGCGGTCCCTAGTGGCAGATGAACCCGTTTGCCTCCCAATTCTCTTAACTCTAATTTATAGTCTCCTCAAGTTAGCTCAAGAGCGGCCTAAGGGGTATTCAGATATTACAGCACTACTGCAGCAAGATGATACTAGATGGTGGTGACGACAACAAATTTGGTCTAAGGTATTGTGAACTAAATAAATAAATAATATTGACATATAACGTGAGTACCCCGAAACAATAAAGTGAGAGCATCAGATACTAAATGAGAGAAGTAACTGCTTCAGTCGTAGTTGTCAGAAGCAGAATTCGTAGCTCTTATTGCTGATACGACAAGAAAGGTCAAAATATGAATAGCAAAAGAAAGAAAGAAGTATTTTTGCAAATATTTTATAATAAATTCTGAAACAACCAGGCCCAGTATTACAGTTCGGGCTTAAGCTTAGTTCGAAGCTTAAGCTGGAATTTAAGCTACATATGCGTTTTACAGTATACAAATTAAATGATAAACTTCGCTTAATTGACTCTTGGCTAAAGCTGAGGAGGAACATGTTTAAGCTAGGCTATTATTATATTTCAGAATGTTTTCGGAAGAAGAAGATATAAGTGACGAAGAAATTCAGTTTCTTCCACCTCAAATTGAAAGGATAGGGAGACCAAGAACATTTAGAGCACGTTCAGATCATTTTAATTTATGGAGCGATTCTGAATTCTACGAGAGATTTAGATTAAGTAAACAGTCAGCAAACATGATATCGGAAATTATTGAAGATGAAATAAAGCATGCATCACACTGGTAATAGTAATGCATACTTCATATAGGTATAATTTATTTTAGAAAAGAATTGGAAATGTTTAATAGCGATATTAAGAATTTAAATGTTAGGTTCTATCGGCCTAACTTTGAGGTTATACCCAACAGGCTGTATGCTGATAACAACAGGCGATACCTGCGGTGTATCAAAATCAACATCAAGCACAGTGATGAAGAAGGTTTCGCTCATATAGAACTGTTGCGAGAAATATTTATAAAATTTCCTTCAACATATGAAGAGAGAATTAAAAATGGAGAAAAAGTCTATAGAGTAGCAAAATTTGCTGTCTTTTTTTTTTTTGTCGCTCATTTCCGAAATAAATATTATTATATTATATTATGGTCCTTCTTAATCATAAACAATAAACAAACAAAAAGATAAACGTTGAATTAACTGCGCATGCCTATGCATTGCCAACTTCAGCTATATCAATGTTCAGTTTACCAAAGCTAAAGGTTATAACTCGAGGGGCTTATTAGGCTGAAAGAAAGTTTAGTTAAGCTAGGGCTTAAGCTTCAACTGTAAGACCAGGCCTTAATTATACATCTACTATGAGCTTCATAACTTAAGACATATATCTATTAATTCTGCTGAATGAAGGAGGGAATAAATAAAATTTTGATGAAAGTGAAAAAGCTCAGGCCTGAAAAGGCTAATAACAAGAGAGGGTGTGGGAAACCAATTGGATGAATACAGCGTTGTGTGTGTCATTGCAACTGTTATTTTGTATATATATATATTAAATCAAGCAGACCTAATGTTTTATAAAAACACATACAGTGTGTTGAAGTTTTATTGTAAAGGTGCTGCTGGAATAAATACACCACTACTATAACTCCTACTTTCTGTAATGTAGAGAAAACAGAGGAAAAATAACTTGAAAGTGCAAGTTTTTAATGACATACAACGATTGAAACTCACATAATACTCATATCATCATCAATTATCCCCGGTAGACTTTATGGCCTGTTCCGACTTCAAGAGAACATATCTTCCCAATTTGTTTTGGATCTGTCTTCAGTTCTCGTTATCTTTTGTTTGTATTTAAAAAATAACTTAGGAAGTTTGTTTTCATTTATTCTTTGAAGTGATGGTTTTTATTATTATTCTTTCTTATTATTCTATATATTATATATTTATTATTCTTTCTTACACTAAGTCATTTAAATTATATATATTTTGCATTTCTCTGACATGTTATTTCTTTATTTTTCTACCGCCACGGGTGGCCGAGGTCGTTAAGGCACGGACTCGTGAGCGGGAGATCTGGGTTCGAATACCGCCAGGACCGTCCTCCCTGACTGAGGTTTTTTCCAGGTTTTCCCCAGTCCTCATAAATGGCAAATGCGGGGAGGTACCCTAAGCTTAGGCCTGGAATGTTTCCTTCCTTAAAAATAAATCCTTTCCGAATATATCATTTCATCTCATGTATCATCAGTGTCCATCACCTGTGGTGCCTCGGGCGTTAAACACTATTCATTTATTTTTCTAATAAAGTGAATCCAGTCATGAATCTTAAAAAGGTCAATTCCGCCCGTTCTTTCTTTCTTTCCCTCCACTTTTATTTAATGTCCAGTTCTTGTAGACATAGGTTATAACTGGAACCGCCATCACCTTATAGAACTTAAATTGGGTCTCCCTTCTGGTGTGATCGCTGAGCGTCCTGATTGTTCCACATATCACTCTTTTTTTTTTTTTTTGTTTTATGTGTGTAATTCTTTTATTTATGAGATAAAATATCCTAAATACGAGTTAAAATTTGTAACTTGTTCAATATTTATTTTTATTTACTCATAATTTTACACCGCAAGTGATTTATTCCTAAGAACGCCATATTTTTTAACAGATGTTTTTAAGTTATAAATGTTCAGTATTTCTCTAGTTCATAAAGGACTTTCAGCATTTCGTCTTGCGATTCACTCACATGCACCTAATCATTGGCAAATAATGCAGTTTTTAGCTATTGGCTTCCAATACCTATTTCTATTAGGTTTTGTTTTCATCGAAGTGACGTTCATAAGCAATGGCAATAACAACCACCCTGTTTAACTCATATATATATAAGAGTCTAGCTTCTTGCCATTGAAGAACTCGCAGTAGTTCGAAATACAACAATTTCAAGTGTGACTCTTTCTCTGTGTTTTATCTTTATCTACTTTTATTATATATATATATATATATTTCTCTTACTTGTTCTTTCACCACTGCTTATTGTAATTTTATTAAAGTCATATATACCTTTAATATTCATTGTTAAATGATTAGAAGTCGGTCCTCGTGGTATAGTGGCAACCATATTTGCCTCGTAGATCCAAGATCGCGAGTTCAATCCCGGCCAGGGTCGATGAATTTTTTCGGACGTAAAATCCTAAGTATGGCCTCTCTTCGGAAGGGAAGTAAAGCCGTGGGACCCGTGTTGTAGATTTACCGTACGTAAAAGAACCTCAAGCCTGAAAGAAGAGACCTCTGAGCAAAATTTGCCGGACGTTTCACGCCCTGAATTGAATGGGACGCTGATGGCCTGAGATGTTAAAGAACCTCCGTAAATAAACCAAATATTACCACTAAACGATTAGATGTCATGTCTTTCTAGTGTTAATCGCAGCTTTTTCCTGTTTATGGTATTAAATGACTTTTCATAATTCAAGAATAGTAAATATGATGGTAAATTGAATTCTCTTTTTATGTATTACTTGTTATATTACATTATGGTAGTTATAAATCTAAATAAAGTTTGTTCTTCTAACATTACTATTCAGTAATTTTTAATTTTTTTTTTTTTAAATATAGCTATTATTTTTGCTCAGACTTTGTAGGTGAAATTCAATATAACGATCCCTCTACAATTGCTGCAATCAGGTCTATTGTTTTTTAAAAATAGGAGATGTATTACAACTATATATATTTTTTACTGTAACACTATGAATTTATATTGGCGAGTATTTATTAGTTCCATATTAATTGTATTAGTTTCTAGTGAATGTTTATTTATAAATCTCTTTAATATTTTCGTAATTTTTCTAATTCAATTCAATCTATATTCAGGCAACTATTGCTAATATTGCCTGTTTTATCTTCTTGTTCATTACTCATGTAATAAATATAATGCTCATGTAATAAATTCAAGGGCAGTTCGTTACAACTTGGCGAACCACACATTTCCCAATAGGTTTAACTTTACGAAGGTGGCTGTGTGGGCAGTTGCTGGGGCCTGGAATTGGGTTAGTATCAGCAGAAATACCAACCTAACTCTAATCACATAAAGACAGACATTTCTGGAATTTGCAAATGAATATCAGCAGATATAGAAGTTTGCTGCTCAGTTCCAGCACAATGTATAATTTACTCGTACCTAATCAGTGTTCTGTTGTTGTTAACGGAAATCAGAACTCGCAAAATAAATAAAATAAAAAATAAAACCATCTTACTTTACTTTCTATATGAAGACCCATATAAGAGCTACGAAATGTGAAATCTTCCACAGCGTCAAACTGCTCTATGCAAACGAGTGTTCCTGTTACCAGACATTTTTTTTATAAATTAATAAAAGAGAAGCTGCACCATTGAGGCTCTCCTATGGCACCGCTTAGAAGCCTGGTGGTGTAGTGGTTACCATACTTGCCTCCTAAACCCAAGGTCGCGGGTACAAACCCGGCCAGGCTCGATGGATTTTTTCGGCCGTAAAAATCCTAAGTATGGCTTCCTTCGGAAGGGAAGTAAAGCTGTGGGTCCCGTGTCGTACATTTACGGCACGAAAAAGAACCTCAAGCCTGAAAGAAGAGGCCTCTGAGCAAAATTTATCGGCCGTTTCTTTCGCTGATTGAATGTTACGTTGATAATCTGAGATGTTAAAGAGCGTCCATAAATAAAACAAATAAACAATCGCTCAGAAACTGCAATTGTCCACATTTATCTGGTAAGCTCTCGAGTATTCTTTCACACAAGTCATGTGTGGGACATTGCTTAGAAAGGAAGAATCATACTTAAAAATTCGGCTCGCGGCTGAGATTCGAACCACGGATCTTGTCTTCCGTGCTAACACTCTAACCAACTGAGCTACCGTGTCCTCCTAGCACGGAACCACGAACCTCTTTCATCTGATTCTAAATATCCGGGAGACTTCCCTATAGTTTTCTCTACTGCGAGAGATTTATTTCTCAAGAGGCGACTGGTAATGCTATAAATTTAACGTTATATTATACATAGAATCGTTCTTTCACACCAACTGTGTAGGACATTAGTTGGAAAGGAGTATCTTTGAGTATCAATGAAGTTATGTTGAAACGCTGACGTTCCTATTAGTTTATCCACTTGGATATATAGAAAGTATTAAAGATGTCCGATGATTATCAGCTGTTGCTATTGGATGAATATTTGCTGGAGTTCCTCTCCTGCATGCATGAAACACCAGTGCAGCATGTTATAATGCACGCGGTCTTATTATCTTAAACGTGATATACATTGTCAGAATGAATGGATAGTGTTTAACGCCCGTTTTTGCTACAGAGGCACCACATGCGATGGACACTGATGATACGTGAAATGAAATTATACATTGGGAAAGGATTTTTTTTTTTTAAAGGAAGGAAACATTCCAGGCCTAACTTAGGGTAGCTCCCCGGCATTTGCCATTTATGAGGATCGAGGAAAACCTGGAAAAAACCTCAGTCAGGGAGGACGGTCCTGGTAGGATTCAAACCCCCGACCTCCCGCTCACGAGTCCATGTCTTAACGACCTCGGCCACCAGTGGCGGTATATACATTGTCAGAATGAGTGATCCTTTCTCCTTGTGTTTATGCTGAAAATTATTTTCTGAACGAATTTCTTATAGCATGAAGTAAAACATACTACCTTATAACTATCCTATTCATTTTTCTGATACTAGTTGTCAAACACAGGAAAAAAGACGAAAAATGTACATAACACGATATAAATGTCGTTAATTATGAGCTGTGACTGCGCACAATGGAATGTATAATGTAACTCAGCTAAAAGATTGATGACACATTGGTAATTACTAAACATTTCAATAACAAAATTGTATAATAAAGCGAATATACCTGGAATAAGTAAAGCTATGTAAACAACCTCGGCTTTGCAGCTAGTATTGTAAATTAAAAGAGTATTTAGCAGACCTCGCTTCTCTACAGTGTCTCTGTACACACTATAAACGGAAAGTTTCATATTATTTACTATATCCGCTGCAAACGTTTAGACACACCGTCATTGAGAGCTGGGACATCCGTGGGAGGAAGCGTTGGAATGCGGCTGAAGCGAAACGATTCCCGGGGTAGGGACACTCGACGCCTACACGTAGGGACCAGTGGACCCAGCATCTCTACTGATTACCAACCGGCCGGTGTTGCCCTAATCACGAACACCTCGGAGCGCTGCTAACTATAAGTTAGGTACGGATGTCGCTTTTCTATTGAAAACCCCAGTAAACGTCATTCCCCAGCAATTTATCAATAAATAAGCGGATGGAGGGTTGAGTTTGTCACAATTCCGTTTTTTTTATAATAAAATACATTTTTGGAAATCCTCTAATTCGTCCGCATTTGTCATATTAATAGCTTCTTTATTCAGTTTTTGTTTCGTATGCATTCAGCATTATTTCTATGTTCAGATATGATAACATTGTGTGAATGAAGAGTGTAGACGTTGGCTATAGACCGGTTGAATTAAAAGGAATGAATGTTTCAACGTTCTCAGTTTCGAAATGGACATCATATGCATAAAATGATGAACAGTTTTCCAATTTCAAGAAATTTGCCACTTCATAAGATGGGAAAGCAGAACCAAGAAAAATAAAAACTTGCATACATTTTTGCAAAAGTGAAGAACAGTAAGCAGAAATTGTGAAGATAGCTAAATGTCTTTTGCAATTTCAGTGCTAAAAGCTTTTCTTAATGCACCAAGGAAAAAAATAGATTTATTAGGACCCAGATGTTTATTACAAGTTCTTTTTGCTATTTCCATCGAAAACTTAAAATAAGCATGATTACGTTTTATCTGATTAAAAGTATGTGTTTTTCGTTGAATACATTGACCTTTTTTTTTTTTTATTATTTTCGCATTTTTCATAATTTTCTCATATTTTCCCATATTTTAGTCCCCCTTTTATCAGTTTGCTTACAGTTGTCTCAGAGACGAATTTTGCGCACGCCTGAATTGTTGCTTTTAATTTCTCAGAATTTTCGTTTCTAAAAATATTTCCACAAAATATCTAACAATCAATGAAGGTAAGCCTGAATTGAACAGTAATGATTTCAAATATACCCCAATAGCATTCTGCGATGTGGAGAATAGTTTTTCTGGATATAATTCAGTGCTGAGTGACAATATGAGACTGTTTTTATTTAAAAACTTTAAAATGTGTGTGATTTGTTTTGTATTCTCTGTGACCGTACAACATCTTTATTATTTCTTTCATTGTATGTAGTGTTGAATGCTATCTTTTGATTGGTTAAATAAATTCAGCTTTTAGCGAATTCCGAAGCTATTCAGGTTATACCCACGAAAAGATATATTAAAAAGTTGTTCAATTCTCCATCGGTCCTATTTAATAGATACAAAAAATGACGATGAATACTTATAATTTTGTTAACACTCCAGCGTATATAAAATTTATTTTTTCTCAACGAAACTGGCATATATGGATTAATTAACAAACGGTTCATTGAGTTTGTTAATCAGAAAAATGGAGCATTAGGAGTGGGAGTTGACCTAAAGCGGAAATTTAAAAATCACTCTATCGGCCGCAATGTCTGTTTTTCTCAACGGAACTCGGTATTTAAATAAAACAAGAAAAATAGTTTCTGAAAATTGCGAAATCAGATATTTGGAGTGGGGGTTTACCGAAAACCAAATTTAAAAAACGTCTAACGGTGATTGTATAGAAAAAATTACAGATTAAAAAATATATAGAACTATTTTGACATCTGGAAAAATGGTTTACGATTTTGAAATTGAAAATTTTCAACTTAATGGTGTCACTGTTCAACTTGCGGAGGAATTTGCTTGTTTACGCAGCACTTACGCGACGCACTTTTAATAATAAATATTAATATTTTTCATTTGGTACATTTTTAGAATGTTCAAAAATATTTTGATTATAATATTTTAAATTTTGAAAATGTGTCAGAAAAGTTTATTTTTAAGTCATATTATTATCATATTTTTACAATTTTAGGTCTTAAATGCTGGCATAATTTTAAAAATTTTAGGTCATGAACATCTGGGCCCCTATTGTCATCGACTTTCTGAAAGGGCTGGCTTTAGTAAACTTTAATTTTATACATTTTGTATGCAAACAAACATCGTTATTGACTATTTGGTAGTAATAAGGAATTGTTTAAAAAAATACGTTTAGTGGGAATGTGCAGGAAACTAAAGTTGATACAAATGATACATGGAATGGTTACTGCGAGGAGAGGTGTCAGCATTTTCGTATTTCGGAATATGGTAACCCTAAGAGAGGGGGTTTCATAGTGAGAATATCTCACAGTCGTGTCATTTATAATTCTAACTTCAGATCAGGATAATCGCGTTGTACATATATGAATTATATTAATGGAAAACCGAAGCACCTAAAACTCCAACCCTGTCAAGAAATTTATCACCGTGACTCATGCGTAGGACCCGGAGGTTTAGTTCCTGTCACTTTTTACTATAGATGAAGTCATTCACTAATTTAAGAAATGTACCTTTTTGTGTATTGTTAAAGCACGTACTGTTCGGTGGACCGTGCGAAGATTGTAAGGGCATTGTCATATATGCTAATTTGAATAAATATACTCATTCACAATAGGTGAAGTCACGCAAGTCAAGCATGTAAGTAAACAAGTGAGAGGGGCTAAACTTTCGCAGTCTGCTCATGTTGGAGAGTATCTTCCTGTTTCACACTCAGCGAATCATGCTGCGAGGTGCTGAACGATTTTTTTCTTTCCTCACCATGTAACTTTAAATACTAAATGTCCTAGGTACCATCATTGATTTTAATCGCAGCACTGAAGACATTTTGGGATGTAAACGAATTTAAGCAGAAGGAGAAAGAAAAAACAGAAAGCACATAAGCTTTAGCTTAGGAATGTATATAAGTTATTTCTGCCTCCAGTTGGAATCGAACTCTCTGCCACAGCGTCTGCTAAGGTCAGTCTAACACTCTGTCGCTTCTGCGGGTGGGTGTATTGGTGCGTGAACAGAAAACTCTCGACTCCCTGCTCCGTTAAAAGTGTCGTAAAACTGTTAAGCGGGAACAAACAGGATCTGGCTTGAGCACAAAGCTGCTTTTCGGGCGCCGAGGTATGCAAGCATAGTCGTAAATGCGCTCTTGTGCTTCCGGTAATGAAATCTACCAACACTGCACCATATAGTTCTGAATTTAGCGCCAAGAATAGCTTTAATAAGTTTACAATACTACGATTTACTTTACACGTTAACGCCCTAGAAAAACCGTCTTCACAAAACAAAACGTAAAGCCTGGTCTCAAAAGGTACAGATTTCCTTTGAGTTTTGCCGTCTAGAGAATTGCTGATGCAACAGTAATTTAACTGTCTGAAATGTTCAGCATTTCAATTTATACAAATGTTTTTACAGAGGAAGCGATTTTTTTTAATCATATTGAAAGGTCATAGCTGCATCAGAATATAGTCATATAAAGTACAAATGATCATATAAAGTACAAATCACAGTTATAGATACAATTTATCTTTTCAACAAAAACTACAGTTTTAGTCAAAAAAGATAAAAAAAAAATAGCAATAATAAAATTATTAGGCAAATAAACGACTGCAAGATAGATAATAATGCAAAATTAGATTGACGTTAGCAATTACAACATTTTAATCAAACGTGCGGAACAATGAGTATGGTTCAAAATGTTGTACACTTAAAATTATTGAAGGCGAGTGACAGATTACATATTATAATAATGTATTACAGTATTAGATTCGCTTATTCCCAAAATTTTAAAACAAAAACCTAAAGGGAAGAGAGAAACCAAGCGAGTTGGCTCAGGCCGTAAAGCTTGGGATTCGTATTCGGGAGGTCCGATGTTCAAATCCTGCAACCGACTAACCCAACTGATGTTTTCCATGGTTTTGTTTCTACTTTTGTGATTTCGAGGCGAGTACTGACATTGGACTAACCACCTATTTAGGTATGGATGGGAGAGTTTTCTTGAAAGGTAATGCTTTTCATCCTCAGCTACATGTTCTTGTCATAACGTAGGAGACCTTCAGATCTACGATATTTACAACTTAGAGCAGAGGAAAGGGCCTTCTCACATTTAACTACAAAGTTTTCTTCACAACTGTTCTTGTGAAACACACGAGTATAATAGGCCAAAAATCTCAGCCAACATTGCAGCTTAAACAATTTGGAGGTGGGGTAGTTGTAATTCCTGGTCTTACGCTGAAGCATTGTCATTGTTTTTGTAATGAATGACTTTTCTTTTTGGCGACCCCTCCACACATAACGATCGATCGGCTCAAGCTGGTACGGCGGTGAACGGGATGTAGAAGGTCCTCAGCTTTGATTGTCGCTTAATTAATTAATAACATTTAAACACTTTAAAAGTACATTTACTCACCATTATTACGCAAGATGATCCTGGAATTGCCTCCCTATATTTTATATACATTTCTAGTATCGACTCATGAAATTAAACATTACCCTCTGAGAAATGAATGACGTTTCTTCACGAATGTTATTTTTCAGTTTATCCGATATGGGTGGATTTCTCTTTTACACTTTTCCCTTTAATGCGATTTTTATATATGGAGGGCATTAACGTGTCGTATTTAGAACGTTTGGAGTTTGTGTGATGACTGCGTTGTGCCTGCGAGTGCCGCTCAGGCTTGTATGCAATGGGCTATAGTGAAGATAATGTACTGCAGAGTCCCGCATCTGCCCGATGTCTAATGTGACTGTTATGGTCTGTCTGTACGACCTGGTAAGATGATGAGTGTGAGGATGACTGGCTTTTGCTAGATGGCGGTTAGAGTGTAGCATGATGAGAGAACACCAACGAACCTAATCGCTATTCTCAAACGAATGTCATCTTTTGTTGTTACAATGCGTCGAACGTCATTTCACTGTTACATAACAAGCCTGAGCAAGTTTGGGAATAAACACATTGCACATGCAAGTAAGCAAAGTTAATAAAGACAACAATAAAAATGTACTGTCCAGTCTCTTAAACTGTCGCACGAAACGCTGTTCAGTGTCGCGTTACAAGATAATTGCAACAATGTTTCAGAGTGTTTTGAGCCCTAGGAATGAAAGTTTAGTAATGAGAATTGGTTTATCATTCATATACAGAACAAAATAGAAAATAGATAATTTGTGTAACATAAAAATTCTAATGAAGAGTTTAAAAATAAATAGCTCCAATTATAAAATATTGAAATTGCCATATTTAATTCTGTACACAATTTTTAAACAGTGTTTAACGCCCGTTTTTACTACTGGGGCACCACAGGTAGTGGACACTGATGATACATGAGATGAGATGAAATGAAATACATTGGGAAAGGGTTTTTTTAGGAAGGAAACGTTCCAGGCCCAAGTTTAGGGTACCTCCCGGCATTTGCCACTTATGAGGACTCAGGAAAACCTGGACAAAACCTCAGACCTCCCGCTCACGAGTCCGCGCCTTGACGACCTCAGCCACCCGTGGGAATGTATATGTTTCGTATAGAAAGTAAAATGCTATCATATATTGGTTCAGCTTTAACACCTGATACTATTCAAGTCCTTGCCAGATATTTTTTTCTGTGAAATAAGTTTTGAATATCAAGGCTATGCATTGTATTAATGCAATTCTCAATGCAGATGTTTTGTCACCATCTTGATCTTTCGGACCTTTTTATTATCCTTCGTAAATTGCATAGTGCTGAACGTGGTCATGATTCTTGCCTCAAAATTACGTATTTTAAAAGAATTGTTTTGCAGGTACATGCAGTTCCAAGGCCATCAGAGTTGTTTTTTATGCACATTGGCTGCTGGTAACATCTCTTAAATCAAAGCTCAATTGAATCGCCTTCGCATGATACACATCTTTTATTCTGCAAGCTGAAGTACTTTGTGACTTTTGCTGTCAAGTGCCAAAATAAGCGAAGCAACAGTCATTCCAGTGTGTTTCTTTTCAAAAATCTTGTACGGATCACATAATTCACTGACAACCAAAATTTCCCATTGAAGTTACAAGTTCAAATAATTTAGAAGTTCCTTTAACGTATATTTCATTGTTGTCAAACGCCGCTCGTAGCTTGTTTCTTTTCATTAATGATATTCCAGGTCTGTTCCATTCAAATGGGTGTGCTTGTCAAATCTGGGTGACGACTCCTTGCCACAAAAAGATGAACATTTTGACCTCAAGGAAAATGTCACATCCAAACATGAAAGCTTCTGCCTTTACCTGCAGTTCAAATATTTTCGGTTAAAATGAATATAGCGTGACAATGTTGGTGGAATATTCGCCGCATACTTTGAAGGTGTGTCGGAGCACACCTATAAGGAGCGGTATAGCTGAACCAATTCTCCTTGCCTTTTGTGTAGTCGCCGGCGGCCTCCAGGCGGGCATTAACAAATGTGGTCTCGGGTGCTGCGCTTCCTAGAAATGGTCACTTCCCTCACGCCACCATGCTCTCAACCTATTTTTGCCTCAATGCATTGCGCAAGGAGGTTAACTTTTGCTTATTCTGCTTTCTCAGGGCGAAATCGACTGACAATGGGGTTTAGAAGAAGATAGGAATGAAAAGAAATGTGTACGGTCAGGAATACTTCCAGATACTGGAGGAAGATCAATATGCTACGTAAATGTAACTTTCCTAAGGTGCTATTTGGCGTTCTTTTCTTAACATACCATGGCGAGGAACTTTTCTCTAATGAACCGCATAAAGGAAGCGGCAAGTGAACACTATTCATTAAAATTTAAAGCTACCTATCATTCGCCTTTTTAGAGTGAGGAAAGAATCCAGGAAAAATCTCATCTGTATAAATTAACAACGAATCAAACTAGAGCCCATTAGTGGACAAGTGTACTCCCAATGCCTGGGATCGACGATGAATATTTACTCAAGAAAATGCTGTATCAATTCAGGGGTGCATTATATCAAGATAGCAGAAAAGTAACAAACTTATACATCAATTGCTCCATCTCTCTATTTGCAAGCTGGTTCACGCAATGTATAAACAAACGAGAATCTTAAAATTGCAATAAAAACTCAAAAGACGCCTTTACAGTATCAGCTTAAAGATGGCCGCCCCACTTGAGATATTCACAAAACAGGAATAGCTAAAACCTATTGATTCATCGAAGAATAATGGTTGAATATAATAATGCATGTTTGTCATAGCAGTGGGTCAAGAACACAGAGTAGTAACGTCAGAATGTATTACGGCTGTGAAAGTCGCAATTATAAAAAAGGGACGATTGGTGAAATATCAAAATTCTGGAGATTACTCTTACCACCTACTGATATTTATGGTGTCACCAGATTCGTTCTGGCAGTAGACTTCAGTATTGAAACAGCGACTTTTTGATGCTTATGAAGCACAAACTGAAGACTTTCTTTCAAGAATCATTACAGGAGATGAAACCTGGGTGCACTACACCAACAGAAACAAAGACGCAAAGAATGAAAAAGTTTCGGACAGGGAAGATAACGTTCTTCTAGAATAAAGAAGGCGACTCTTGAAGTACTAAGCGTCTGGAGGGGGGGGGGGCGGTCAGCAAATTCTTCTTAAAAATGAACGTGGGTTTCTTACTGTCATTTTTCAACATGACACCATATCTGCTTGTACAACAGACACCAACACTCTGAGCGTCTTCCACCAAACTCTATACTCACCGACCTCGCCCTCTGTAATAGCCGCATGTCTGAGACGAGGATGCTATACAGAAAACTTAAAGCATGGATTTTCATGCACTTTGCAGACACTGGAGAACTTCTATTGAACTTAGAGTTTATGCAGAAAAATAATCAGTTGTTTACCACTTTCATTCAATAAGTTATGAAAACAAAATTAAGGGTTTCATGTGATTCTTCCTTGTGTATTATTCCAATCAAAAATAGAAGAGAATGTTTCAGAAATCAAATTAAACCCATTCTGAGGGAAAGTTGCAATTTTCAACCATGGCAAAGAATTCTCAGTAGCACAGCAAGAGCTCATGCAAAGTTCCAGGGTACCCTGCACCAGTCCAGATCGATGCTTAAATCAAGATCCACGATTCACAGACAAGACAAAAGTTCTTTCAGCCGTATGAGTGCATGCACTTCTCCCAGCACTCAAGTTGTGAGAATTGCATACTCCAAGTAAACCAAATGAAACTCAAAAGTACTAAGACGAAATATTCCAAGCTCAGCATGGACATTGTAAGTTTGGAAATGATGCCCCCCAGGCCACAGCCCACAAGGAGGTGCTTGAAACCTCTCTACCCAATCAATCATGTGCATGAGGAAACAACAAACTTGCCAAACACACCAACTATTATTTACATTTGTATCTCATGTTCTACATTATCTGCTGAGCTATTGTTGATAATAATAAAAGGCAATTTCGTGCCATGTTAGCTTGGAGAAGTGAGACTCATAAAGCTAAGTTTTTTTTTCCCCCTCTCGGTTGGAAAGTTCTATGGAGGAATATCGTCTCGCTAAAATCATCCAACTGTGTATTAGTTTATAATGTAATAAATGTATAATTTTACAATCTAGATTCATTTTTTGCATATAAGAACTATAAAAGGATATAAAATAAAATTAATATTGTAAATTTTCTAATAAATTACACTGCAAGGCAATGTCTTCTTTTATAATGCTTATAACGTCATTGTATCGATCGAGATTATTTAGTGCTTCTTCTATGGAGCTCAAATCCGAGATCTGATCATGGCTGCCTCAGCGACCTCTGCTTCCTCTACCTTCGTCTTATGACTTCATTGACAGAGGGCAGTTTTGAAGGGGGGTGGAATGTGATGCTCATGCCGACACATCGCCGGTTGCCTTTCAGCAGTTTTTTTTAGAAAAATTCCTCAGCAGGTACCGGAATCGAACCTGGTCTTCCGGGCAGCAGTCTCTAACCACTAGATCAATAAGGCGGTTGATTATTTAGTTAGTTTGTCTATTTTTTACGTTGTTAGCTAAGATGACTTTACCGCAATACAATTTTTGGAGCAACATGTTTGCAAAACGAGGCCGGATTTAGAGTACTATGTATTCTCCAGTACAGATTAATTCTATTTTCAATTAACATATAAACATATAAATTATTTCCTTAATATTGTCGTAACACAACATTCAGTTGATGATTGCTTTTAGAAATGAAAACACTTTAATGACGTAATTGTTATTATGACAATTTTAGGCAACTAGTGCCATAATAATAGCATTTATTAACGATGTTGATCAACAATAAAGACTGTTTATATTTCTGATACACAAAATAATGGATTTGTACACAACATATCCCAATATCTTCCCTGAAGTGATAAATGTCATAAAACGCACGGGTGTAGGACAAGCACCGAAATCTCTGCCTCAATTTGGGGCTCCCAGAAGTCTCTTCTCAGACTAAAAATATTTTCGAGGCACACACAATGCTTTCTATTGTGCTTTTGAACATTATCAAGCCAAATTAATTCCTTCATCTGCGCAAATGTTTGAGGACAGCGTCGTGGCTGAAACTACCAGGAAGATTTGTTAGTAAATAGCTATTTTTATCCACTAAAATGTGGTTTTTGATCTTGCTTGAGATTTTTTAATTGATTTGTAAACATAAAAATACTTTTAGTAATGATGTAGTTCTGAAATTCACCCAGAACTAACTAAGCTGTGGTGTACATAACTCGTATTTATCTTTGTATGAGAGTTTCTGTTTTTCGTGCAGAAAATTTTCGTTTTCACAAAGTATTACTTCTCGCTTTTGCACTACTGAAGAAGGGATTCTCTAGAATAATAATTCTGGTCTCAACAGATCCAAAGAGCCAAAACCTGCCGAGTCAGTTCCCTTATAGAAGTCGCCCTGAATGGACGAAATTGTGCAAAATCCCTTCAAGCAATTTTAACCTCGGCTTCCAGACCGGCTTCTCTACCATTTGGATCAATTATTCGACCAAATAATTCTCTAACCCAATCTTTTCGAAAAATTCCTCAGACGTCATGAGGATCGAACACAAGCTGCCAATATCAGGTAGATATGTAGACCTGGAAGGAATGCTGCATATTATTAAAAACAACAATTTGAAGGAAAAACCATTCTACAATTATTGGCATTAAATATATTTATTACATGAATTTATGTTTTATTTACTTTTTTGCAGGGAAGGGGAATGAGGGACTTATCAATGCCAGTCTGCCTATCTGTATTAAAGATAAGAGCGATTAATGGAATATTGGTTAATAATATAAAGATCCTGGGTAAGTATTGACACTACTCTCTTAAGTTGTACATGAAATATATGATTTTATATTCCTTCATAGCGTGGCTATTTGGGGAGAAATTATCTCCATATGCATATTTCTGTAGCAGTACTAAACTGTAAATAAGTTTTGAAAACTACTTAAGTATACAAAAACAGTTAACATTTCTTCCATCCCGTACTTCTAGAAAAAACCTGCCGAGTCAGTTCCCTTATAGAAGTCGCCCTGAATGGACGAAATTGTGCAAAATCCCTTCAAGCAATTTTAACCTCGGCTTCCAGACCGGCTTCTCTACCATTTGGATCAATTATTCGACCAAATAATTCTCTAACCCAATCTTTTCGAAAAATTCCTCAGACGTCATGAGGATCGAACACAAGCTGCCAATATCAGGTAGATATGTAGACCTGGAAGGAATGCTGCATATTATTAAAAACAACAATTTGAAGGAAAAACCATTCTACAATTATTGGCATTAAATATATTTATTACATGAATTTATGTTTTATTTACTTTTTTGCAGGGAAGGGGAATGAGGGACTTATCAATGCCAGTCTGCCTATCTGTATTAAAGATAAGAGCGATTAATGGAATATTGGTTAATAATATAAAGATCCTGGGTAAGTATTGACACTACTCTCTTAAGTTGTACATGAAATATATGATTTTATATTCCTTCATAGCGTGGCTATTTGGGGAGAAATTATCTCCATATGCATATTTCTGTAGCAGTACTAAACTGTAAATAAGTTTTGAAAACTACTTAAGTATACAAAAACAGTTAACATTTCTTCCATCCCGTACTTCTAGAAAAGAAACATTAAACCATCGCGTAATGTAATTATTTCCAATAAGTTAATCTCAGTCCTGTATAGCTCGTCTCAGAAAAGAGTGCCGATAAGAGTGCAGTGCAAAAATCGAAGCTTAAACACATCATATTGAGTGCATTTCCAATGGGCAAAGGTTTCATTTTGACTTTCCAATAAAACAACTCGGCTGTAACACCCAGTTTATAATGCATTAGCACATTAACCTACATTAACTTCCTTATCACCTCCGCTTTATATGGCATTTCGTCACTAAACACCTGCCTTAATTAGCCCGGCCTATCACGTTCATCGATTAATTCCACATACGTTATTCTTCGTGCAACCTGTTCTTTTTATGCTTCGCCTGATTTATTCCTTAATTTGAGTAATACCTCTTAAATATTGAGAGCTTGGCGTGCGAAATAAATGACATTAGGTATGGGAGAAAGTGAAGTGACGACCTAAATCTACCACAAAACCTCGCCCGTTACTTGAACCTAAACAACACATGCAGCAAAATCCATCTCCCTTAAAACACGTATACAATGCACTGCAGAATGATAATCAATAGAATAGCAAGTTGCGTTAGTTGTGATATTTAGTTCTAAAAATTCCATAACCAATATAAATGCAGTCAGAGCAAAGTGTCAATTAATGATTTCCATTTGTGATATTGAATTAATTAATATATTAATTAATATGAGGTTTTCATATATATATATATATGTGTGTGATTTAAATTTCAATAAAGTACGAAAAAATTCAAAATAAATTATATTAATAAAAATTCCCATCTTCATATTGTTAATTAGTAGCAAGTTTGTCATTTCGACAAAAATTGTGGGTTCTAAAGTTGAAGAAATTTCTAAATGCACTTTCAGCTTCCTTTTAGTTATTGGAAACGTTATTCTTCAGGACATAGTTAAGATGTTTTAATAAATTAAAGTCAGTTGGTCAAAAAGTTTGGTAAATATTCTGGATGAGGTAAAATTTTCGCAGCGCAATTCATTTTGCAATGTTATTTGCGATCACGAAGAAGAACTGTTCTTTTCTATTGACTAGTGCGGTTGTTTTTCCTGCACTTCTGATGCATTTTGTCACTCTCCTAGTAACACTTCTCCGAAGTAATTTCTTCGTCATGATACAGAAGATTCTAGCGCATTAAACCAAGCGCAATGAACATACACTCGACCTATAACGTTCATCTGGTGTCATTTTGGATTTGCGAAGTGTTTCAGTGCTTCATCAAGATTTAGCCACACAGATCGTTTTCGGTTGGAGAGAGTTCACTTTTCATAACGGGTCATAATGTGATCCAAAAAAGGATAAATTTTGTTGCGTAAAAACAATCAGAAGAAACTTCAAACCTACATTTAATTCACAAAGGGTCCATTTTATCAATTTTGTTTCTTATCTTCAAATGATCGCACATAGTTGAAGATGTAAGTTGACTTTTTAGTAAATTCTCCAGTTTATTGACGTATGGCATGTTCAACCATTTTCATGAGTTCAGCATCGTCTACATGAATATACTTGTTTAGGGGAAATCAATGTAAAAATAATAATAAATACTCACGACTATATCCTCTTGTTCAATGCTAGATTGAGTATATTTTTATCAACATCTTGTGATTTTTTATTGATGTATTTATGGACGCTCTTTAACATCTCAGGTCATCAGCGTCCCATTCAACTCAGGGCGTGAAACGGCCGACAAATTTTGCTCAGAGGCCTCTCTTTCAGGCTTGAGGTTCTTTATCGTGCCGTAAATGTACGACACGGGACCTATGGCTTTACTACCTTTCCGAAGGAAGCCATACTTAGGATTTTTACGCCCCTAAAAATCCATCGGTTCTGGCCAATTTCTTGTGATGAATATGCCAAAAGTACAAAATATTTTCTCACTGTGTCTCGGACATCATTAATTCTAAATTGAAGACTGTGCTAATCTTCACCTTATATAATTTAACTGCAGAGGCTAATGCTAAGAGGGTTGCCATTTAATTTTTTGGAATTCTACTAAATAGGTCATAATTCTCAAGATCGACATTTCTTTTCAAAGTAAACTCCCTCACTCTCTATACAATGCTGCATCCTCCGTACCCATCATGGAAGCAGTCATGCCATGCTTCTTTATAAATAGCACCTATTTCCTTTTTATGACTGAGCAGAACCCTCAGATTTTCCTTGACAGCTGAAAACGGGAAAAAGGTTCAGAGTGATCCTTGTGTCTTCTTCTTAATAATTTTGTTGTTTACATTCTTAACTTTCCTGCTTATATGCCGAAACGAAATGCACTTCTTGTTCTCAATTTTGTCGTTTGTGTTAAAATATCTAGTTGCTCGAGTGTGTCATTAGCATTAAATATATGACCTCTTAAGAGCATATCCAGACTTCTTAAAACATTCCTCTCTTTTCTGTTCGCGACACAGTTTTTAGCTCCAAACCTTTTTAATAGTGTTTAATGCCTGTTTTTACTAAGGCACCACAGGCGGTGGACGCTGAGATGAAATGAGAAATTGGGAAAGGATTTTTTAAAGGAAGGAACGTCCCAGACCTTAGTTTAGCAGAGGAAAATCTCAGTCAGGGAGGACGGTCCTGGAAGGATTCGAACCCCAGACCTCCCGCTCACGAGTCCGCACCTTAAAAATATCGGGCACTCAAACGTCACACAAACATAGATGCCATTCCAAAGTATGCTTTTTAAGGTTCACTCAATATTTCCATATATGTTCGGAACATATCATAACGACATGACTCCTCGCATTCCCAATAGTTAAATCACAGAACTTGTTCTATAATTCTGTCATTAATTGGTTTTTCTAAAAGGTCATTGTTTTAGTAAATATCAACGATATTCTGAGATGATTGACAAATTCACGAGCGTAGTTTGGACTATTTCACGAATAAAACTAGAATAAAAATAATATATTCTTAAAATTCCCTCACAAAATATTAATAATCGAAT
Source organism: Metallyticus violacea (assembly GCA_030762175.1). Taxonomy (NCBI): domain Eukaryota; kingdom Metazoa; phylum Arthropoda; class Insecta; order Mantodea; family Metallyticidae; genus Metallyticus; species Metallyticus violacea. Next base: position 92,546,904 of record CM060843.1, read on the forward strand.
TAAATCTTTAAACTGACATTATGAATATTTGCTTATTCAGGAACTGTCAGTCTGGAATAGACGAATGTTGGTTACTACAATTTGATCTACACACTAAAGTCAACTGAGAAAAACAAATTAGATATTTAACAACGCTAATTGCATGCTCTACCTTTTTCTTTTGTTATTATTATTGGAGTACATTTTCATAATTCCAGATTGTGATTAGGCGATACGAGAGCCGATTGGCTGGAGTGATGAGTTATTTTTCTCTTTTTACTATTTTGTGGTATGATTGTTAATTATAGCGATTAATTGCTTCTTGTACATGCATTTATGGGAAAATTGAAAAAAAAATCCATAGATAAAATGATAACGATAAAAATTACGATTAATTTACAGCGATGTGCGACTGCGATGGGTTGAAATTCAAAATTTCATTAATTTTTAATGGTAGAAAATATGTCACATAAGCGAAATGGGCAACTGAAAGTCTTTGATTTTACGTTTCATAATATTATTAATATTTTTAATGTTTAATTTACCGTCGCTTTGACTGCATTGGTCTGTCGATTGTGGAATGAATACTATAGGTGTAAATCTGTGGGGATTAATGAAATGAAATTAATTAAATGATGGTACAAATGTGCTCGGAGATTTTAGCGCATTCGCCTTCTCAGGGCACAGCTTGGTCTGACAGGGACTCGAACCCAGTAACCCGGATTTGTAATCTCAAACGGTACCACTAGACCACGGAATGGGTCTGTTCTTAATATTTAAGCGATATATGAAGTAGAAGTTAATTCTCCATAAACCTAATTGATAATCAGCAAACAAAATGACGTTTTTCTTATTTCCTCTTCTAAAATGGTTATTTAGCTGTCATATTTTTATGCATATAATAATTAGTGGCGACCAGGATAGCCCTTTCTTCGTCCTAGATAAATATTTCCTTTTGATGAAATGTCTTTATCCAGGCTGATTAATTCAAAGGTAGAGCATACTTTATTGAACAATTATGAATATTCATTAATTTATTAGACAATACTTGACTTAGAGCGTAAGCAGTGATAAGCTACCATCATCGATGCTCAGTCTCAATGACAGAAGCATTATCTATTCATTCGTGTTAAGTCTATGCATAGAAAACATTCTAAAATAAGATTGCTTTGTGAACCTATATCGGCACATTATTAGCCATTACATCTCCGTAGTTATGAATCAGTAGTCCGCCTCGAGAGCTCTTTCCGACAGTTCATCAACCTTTGTACCACTTGCCTTTACGCATTCAACTATTCCTTTTATTATTTTTTCCTCTTCCTTTCCCCCCCCCCCCCTTAACGTTTGCCTTAATGAACCTCGGCACGATTCAATAAGGACAAAACGATAAAGTTTTCTGTTTATGAAGCCTTGGAGAAGCTGCCTTGTTTTTTCTGCTGAATGTTGAGCTACTGACCCTTGGCACAGATATGAAAGATTGTAGTTTTCCATCAACCTCCCCTAAGGTAACACGATTACTACACGGACTCTACTTAAGCATATGCTAATAGTCCTATTGATTTATTATCAATATTGTATGCAGAGCAGTGAGGGGGACGCTTTCTCCAAAACTCTATGCTGCATTCCTTCTACCAAATTTATCAGATTCCTTCACTTGCAGTTGTTTTACAATTTAAGGTATTTTTAATTTAACTTCCATTTACATGTATGCGCCAATTTAACTGTTAACTGTTAATTAAAGTATTAATTTGAAGTTGATAATAAAAGCAAATACTACAATTTGTTAATTCTTCATTAGTGTTTAATCGCTATGGCTGTAATGATTATTTCCATATCAAAATAGTTTTGCTCTATCACTATTTTGTTTAGAGAATATTTTTATACATTCATTTTGCATACCCAAAATAAATACTATTCAAAGTCAATAATATCTTTATTTCGAAATTCAATTTACCGATATCTTACAACTTAAAATTTGTACGGATGGACTATCATGGAAAGTAATTGCATTACTTAGTATTATTAGCACTTCTTATATTCCCATCTATAGCATATCATAGATAACGTTAGCGACATTTTTCAGAGATATATTAAAGACAGAACATCAATCACGAAAGATTAAACTTCAATCATTAGCTTTAATTATAATTTTTTCATTGCTATTATTTTACTTTGATAGAAATATTTAGTAGTCATTTCAATATAAGCATATGTTCTTTATGACAAAATTCAGATATTCACGATAATAATCAGGTTAAAATGTGATATTGTGCTGTCCATAAGTTCCTGGCCTGACATTCATCGTTGCGACGTCCGTGTTATCTGTTACATGTTTCAGGAGTGTAAACACTGCATTTCCTTTCCGCCACGCCACTGAGGTTCATTTAAATCAGGTATGTTGTGTAATACAGAATGATGTTCAAAATTGAATATAGATCAGTGATTACATTTTTAACTCGTGAAGGACTATTACCCAGCAATATTAAACAGCGCCTTGAAGGTGTGTATCGTGTACTTTTCCCTTCAGATTCCATTGTGGGGTGGTCCAAATTATTTCGTTTCGGTAGAAAGAGCCTTGAATATGATCCACTTGAGAGTAGGGTGGATGGTTACAGAAGAAACTTGTCCCTTATCAAAGAGGAAGTTCGTAGTGACAGGCGTCAGAAAACAAAAGAAATAGTTCTAAAACAGCTGAGTTACGCTTCCTTCATCAACACTTGTATACGCATAAGTTCAGTACAAGACGGATGCCCCGAATTCTTCCAGTCAGGTGCAAACGCGTGGAATTTTGCCAAAAAGTTTAAACCTTTGCTGTAGTAGTGAGAGGACAGTATTGGAATCCATTGTCAGAGGACCTTCTTTCAAAAAGAGAGGCAATAGAATTACAGAAGAAGAGTGAAGTAACCCCTAGAAAGGCCATGGCCACACATTCCAACAAGAATCATGGCGACAATTTTTTTTTTTTGGGACTGCTGGAAAATTCTGATGAAAGACAGGCTTTAAAAAAATCAATTGTCCAATATCATTAAGGAAAAGAGAGGTGAAATAAGGCGTAGAGAAGTTCTCTGCAGCACGACAACACTGTTGTGAACAATTGCGGCTTCCAGGAACTGGATCATCAACCACACAGCTCATATCTTGTCCCCTGACCTTCGAGGGCGGAGATTCACGAATGATAATGCGTTGAAGGAAATTGTGTTTCAGCATTTTTTAGACAAAGCTTCGGATTATTTTTTTAGGAGGATTGAAATGATCCAGAGATGTGACAAATGTATTGATGTAAAGGAAGATTACTTTGAAAAATGATACCTGTATTTTTTTTCTAGAACGTACTTTGCATAATTAGGCCGGAAAGTTAATAGAAACTTAGATGATCTGCAAAAATAACGGGCCTTGATAGTTTTATATCCATATCTAGTGAAAAGTGTTCAATTTATGTCTCTTTCAACAGAACATTCAGAAAATGGAACCCAGTTGCTCGATCACGATGAGAATACAGACACTGGTAACACGGAATCACGAATGGGACGTACGCGGTTCGAATCCCGCCAGAACTCTCTTTCCTGATTGAGGGTTTTCCCAGCTGTTCCTCAGTCCTCATCAGTATAGTAATAGTGACAAAAAAATAGATCCCCAAGAAGTGATTTGCAACTTCATCCTTGTGCTATTTCGGTATATCCATCCTGAGAGAATATTCTCTAAAATCTAAGACGAGGTACAAAATGCTGGCAAATTGTATTATATATTCTTTCCGTTATTCTTACAGTTATTCCTTAAAACAGCTAATTGTTATCTGATAAAATATTATTATCTAATCCTGAAAAGAACAGGGAAGGGGAAAGTACAGGGATTGTTGTGATAAATCTAACCAGGATGGATTAAATAGATGTTCTGAAACTTAAAAGATTAAGAAAAAATACTTATGCTGCTGTATGGTCATTCTGTGGAGAAAAAAGAAATTCTATGCACTAGCACATCAGACTGTAAAAATAGAAAAAGAGAGAAGAAATGTGGTATAAAATGTGGTGTGATAATTTACACACAAGAAAACGATATTAAGAATTATATTGAGCAAAAGAAAATATATTAAGATACCTGGAACAACTAATACAGAAACGGCGAGAATGTTTTCTACCTACAAGCATTTTATTAATTGATTTCGAAAAGACTATCTATAGGGTGTTACACACTAATCTGTAGAATATTATGTCAAAAAGAGGCATTTCGTAACATTTGATACGAGTCATTAAAAGCCTTTATTTTAGGACTAGCATTACCAGGACAAACCAAGGGGTTGAATGTCCCTTGTCTCTTGCACTTTTTAATATTTACATTGATGATGTCCTTCGGCAATAACATAAATATTTTAAAGTAGAACATGTAACTTTAAATTCTATTTTATTTGCAAACGACCAGGTATGTTTGGGGAGACCAAAGACCAACTGTAAATTGCATTCAACAAATTAAATGAAACCATTGCCCAGTATATGAAAATTAACAAAAAGTAATCTATGGCATTTTTAGGGAAAACGTCAATTAAGATGCAAAATAGTTATAAATGTAAACATTACAAAACAAGTTAATACCTTTAAATATTTAGGATTTAGTGTATCTCATTGCAGGAATGAAGATATTAATATAAACATTAATGAGATTAATAGAATCATTCGATACACTGAAAGGTAAATCAAGAAGATGCACGCAAATGAAGTTTTACAAGATGATTGCCGTTCCCTTGCTCACTTATGGTAGTGAAAATCTGACAATAAAAAGATCCGATAACAGAAGAATCGAGGCGGCGGAGATGACGTTTTACGTTCAGTAGCGGGAGTGGCCATTTTAGATAAATGCCAGCGAGACTTTAAGTAAATGTAAGTGATAAGGCTTAACAACTTGAAATATAATTGATTTACACATATACAAAAACGACAGGTGACAAACTTCCCGCAATAGTCTTGAATTACAGACCAAAAGAAAAGAGAAGGGTCAGCTTCCACTGGCTGGATGCTGAGACTCACATCTATCAGATGAAGAAGAGACTGGGAACATTCTTTGGAAAAGTGAGAGAAAAATACTTAAGGAAATTGAGGAGTTAGAAAAATTGAACATATATTCCAATGATAAACCAAAACTATTGTTATAAATAGATTCTAATGCATCTACAACTTGTGCCATTCTTGGCGCATTCCGATCCATAAATTAGCTTCCTTTTTCTTATGCGCCTCTTTAGCACCAACAGGCTACTTAGCCATTGGTTTAAGCAAATTGTATGTTGACGAAATCAGAGGTTCTACCCATCCGGCATGGTGAACTCACTTCATTGGGCTTCCTTCCTCCGATACACAGCAAGTAGACCATGGCTAAGGTGTGATGCAGGCACTTTCAGATATTCAATTCCAAAGTGTTAGGTCCGGGGCCTTTTTCACCACCTACACTCAGTAGCCCAGGTAGAATGTATATGTAAAAAGTTTTATTGTAAAGTTTATTTTTATGCGTGTGTATATTGCTCTAAAGTTTAGTTTTTTATTTTTATAAGCAAGATATGTGGATTTGTAAGTAAATCATGATAATTCAGGCGCAGGATTAAAATATTTTATTATTTCTTGAATTAGAAAATTTTGTGATATGTATCTCTAGTTTAGTTTGCCTGCGATTCGATTAATCATTAGATGGTTAATGTGGTAAACGTTTCGAGATTACAAAGTATTTTAATGTCTTAACTATTTTATAACGATTTTATTGTTATACTGCTGACATACTTTTTATATGAATTGCACATTAAAGCTATTTGCTATTCTACTATAATTTTGTTATTATTCTAAATTCAAATATTTTTACTGTTGAATAATTATAATGACTTTTTCATTGTCAGAGTTTTGTAAATTCTTCTTCTCCCGTAATGTAGAGTTACCTTTCTATGGCCATATCTTGGGGGTGTTCTTCCATACGACGTTAATAGGAGGGTGTCGAACACAGGTTATTAAATTTATACTTGAAAACCTTGATATTAAAGTGTAATTTAATCTGGATAAGTAAAAGCAACTCTCAAGAATAATGGAGTAACAAATAGGTTGAGGAGAAAACTTATGATTGATAAGGGGAGATGAGTATATAAAGTAGAAGGGGCCGTGCCCTTGGGCGGAGAACAGAGTCCTTATCCTCATATGAGTGGGGCTAGTGTCTTCTGGAAGTTCCGGAGGCTCTAAATACATTAATTTTAGAACATTGTGTGTAGATTGATTGATTATATTAATTAAATGCTTTAATTGCATGAATTTGTATATATTTATATGATATGCATATTTTATAACTATTTTTATATCCCCTACGTATGTGTAACTGTAATTATTAAACCTGTAATTTTTATTACTTGTTTGGAAATAAGTTCAATGATTCATGTGTTCCTGAAAGCTCTGGAATTGAAGTTTCTGAAATGTGGCTCCACTAGCCGCTACTGCAGGGGTGGTGGTAAACGCTGTTGTTGCCCCAAGGGACCAGCGTTCCTCATATTTTCTCACAAGGGTTACTTTGTGAATGAGACTTTACTAGGGTGGGAGTTGCAGGGGTGGGACGGGGCAAGGTCAACAGGTGCTTGCAGGGTTTCGTGCCGCACCACATCAACAATACAAGCAACGTAACAGTATCGGCAGCTAATACAGTTACTATTAGACAAATTACAGCTGCAACTTCTAAACCTTTTGACAGCTTCTCTTGTCATATGGGCTGTAAAAATTAAGTTTCTTTTAATTATTTCATTCCATTTTCACTCTCCCCACCCCTTTTTGCACTGTTTAAGTCGTCTATTTGAAGCTAATGCCCCTTAGTCTGCAAATGTATTTGAAAAAGCTGCTAAAAAGCCGAAATTCCTGATTACTGAGCGCTGTTAAGTCGCAAAAATAAAAAACAATAAAAAAAAACATTGCAGAAGAGGAATATCAAAGGGGAATAAGAATGAATGCTCTTAAACTAAAGGAGTTAGTGACTGAATTTTCAATTCGTTATTTTTAATCGAGGTTAAAACTCACAAGGTTCACACCCTCTTTAGGGGTGAACCTTGATTTGTTACATGAAATGATGGAATTTCAAATGTATGTGCTTACAGTATGTTACTTTAATACTTCCGAAAGAACTGTAATCTTAAAAAGCAGAGTATAATAAAATTTAATACAAATAAAAACGTTAGTTAAAGGCAGTTCGTAATTTTTTATTTCGGAATTTTACATGAGTACGGAATGTATATAGGCATATCATAAATTCTTGTAATTATTCCACAAATTACGATGCTGTACAAAATATCTCGTTTCAAGATTATAAATGCTTGTTGTATCTATCCTTAGGTATTAGTATGTAAATAAATCTGTTTAGTTTCCATCGAGCAGAATCTGCGACTGGCGGGAGGAGAAATAAAGACATTCATTGAGAATTCAGCATTTTTCTTCAGCGCGTTTCAAGGTGCAATCTAATAACTTAAGTTCGAAACCGAAAATAAAATTCACTTTGTTAAGTAATCTATGATGTTATCGATATGAGTTTGGTGATACAAGCATTGCATACTTATATAACGAAATATTGTTCGCAAAATGCAGCAATAGTACTGTTGAAGGTTAGCATTTATATGATTACGTAATATGTGATAGAAATAGTCATTTTAACTCTGGCGTAAACTTTAATAACTAATTGAGAAACTAAGGATTTCTGGACTGAAGTTTATGACATTTATCTCCTTGTTTTGGTAAAATTTCATTAATAACTCAAAAACTAATAATTTCTGAACATAGGTTTATATGAATTTTTTTCTTGCTTTGGTAAACTTTCATTAATAGCTCATAAACTAATAATTATATGGATATGTTTTCTTGTATTGGTAAACTTTTATTAATAACCGAAAAACTAAGGATTTCCGGACATATGTTTATATGCACTTTTTTCATGTTTTGGTATGAGGAACCCGCCACCAAAGTTTGTAAAAGTATTTCCGAAACATTCTGTATATACTTGCTTTTGGGCTGATGCAAACTTCCATAGCATTTCCTAACCGCCTTTTAACGGGTATGTTCGATTTCATGTACTATTCACTTTTCTTTTTTATTGTTACCTGATAAGTTTGCCTGTAAATAAGAAAGAAACCTAACATATTTCGTAAGCAAATGAAATGGATGCTTACTTCATTTTGCTGTTATACTAATGATACATCAGCAAAGCATTTCTATCTATCTGCCTATTTACTTGAATACTATAATTATAGCTTTGCCCATCCTTAACTCTTTTTATAATGACATGCCACATGTCAGTTGACTTGCAATAACTCCTATTTTGTATGCTGTCATTTTCTCCTTCCAGGTTTAAACTGCCTTGCTTTTTGTGAAGCAGTTTATTCCTTTTGATTCCTACAAACAGGCAAGATTTGCCCAAGTGGGAACAGAACGCGAGACTAGCAAGACAACTAGTGTGAGTATGCTGCAGCACCAATAGGCAAAACAAGTCATCTAATGGAAAACAGGCACAGCACCATTATTGAATACAAGCATTCTAGAAATGATAAGTACTTACCCCCGAAGTGCATGTTGCAAACCAGGCTATGGAGGCGATGTATCTGCAACAAGAAACGAGAGATTACATTCCAAATGCAGCAGCATCTTCGCTTCATAGTACACTTCACAAAGACTACAGAGCCATGCGTTGTTTATTGCGCGCAATTTTATAGGACGCTATTTGGAAATTTCAGAGTTTATAAAGTGTTGCTGAAATAAAGCTTTACATATTTTACATGAAGAACTGTAGACATAAAAAGTGAACAAGGATTAGCCTATACAAATATGATATGCTCTTGTATATTTGTTTCCCCTTCAATTTTTCAAACCTTGATTATTCGTGTCCATTACTTGAACTCAGATCGATCAAATGCAAATCTCATTCTTTGTGTTTACTTTGTTGATTGCTCTACAGATCTGTTACAGAAGGTTACAATAGGTGTATTGGATGAATATGTGGATATCTCTTTAAACTCTTTTCGCTCTATCATGGCGGCATGTTGCTCTCAAGGGTTAGTGGAAGGGTGTAGACATGTGACGCAGCTGGAATGGAAGTAGCAGCCAGTCAATGATAAGCAAGTCTTAGAATGCCACACACCAACACAATGACCTACAAATATTATCAGAGGATATGGTCGCTTCTGAGTTATAGCTTGCTGTAGGGTGAAGCTACGGGAGAGGGTATACAAGTAACCTCTACATACGTGAATCAAAATCGACAACACATCAAAAATGAGCAAGAAGTGGAGAAAAAGAAGCGAATGAAATGGAACTTAGAAAGTGACAATGTCTAAAAGAAAAAAGAAAAAAAAAAAAAATACGTTTAATGTAGACTAGTTAGATTGAGAGCGAGATTTGGTATTACAGAACGAGTATTTTTGCACTAAATAAGCCCAAAGCAGAATCGAAGTTCGTTCTTAGAAACTAAAATTCAGTAAAGCTGCTTGAACTTAAAAAACTTGGGTGGCTATACAAGAAAAGAAAGAACAGAGAATACAAAAGGAAGAAATAAAAAGACACTGCGAGAAAACAAAAGAAAAGAGACGAAATGATAAAAACGAATAGTCAAGAAAGAGGAAGGAGAAGGGTAGAAAGAAGGAAGAAAATGAGAAATAATAGCAGAAGGAAAAGGACAGTAATTTTTAACCCAAATGGTTATTAATAACCAACATACAATAAACGTATATTTATTCCAACTCCTACATATGGCAATCCTCGAAGACTAAAGACACGCCCAGATTGTCGACCCATTCCTTTGCACTCAGCTGGTTCATTTGCACACCATTTGCAATTCAATATCGTTCCATAATTAAATCAGTATTGTTCATTCAAAACAATGACAAATAAAGACCTGTACAACTCTTGATTAAGAAATGCTAGATTCATTTCTCTTGGCGGATGTATTGACAAAGATTTTGGTGCTTACAATGCTCAAACAATATCTACATTAAACGTATAATCTTCAACTTGGATTTCTTCTACCAGGGAGATTGTCTTGGAGTTAGGTCAGTTATTATAGAGTGATTCCATCTACAGAAAGAATGTGTATTAACAAGCGATTTCCTTGATACAAATGATTCCTAGTGTTTATCATAAAAATCTGTAATCTATGAATGCAATAATAAAGGAAGAAAGAGGACGAATTTCTTTGCAAAGTTGAAAGATAAATGCACATAAAAAATGAAGGCAAAATAAAAGATAGTGGTGTGCAAATAAGGGAAGCAAGTGCCACTGTATTAATTCATTTAAAAACAATATTCAAAATTACTTTCAAACTTTCTTCATAACATACTATAGTCGTAAATAAAATGCTGTTGTTGTGTTTATGACGGAGCAGAAACTAAGCATCTGTTTAAGAGATAGGGAGTAGTCTGCTCACTTTCACTGGAAAACCGAAGCTTGCTTCGGACGAGTAATATTTTCTAAGAAGTGAATCCCGTTAACAATCTAATGTGATATCGCATTTTATTCTGTTATAATTTTCAGTTAAAACGTATTACGTACATTGAGCTTTTATATAAAATCTTTTAACTAATTCTTTCTTAAAAAAAAAAAGTAAAATTATAAAAATAACAGGCTGTATTAAAAAAAATGAAATAGAGATTTTTAGCATATTGCATAACGTAAATGAGAATGGTTAGTAGCAATTGTGTTCTGCTTCTATTGCCTATTATTTGGAAATGATAAGACTATTAGACGAAAGCTGGATTCAAACACTTAAACAACTTGGTGAAATCTATAGCTAAACATGAAATAACTGTTAACCATTTACGTTCAACTGAAACTTCGGCATAGAACAACAGACTGCGCTTGATAATCAATTTAAAAACGAGTATCCTACATAGCCAAAAGGTAAAGCAAAACAGGACATGTTTTAGACTTGACATTGCAGTATGTTTTCTGATTAACAAGAGTTGGCCTTTTGAGGCTATGGCGACACAGAAAACTGTTAACCACAGCAATTATGTGAAATTGCTAAAATACACTGCTGAGTATGCCTCTCTATTAACGGAGCATGTAGACACCTCCGCTGTTTTCAGAGAACTTTCTAATCGAATACAAAACGATCTTATCAAAACTATCTGTCCAATTCTTTTATTAACCAAAGAACGAAGTTCATTATTCTACTGCTCTATGTTATGTGTATGATGGAGAAATAGAATGTTTCTTAACTTCTGCGAAATAACTAACGAGTAATGACCGACACGCCCCAGGTATTGCAGAACTTATTCGACATGTCATATGAGAATTTGAATGTAATGACTCTAATGAGAAATTAACTGCACAGTTATATGATGGCACGGCTACTATCGTTCAGGCATTAATCAAGATGCACACCCAGAAGCGTTTGCTCACTGTTGCGCCCACGTTCTAACTCTCATTTATCTCAAAGTAGACCATCTCCGTAGTCTTGCGGTCAGAGTGTCTATCTGCAAATCCGGAGGTCTCGGGTTGGAATCCTGTAAGGCCATAACCTGGAGAAGGTTATTTTCTAGATAAAGTGAATGCCAGGCGCTTGAGACTCGCATTTGGGAGGTTCCAGGTTCAATGCCCGTTGGACCGGCCATTCTTACCTTGAGTTTTTTTTCTGCTTTCCCATGCTCACTTAGAAGAATACTGCGATAGATACGAATTTCCCGCTCTCCCATTTTATTTCGTTAGTTCTGTTACAGCAGCCCTGTCCAATGCGGCGCCCGCGTGCGCATATCTCCTGCGTTGTCCTTTTATGGCGTCCTTCGCAACTAATTTCCAAATTAGATTTTAATTAATATTTGAATGCAAAACAGACCGCTTTCTCATGATTCACTGTATTAGAGTGCCATAAACGACCTCCATGACAGAGTTTCACCAAAACATTGGGATCTCCAATTTGCCCTCAAAATAACTTTAATCCCTACAAAGCTGTGCCGCAAACAATTAACAAATGATTTATAACAGTCTTACAATTGGAATATTCCAATGTCCTTGCTTTTAGGCGAACATTCGGTATAGCTTCTGAAATATTTTTTGAGTGCCGTGTGCTGCGATAAATTGTGCATTCAACATGTTTTAAGTGTTTTTTTCATTATTTTTTAAACTTTAAATTATTCAGTTATTAATCGATTATATTATAACTCCGGTTAAAATGGCAAAAGAATCATAGCTTTAACAGTGAATGGTACGACCAATATTGCGGTAAACCTGTGTGTTTATTGCGTAATGTAGAGCAACATTTTTTGATTGAGAAATATGATTTCATATATTTTTAATTCTAGATTTATAATCGTTATAATCCTCTTTATTGCAATTAGTGGTCGTGGTGGTATCGGTAGCATTTTTTCGAAGTAATGGACTTGTAATCTGTGCCCGCGTATCCCTAATTATCATTAGACAGTCCTGTGTTACGGGGTCGAAAGTGTCAGGGCCAGGGGGGTTGGCGCGGTGTGATGATTGCTGCCCCGACGCCTGGAATTGAAGCAGACGCTGTGAGACTCGAACAATTCCGGAGAGGAAACATGCTCGGGACCCCATCCGAATCAGCGCAGTCACCGCCTGTAGGTTCTGCACGCCCGATATCTCCTCAACACATCCTTTCCTCCTGTAGATGCCCTCATTGCAGGTGTAGGCACAAAGAACCAGTTGTGAGCAAGGTTCAAATACCCCCGTCCCAAAACATCCATCCATCTCAATGTAACAGCCAAATATCTCAGGTAGTGCTTTTAGTGCGCTTAAGGGATTTGCAGGATTTTTACAAGCTCCGCAAAATGTGCTAAATTTTTGGATGAATATTTGCAACACTGTCCCCCAAATGTTTGTCTAACACAACGGAACTACTCAAGCTGGCGAACAATGTATGCGGAAAGAAAAATTAACTTTTGACGCTTTTGTCTCCCTTATGAAATTGAGGCAGATATAATTTATTTATACAGTCACGCGTGGTCGAGGTCGTTAAGGCGCGAACTTGTGAACGAGGGTCTGGGGTTCGAATCACGCCAGGATCGTCCTCCCTGACTGAGGGTTTTTCCAGGTTTTCCTCAGTCCTCATACATGACAAATGCCAGAGAGGTACCCTAAACTTAGGCCTGGAACGTTTCCTTATTTAAAAAAAAAATCCTTTCCCAATATAACATCTCATCTCATGTATCATCAGTATCACCGCCTGTAGTGCCTCAGTAGTAAGAAGGGGCGTTAAACACGATTCAAAAAAAAAAAAAAAAAAAAAAAAACCCACCCATTTATGATTTTCTGCTAGTCTTGGAAGACTTTAAAGTTGTTTTCGTTTTAAATGCATTTAGCACAATATTTTCAACAACTTATGGTTACAGAATATTGAAAGTAATATTCTGTACTGCTAATAAACATTTCAAGAAATTCACCGTAAAATAGTCGCGTTATGCTATGGTAGTTAGAGGTTTGTTATTCTTGGATGTCATTTTAGTATTTACCTACTGTCAAATGTTCAAAAGAAACACACTTTCAAAGTCTTTTGTCGGTCCTGGTGGTGTAGTGGTTACCATACTTGCCTCCTAAACCCAAGATCGCGGGTTCGAACCAGGCCAGGACCGATGGCTTTTTTCGGGCGTAAAAATCCTAAGTATGGCTTCCTTCGGAAGGGAATTAAAGCCGTGGGTCCCGTGTCGTACATTTACGGCACGATAAACAACCTCAAGCCTGAAAGAGAGGCCTCTGAGCAAAATTTGTCGGCCGTTTCACGCCCTGAATTGAATGGGACGCTGATGGCCTGAGATGTTAAGCAGCGTCCATAAATAAATCAAAGTCTGTTAAGCATATACTTATAGAAAATTCTTTGACAGGCTCGACTGAAAATATCAGGAATTCCAGAATTCTACTTGGAAAGAGAAGCTTTCTCATCTTATTTTTATTGATGCTAGCTATTAAGAAAACACATAAGCCCCCCCCCCTAAAAAGAATAGTTATTTAAGGAATTGATGGCCAAATCTGCTTCTCAAGAGAGAAGGATAAAATTTAACTTTCATTGATGCTGGACGCAGACTGTATGGCGGATGAGTTTAAAGATGGATTTATATAGACTAAAATTTGTGTGATTACATTACAGCTTAAATTTTTAAAATTATTTCTTAATATAAACTCAATTCCGCTTTTATTGTAGAGTACTAATGTATAATTGTTTACTGAAATCTAACTTCCTCACCTCTTTGGTAAAATGAATTTAAGAAAATGTCATTGGTGGAAACATTGCAAATGTGAAACAAGAAAACAGCTATATTCATTCCAAGATCATAAAATCGGAGTCGCCTGGGAAGAATGAACTCTTTTTATATCTGTGCTAAGCTTGATTTGATAGGTAAGTAAAATATGTTGCGCTTGAATGAATGTTGACCAACACAAGAATGTGAATTCTATGGAGATGTCTTCTCTAACGGAAACATTCCGGCATCCGAGTTTGCTGGAAATTTCTTAGCCTGCATCCTAGAGCTTGTTATCATTCAGAGGTCGCTTTATATGCTCATTGCTCCTATCTTGATGTGGGTCTTATACCATGAATGCTTTATAGGATACTAGGCAGTGCAGAAATTCCGCATCATGGAAGAGATCTGACATACTATGCATTCCTAAATATCCATCCTTCCACACAAAAAGAAGAAAAAGGACTGCATTGCAGAAATTTATACTTTTTTTTTCCTCCTTTCTTTCTTACTGCTTCAATTAACACAAATTACAACACCTTGCTCAGAGAAGAAAAGATTATTAAATTTTTCCGCAAAACTTAATTTTCTTGCAAAGATAAAATTAAAACTTACCATGAAATGCCGAGAGATTTCAACACCTTTTTTTTTTTTTTTTTTTTTTGATCGAAGCTTTTCTATCTCCTTTCCTCAATTTACAGCGATTCAATTATGGTAAACAAGACCCTGCAGAGAGAAATATGAATACTTACATTACCCTCACAACTAACATGATGCATTAACTATTCGGATATCAAATATATTGACAATATACTAGCCAAAGGGATGAACAGCGCTTAAAACTAATTTTCTTTTTATATACAGACAAATTAGTATATATAGAGACAAATATACATTCGAATCCTATATATAGACAAATGTATATTGGAATCTTTATATATAGGATTCGAATCTGTGACCTCCGCGGGTTTACTGATACATAGTTAAGCCCCCCCCCCCTCCCCAAAGAAGTTTTATATGGCTATTTGCAATTATCCCGCAATCCAAAACATGATGGTGTTTTGACATGCTTTACCTTGCCAAATTTCAGAATTCTGTTTCATTTTATACATTGCCATGTTTTGGTAAAAAAAAAAAAAAAAAAAAAAAAAAATACAAAGTTTCAGTGCATACACTCAAAATATTAGCCCACTAATTGGTGACGAACATTGAGAATCTCTCAAGAATTTACCCCAATAGATAAGGGAGTGTGAGGACCTACCGAACGAGTCCTTGTCGCAGTGCCATTCCGCTCGAAGGCGGCCGTTGTCAGGATGTGTTGAGGCCGCCTCTGGGACTTCAGAAAACTCCTGCACTACACACGCTTTGTCCTCTCGGAGAACACGATCACCGCTGGCGAAACCGTCCGCGTCCCGCGCTAAGACACTCCCAAAGCTTCCGTCCGTCCCTCAGCTCGTCATGGTCGCGGAAGACCCCGTCACAGGTTGCACAGTACAGACAGACCTGCCCCGAGAGGACTTGGAAAGTCACTGCAGCCTTCTGCCCGGGTGGACAACAGCCTCTCCTCATTCACTCTACTTGGTCTTTTTTGTTGTTGTTTCTTTGCGCCCTCCTTCATTCTCCCAGCGTTCGAGCAGCGCAGCCTCCCGTTGGAGCCTGTGGGTGCGAGCGAGATGGAGAGCAAGAAGAAGTAGAGGAGGGAAGAGGCGCGGAGGACAAGCCAAGCCAATGGTAGCGGCAGTAACAACCCGTGTTCCAAGGGAATGCCACAACCGCCGCCCGGTTCTCGGCAGTCAACAACTTCGGCGGCGATGTGGCCGCCTGCCCTGTTGGTGTTGGTGCTCGCCGTTCTGGGACAGCTCGTGCAAGACGTCAGCTCTGCGGTGAGTAAAGTACAAACGAAATTTTTAATGAGCTTCACCGGAACATCATTGTTCTCTCGCTAGCCGACGAAACTCCGGAGCGAACTAAGGTGCGCCTTTCTGCCAGAGAAGTAACGCCTTGGCTTCTTTATTTGTGTTCGAGTAGATGTGTGCTCAGAAGTCGTATATGACTGGGTACGTAGAAGGAAATGTTTTATAATCGAAAACACTTCATTGTATCATGAAAATAGAGTTGACATACAAGCAAAGTTGTCATTTGCACCACTCCCCGAGGTGGTTAAGGCGCAAACTCGTGAGTGGGGGTTCGATTACCGCCAGGACCGTCCTCCCTGAGGTTTTTCCTGTCCTCATAAATGGCAGTTGCCGGAGAAGTGCCCTTAAATTAGGTCTGGAACACTTCCTTATTTATAATAATAATAATAATAATAATAATAATAATAATTTCCTATTTTATTATTACATCTCATGTATCATCAGTGTCCACCGCCTATGGTGCCTTGGCAGTAAAAATGGGCGTTAAATTCTATTAAAAACCATTTGCACCAAACTATTCCAAAGGAGGAAAATAAATTAATACATACATTTATTTTCCTCATATATTTTATATATAATTAAATAAATAAACAACGAGTTTGTTGATACAGTGTAACGTAGATTTTGGGGTAGTTTTCATGAGCAGGGTATGGTGATGGAGCAGCAAAGCTTCCTTGCTCCCAAGCTGTTTTTTATTTCGTAGTATTTACACCATGAGACTTGATCGTTAAGAAATACTGCAGAGCCACAACATAAGTTTAACGATCGTTGCTCCATCTGCTGAAGGAATGACGCGTTTTCGAGCTTCAATCGCAGTCGAGCAAACAATCCTGGAATATAGATAGATTCTGGCCCAATTACGTGTTAAGTTTCAGTGCTTCGGAATTCTATTCATGAGCAATCAAAATAGCCAATTTTCCATTATCCTGAGAAGGGGTATTTAAAAATTCGTAAAGAGTTGGAATGTAAAATCGAGCAGAAATTCTTATATCTAGTTAAACAGTTGAAACAAATATGAATAGCATTCTGATTTAGGCCCTAAGGCATTTTGTACTTACAAGAATTTGCAATGAAGACTATGAAACGTTTCCTTTACAAATGTCAATGTCATGAATTCCGGAGCTAAAATATAATCTAAACACTTAACCACACATTTGATAGTTATAGTCCACTATAGCAACTTATAATTATTACCATTATCACACGAAAAAGGAGGGAGGGAAAGAAGAAGAAGAAGCTTTTGGTAACTAAGGAACAATTTGAGCAATATCCGCAAATGGTTTTACAAATTAAGAAGCTTTAATTAAATTTTTAAATCAACTCTATATAAATGAATTAGGAAATGATCTTGCTAGAATAAAAGTCCGTCACTCAGGAGCTGCATAAACTAAGCGAATTCCTCAGCAGTCGAATTTGTGAAGAGTATTACAGAGCGCTAGAGTAGAGAAATTGGTACCGATAGAGCGCTTTTTAAATTTCGGTTGTCAGTATATTCCCACTTCTAGTGGTCCGATTTTCCTGATTTTCAGAAATTTTGTTTATTTTATTTAAATGGTGTATACCTAGTTTCGTTGCGAAAAAAACAAATATTGGAGCCGCTAAAGCGTTTTTGGGGGGGAGGGGTTCAGGTAAACCCCAACTACTAATAGTTTGATTTCGCTAATTTTCAGAAACTGTTTTTGTTATTTTATTTCAACGGCATATACTGGGGTTTCGTTGAGAAAAAACAAACATTGCGGTTGCTACAACGATTTTTAAATTTTCGCTTTGGTTAACCTCCTCCCTAATTTTGCTAGTTAACAAACTCAATGAATATCTTTTAATTAATCGTTATATGCAGAGTTTTGTTGAGAAAAAAATTAGAGTGTTAAAAGTCAGACACACACACACACGCGCGCGCGCACATGCGTAATTTTTTATCGTCATTTTTGGTTCGTAGTAAATAGGATCGATGGAATTTTGAAGAAAGTTTTCAAAAAGTTTTTCATAGGTACAGCCGCAATGGCTACATTCCTTCGGAATTCGCTAAAAGTACCAAAAACATTATTATTAACTGTTTTTCTATAAAACCATTCAGCTAATGAAGTGAAACCAGATATAATGAGTGAATTTTATAGTAGTTTCTTTATTAAGTTTATATTACTGTTTTTAAAGTATTTATTGTTGTCGAGCCAATATACAATAAAATAACTCAAAAGTTAAATGTATTATATATTATAATATTAAAAAGCATTGCTCTAAGTGTGATAAAAGTTAGTACTAGGCATTGAAAAAAATATGCTAAATACAGTGATCTCATGCATGCTATCCGTTGCAGATCTTAATACACTCAAGGATGGAAAATTAGATTATTAAATTGCTCATGGATTAAAGGATGCGGAAAAGTGTAAAGTTGTACCCATTAGTGTGTGATTATTTGCGGTTCTTCACTGTACAATTTGAGTTTTAGTAATTTTTTAATATTAATTATGTGGTAACTAGTATTCAATTTAGCATAATTCGTTTTTTTTCCCCTTCCCCATATGTTTAACAGCCTCTCGGATACGTTTTTCTATAGCTAAAATAAATGCCATTTTTTTACACCAAAATTATATACAGTCTGTGTCAAAATAGTTAATAAATTGCTTCACTGATACTAGTTTCACAGAATTACCATAGCAACATATACACCATTCAATTGTTTTCATTACTAAAACGTCAATTATAGAGGAATTTCTCTGCTCTCCAACTTTGGAACATCTTTTATAGGAAGTTTAACCAAGAGGATTGAGGTGAACTAAATGACAGGATATCTCCTTATCAAGCTGGTTCAGGAATACAAAAAGGACAGCGGATAATGTATTTACAAATTAAGTATTGGTAAATATTTATTGATGAAAAGGGCAAGATTATATTCTGTATTTATTGATTTGGAAATAGCGTAAAAAAAGGTGGTTAGAGAAATACTTTGGTATAAATTAAATAATAAAAGCTCAAATGTTGATATGATAAAAAACTTCAAGAGATGATCAAAATAGATTTTTTGTTCATTGTGGTATTGGAGAAGTAACAGATGTAGTAAAGCAAGAGAAAGGTCTTAGGCAAGGTTGTAACTTGAACCAAGTATTGTTTAACTTATTTGTTGATGATAATTTGGATATTTGAAAAATGTTAATATTCAAATGCCGGCAATTGAAAATGTAGATACTCCAGGGCTGCTTTTAACTGATGATCTTGTGATGTGTTCAATTTCAGTGAAAGGTTTAAAGTTAGCTATAGACAAATTTGAAATTTACTGTTGAGTATGGGGACTGAAAGTGAATCGGGATAAAATTAAAACTATTTTGTTTAATAAGAACAATAAAATGCGTAAAGATGAAAACTTGTTATTAAAATATAGAGAAAATCGGGTTGTTAGTGAATTTCCATACTTGGGAATAAAGTGAGTAGTAACGGAAGCTGGGAAAGAAACAAGAGAATGACATTGACTAAGGGAAGACTGACAATGAGAGCAATAAGCAGATGTTTATATTTAACACCAAGTATGAGCGTTAAGTGGTTCGAAAGAATTTACGCTGCTTTGGTTCTGTTGCGGTGGATTTATGGAGCGGAGATCTGGGGAATCGACGGTGGATGGCATACTATGGGTTTAATTCAAAGAGTTTTTTGTAAGCTAATATAGGATGTACAAAAATACAGTTTACCCTGGAGCCTTGGCAGAGTTAGAGAGGTAAGTGGAAGATTAATGATGAAAAGGACATTGATATATTCGTTTCGGATTCAAGAGCTACCTGTTACTGATATTGTCGAAATATGTCTCAGGTATCAACAAGATAAGTTGGGTTTTACAGCTAATATCTGGTTAGGGAAAGTTGCATAGTAGTTGTGTGACAATGGTGCAGGAGATTTCTGGGTTAAAATTGGTGATTTTGAAAGGAAATGAGAATAATACTGAAAGATATGGGCAGGCAAATTTTATTTTCCAGGTTAGGGAGAAAAGTGCATTGACGTGATACAAGAATATAAAGAAAATGGTCCAGACAAGAAAACTTTACCATGTACGATGAATGAATTAGGAAGTTTTTATAGAAGGTAAAGATGAAATAGAGACGGTCAGGAGAGAGAAATAAGAAATTGAATCAAAATAACTAAATTGTATTTTATTACCTTAATTGGGCAATGTAGTGTTATGTATGTGACCATTTAGACCTGATTTATTTTTAGGTAGTATTTTGGGAATCTATCTCAAATGAGGACTTTTGGGAAGTATTTATGTGGATATGGATGGTTAACAAAGGAGTTTCTGTAGTTTGTTAAATTATCTTTAAAAATTCGTATTATATGTTTACGGTTTATAGTAATTAATCAGCAAATGCTGTCTTGAACTTAAGCAGAGTGGAATATATAAAGTTGATTTGTTATCTAGTAATTGATGAACCCACGAAGAATTAGAATATAGTAGGGACTTAAAAAAGAGCAATAGTGCAAAAAATAGAGCAAAAATAAATATAGAGAGCCCCCTGATGTGAAAGAATTGCCAGAAGTGGCGGCTGAACCTTTGTCTTCTGGAATTGCAGTGGGAGACAATTGACGAACCGAAGACAGAGATTGGCAAATGTTACACAAGGGATACTTGAATTATATTATTTAATTTTGTATTGCTTCATGAATTAGTATAAGAATAATTATATTTAATTTACAATTTAATAAAGAAACTTATTGTAGCACAATTTTTATTTGTGGGGGTTACACCTAAGAATGGTCAGGGCCAAATATGTAAAGATCTCTTGAATTTATTTTTCATCTTAACATTTCCTGGAAACCTTGACTGTTATTAATGTAGTTTGAATTTGAACAGAATAAAAATATAAAAATACTGAACATTTAACGTGAATAATGATACTTTAGTAATAAACTGTTTCAAAATTGTATATGCCTACTCCACAACAAACCGGAGAATGTAAGCGGATTGGTCAGGAATTCCAGTATTGCTGATTGCTAGCCGGGAGGCCCGAATTCGATTCCCGGTATTTGATTAGGAAGTTTTCTAAGTTAGGTAGGTTAGAACGGAGTCCACCTAGCCTTGTTAGAATAATAGGGGAGCTGCCTGATGGAGAGGTGACGTTCTTCGATCTAGAAGCCGCATGATAGGAGCCGACCGGCGGTGTGCCGGCATGCTGATGCCCCCTACATTACTGCCTTCTATCAATGAAGTCGTAAGACGGAGGAAGCAGAGGTCACTGCGGCAGGTCAAGGCTCACCCGGGCTGTAGCGCCAATGAGAAGAATAATATCACCAGAATAAATGTGCATTCCTACTGCAACTAATTGACTTATTTTTAATTATGTCGAAATTCAAACAACACTGACAATAATGATTGCAAGGTTACGACAGAAAACAAAAAATGCTTTAAAATTGAATCCTATTTAAAAGGTTAGTGACATTAGGTAGGGGTGAGTGAGTCAAGGAGATAAAAGCTTAAATGTAATCAACATTGTTTTTAAACTTCTCCATCAATATCTAAATTTAAGTGTTTTTTAAAGTAAAATTGTTTTAAATAGATAATTACTCAAATTAGCTATGAACGCCCCAGGAAACATTTAAATGCTGTAGATATGGGCTGCTTATACATTGATGTTTAGGAGCATACTTTATGAACAAAGCTGCTAAATATTACTTAAATGTGGTTTTAACACACAGTACCTGTGTTGGCTAGGATTCATATTGAAGTGTACGGTTAACTAGATGCCTGAGCTGAAAGCTCTTTGACGAGATAACCTTCGAGGTTTGCATAACCAAAACAGGAGAACTGTAGGGTTATGACCACACAAGGCATTGGAACATCGGCACATTACCGCCATATGTAGCCCAAGTCGTTAAGGCGAGGACTCTTGAGCGAGAGGTCTGGGGTTCCATTCCCACCAGAACCGTCCTCCCTGACTGAGGGTTTTTCCAGCTTTTCCTCAATCCTCATAAATGGCAAATGCCGGGAGGTACCCTAAACTTAGGCCTGGAACGTTTCCTTCCTTTAAAAAAAAATCCTTTCCCAATATATCATTTTATGTATCGTCACTGTCCACCGCCTGTGATGCCTCAGTAGAAAAAAACGGGCGTTAAACACCATTAAAAAAATCGGCACATTAAGCCGCAGATCTCTTAATCGAATCCTGATCATGATATGTTTTTTTTTTCGTTTTTTTTTTCGTTCCCCCCCCCTTTTCTCATTCACATTTGTTAACATAATTTCATTACAAATAGTCAAAGACAGCGACCGGAGGATGGTAAGGTCAGGTTTAGTAAACTGTCTTCAGTGAACTATAACTGCTTGAGAAAAGTTTTCATGCGTGATACTGGTTTAACACGATTGCTAAAAAGGTAAGCGGCAGCACATGCCTGAAGGAAAACAGAGGAGGAGATCGAAGAACCACTAATAAAAAACAAGTTAAAATTATGTGCGGACATTTGTCAAAACTCTCCAAGGCAGGGAATGCAACTGTCAAAGGAAATCCAAACGAGTTACTTACATGTAACTCACAACATATTTGTGAAGAGAAATTCGGATTTCAACAGGTTTCCAAGAATTTTCAGCAATAAATTCAGTACAAGATTTAAGCCCTCGCATCGGATACAAACAGATTAACGAAGGAAACAATAAAGAGAGGAGTGTATGAACTCATATTAAAAATAGTACAAGCAAAAGGTAAGAAATTTGTTACTCTAGAGAACCAAGACGATGAGTTGATATTAGATTTGACCCGCAATAGATGCAGCCTATAATAAAATCGCCTAGAGGCGAGTTTTCTACCTATGTTAGGCTATGATCGGGCAGAACATGGTAGCGTAAATAGTAAGGTATGGGCACGGTAAGACGAAAAGCCGTAGTTTCGATTCTCGGTCGTGAGCTCGAGTTTTTCCTGTCAGATTTTAATTCCAAGTACGTTATATAGGTCTGTCTATACGCATTATCCCAAATTTCACAACTTATCATTCTAAGAAATCTGGCCTAGGAAACGTCATCTTATCACCAATAACTCGTTACTTGAAGCCTCTACAATTATCTTTGGTTATATGTAGTCCGGATGAAAACTAGAACAATATTGTAAATCACATCCTTTTCTCCCCAGATTGTGGAAATGTAGAAGATATTCACTTTAGATACATAGCAACAATTTTTAACCTGATAATCGTGTATTCGTAAAACCCAAAAACTGCTAAGAAAAAAACTTAGCATTGCAACTGAACTATATATAATAGCGTTTAATGCCTGTTTTCATCGCTGAGACAGGTGGTGGGCATTGATGGTGCATGAGATGAAATGATAAATTCGAAAAGAGTTTAGGGTACTTCCCTACATTTGAGAACAGAAGAAACCTGAAAAAAAAAAAAAAAAAAAAAAAAAAACGGCCAGAAAGGACGGTTCAGACCTCATGCTCATACGATCCGTGCCTTAAAGACCTCGGCCGCTCGTGCCGGTCTTTAAAAGGTATAGCAGCGAGGGATTGACATGCGATGGTTAAACATGTAAAGTCTCAGAAACTTAAAAAATGTTAACTACGTAAAAAACATGAAACGAATTCTCATCAAGAATGAGACAGTGAAGTGTTTGAAAAATTGTTGTTATCAAGTTGATAATTAAACATTTAAATGTGCCTTATCTGTTCCTTAACACTTGAACTTTCTCAGAAGATATGAAATCTCTGCTTATGACATGGAGGGACAACCCAAAGCTGAACGGTACAGGAAACTTCTCTGCTTTTGCAACGCAGAGACTTAATTCACAGGTACAGAGAAATAAAACTAAACTGTTTAGATCATCCTGGAGTACACCAATAGAATAATTTGAAGCTTGCTTGACAAAAATTTCACTCTTGTTGGATTCAACAGAATGGAATAGTTAAATTGCTACCACAACGTTAGTAAAATTCACAGCATGACAATGCCCAAAATAAAGTGGCAATGCAGAATGTAACATGTTCTCTCAAAGATGTATGACAACCACGGGTTGCCGAGATCGTTAAGGCGCGCAATCTTGAGGGGGAGGTCTGGGGTTCTATTCCCACCAGGACCGTCGCTGACAGGTTTTATTTCAGATTTTCCTCAGTCCTCACAAATGGCAAATGCCGGAGAGGTACCCTAAACTTAGGCCTAGAACGCTTCCTTCCTTAAAAAATCCTGCCCTAATATATCGTTTCATCTCATGTATCATCAGTGTCCATCGCCTGTGGTGCCTCAGTAGTAAAAACGGACGTTAAACACCATTAAAAAATAGGCTTAATGCAAATAGTTTCAAGACCATTCTGCCGATGCAATATCTAAGTCCAATCTCTTATTTCTAATAAGTAAGAAGTTGATTGTTCAGAATTTGAAATGCTAGCTTCAGAGACTAACTAAACGTATCAGTGGTAGCAACATATAAAAGAGCATTAAATAACCATTACCATATAAGAGAAGCGAAATTGGATCTTAACAAACTTTTCCGGACTCAGTTTTGGATTACGAGCTTCTTTCTTAGAATCAACCGCTGAGTGTCAAATAGACAGTTTATTTCCGCCATAGTGTCGGACGAAACGTCTGGTCATCATAAATGTGAAATGACCATTAGAACACGGCCAAAAAGCCTGGAAAAGTTTGTTAAAATCCAAGACTCCGGCCGTGAAAGCCTAGTGTGTATTTAGAAGTGAAATTGCTTTGTACCAGGAGTTGAATTTGAGAGATTTTTTGCTTCTAATCTCTTTATATACTTTTTCCCTATTTGTAATTTACACTCTGTAACCAAAACCTTCAGATGCCTTCCTTGTTTAGTGGTCAGCGTTTCTGGCTGCTGATTGAAATCGATTCCTGATACCTACTCAGACATTTTCTGAGTTAGGAAGGTTCACCCAACATCATGAGGATAACAGGGGAGCTTCCTGAGAGAGGTGCAGTACTTTCAATCTGCAGTATTGCCCCTTTATCAATGAAAATGTGTTTGACGAAGGCAAGAGGACGTAGAGTCGCCGCGGCAAACCTTGGCCTTTCTAGGACCCTGACGTCAAGCAAAGAAGGAAACAAAACATTTTTAAAATGCAGGTGTTATTGTTTTTCCTTCCTCCTTTCTCTCTATATTTTTTGTTGTAAACGTTTTAAGCCCCATGGCGACAGATCTTCGAGACGGAGATAGTGTTAATGAACGCGTAGTCCGTAGCGCCTGAAGTCTTTCCAACGTGAGAGGAAATTGCTTAAAAACTTCACCCTGATGAAAGCCAAATTCGTGTCTTACAGTTGAGAAGCCCACAGTGATAATAAAAGAAGTATCCAAGGTTATGTACAGCCCCACATAAATATTTTGTTCGAAATAATGAAGCGGATTTCTCTCTTTGTTAAGTTAGCAGTGCAACTTTCCGCTCACCTCTCCTCGAAATAGAACATAGAGAGCGTACCATCCCTCTCCACGATGAAAAGAATGAACCCAGGTAGACAACAATAAGTAAACATTCCTTTGATAATTGTCATAACAATTACCTATATAAAACATGAGGTGATTTATAATAGATACTTAATAGCGTAAGGTTGTTTTTAACTATCAGTTACATCTATCATTTGATACATAGGGTGGTTTCAATGAAGAAATTATAAAAATGACATATAGAAATTTAATTATTTAGCTTCTTCTGTCCTTCTGTCTTTCTGAAAATGATTCAGATATCTGTGTGAGTGTTTTATACTTGTTTGTCCCCCCCCCCCCCATCTTGCTTTGAGTAAAATCGCCATAGTATATTTTGGCTCCGGCAATTCGTTAACATAACATGGCTATATTACCAAATATGCCTAAAAGTGTGTTCTCTCTTTATGCAATAAACGCAAGATGATGATAAATACATAAAGAGTGTACAAACAGTAACTTACCGCCAAATTGTCAAATTTCACGTTACGCGTATGAAAGAGCCTATACTAAATATTGTTGGCGACATAAACGCTATTTGAAAAGCAAGCATATCTATCGACCAGTCGTGCTCTTTGTCATAACTTGAAGGCGTGAAATGCCAAGGAGTCTTGATGAAGAGGTGACTGGACTTACAATTTTATTTTCTTATGAATTCTTGTCCTCCGGAAGTTACTTTGAGCCGTGTGTCACGAGTAATAGATTTACGGCACGGTAAAGAACTCCATACCTGATAAAAAAAGAGGTCCCTGGAAAAAATTAATGGCCATTTCAAATAAAAGTAATGCTTTAACATCACACCAGATAGCACTTAAGTCGATGGACTAACAACCTATCTCTCTGACACCTATACGTGCTAAGTGTATTCGAAGAGTTCATTAGGACCCGGGATAGGCCTTAGGCCAATCCTTGTAAGATGATAATTTTGTTCGTGGAAACAGTATTATAGGGTAATCCGTGCTGCTCTCTAGCGATGTTTATCTAAGATCAGGTTTGGTTCCGACTGGGACAAATCAGCTAAGTGAGCATTTTTTTAATTAGTCAGGGAATTCCCAGTTTTATTCTAGTTTAACCTTATTTATTAATTTCTATTGTCACCAGGTTCTGAAATAGTTGACTGGTATATCCTTAAGACAGTTGAATATTACCTCCCTTCTCCTTATTTGTAGTAATTGTAAACAAACTGCTAAACCCACCATCACCACAATGTTCCTGAATTAGTGGGGCGATACTCTTCAAACCTGACATGACTTAATGGGATTTCTCGTGTTCAGTCCGGATAGATGTATCGCACACTTTCTCTCTCTCTCTCTGCTTCAAGGACAATCTACTTCCCGGATGCTTTGCATATCTTATTTCAAAATTTATTTAAAAAACCAAAAAGATGTTAAATACTTTTTATTTGTGGTATTATAATTGGGAGAAAAGCATAATGTTTAATTATGGGATTTGGTTCAACGCAGTCTTGAAAATTAAATTTCCTCTCCTCAAACATTATAATTCAAAATTTATAAACTTGTTTTAAAATTAAAATAATTGGCACCTTATGTTCACTATGTTCGAAAAGCTCCTAAAGTTGCAGAGAGAATAAATATCCCGTAAATAACTGATACATCAGCTTTAAAAATATTTATAAATCTCTATATTTCGCATTTATTAATTAATACTTATTGAACTTGCTACTAGTGAGGAAAAAGAGGCCAAGAGTTGCTCAACGCAAATAACAACAACAGCAATAATAAATAATATTAATAATAATAATAATAAATAATAATAATAATAATAATAATAATAATAATAATAATAATAATAATAATACTTCTGCGCATCCCACAGTTGTAGCATTTTCTCAGTAACTATTTCAAAATGAAAATTTAGTGTACTTATTTAAGCGCATAAAAATCTACCTAAAGCTAGTTTACTCAAGCGATATTTCGGTTTTGTATTCCATGTAAAATAATTATAAATAATATTCTGTATTGCAATAGAATGCAATTATTGCCGAATTATAGTAGATCAAAATAAACAAAACATGTCATGCATAGCGATAATCTTCCAACCTGAATTTACTTATCTCCTCTTTTTTATTCTCTTAAAATTGGGTGAGAGAAATCAGATATAAAATAAAACTGTTAATAAACCAAAATAATAGTTCAAAAAAATACATCTGTCAACGAATAACAGTTGTAGCGTAATTGCATAGGGTTGTGATAGGATCGAAACTAAATAACTTATGATACTTTTAGGGGTTTATATAAAAGTTCATTAATCTCTACGAGTTTGCGAATCAAATGCATTAATTTGTTGATTTTCTTAACAAAGTAGTAAAATAAAATTAAGTACAAATTCTTATACGATTGCTATTGCGGAAAAGTTGCTATATGCTTTCCGACTACGCATTTCTAGTTGTACTTGTGTCATCTTGAAGATGGTATTTTGCTTATGCCGTCCTTTTTATTACTTCCTCTCCATCAACATCTTATTCTTGCTATTCGTGGCAAACACTAAAACATTTTTGTCTGCACATAAAAGAAACAGCTTGGCATAGCTTTATCAGCGCAGTCCTTACTCATGCTTTCCCTACGATCATGCGCTATTCTCAGATCTTAACTCATTTCCCACCACATACACACGCCCTCTTTAATTTTTTTAATGTTATTATAAGTGCTTCGCGGCATCCATAAAGTATATGACGCCATGCAGAGAATTCTCTTTCCCTCAGGATATATACAGACTTTTTTTTTCCCCCCCAATCTATGAGCAAAGCAGTTGCTTTTTTATTCCGTTGATTTCTGAGAAGTTTTCTTAGATGTTAGCTCCACATAACTGTTATGAGTTAATAGCATATTTTAGAATAGACGTTCATCTCCTGCTGTTAACATGCACATTTACTCAGTCTTATAGATTACACAGTATTAATTAGAGTTTGATTTGATTTATTTATGGACGCTCTTTAACATCTCAGGTCATCAGCGTCCCTATTCTATACAGGGCGTGAAAAGGCTACAAATTTTGCTCAGAGGCCTCTTCTTTCAGGCTTGAAGTTCTTTTTCGTGAGGTAAATGTACGACACGGGACCCACGGCTTTACTTCCCTTCCAAAGAAAGCCATACTTAGGATTTTTCCGCACGAAAAAATCCTGTGAACCCGCGATCTTGGGTTTAGAAGGCAAGTATGGTTACCACTACACCACCAGGACCGACTAAAAAGTAACAAATAGGCAGCCTTAAAAGCATTAACAGTTTAAATAAGCAGTTTAAGTTTTGGTGCTAATTTAATAAATGAATGGCCCAGCTTAACACATAAACGATTGCTATTTCAAGTGGCTACTCACAATTTTTCTGAAAGATAGATGCTTTTTTGGAAATTAAGGATTTTATGAAAAAACAATTAATTATTAGGAATAAAATTATTACATATTGTATATACTGACACTTACCTCTTTCAAAACATACCTGGCAGAATATTAATTAACTGTTCGTCGAATATTTAGATCCTTTATTCAAAGTTTAAAAAGGAATATTTTAGTTTGTTTGTTTAGGTATTTTCTTGAACAACGGTATCAAACTACAAATCCTATTTACAACGTGCTATAAATAAACATGAAACAAGAGATCTGAGATTTAAGAGAGATTCACTTTCTAAAACATAACATTTAATTGCTGCTACTATGCACGCTAATGGAATGAGTTTTAGTTAAAAAGTACACGCATGAAATGTCACCGTATAAATGCTGATTGTTGACTGTATTAATTAACATTATGTCACCTGAAGAAAAATGCGTAACATTTATAAATTCTGGACTGCTATTTTAAGCAATCAAATTGGCAGTAGATACTATAAATATAGTAATAGATAATATAAATAACATGCATTTATAGATACTATAAATGCACGTTATTTAACAGAATTTAATCTGAAATAGATATTTAGCTTCACTTTTACATTTAAAAGAAATAGGCATTTTAGGGGTTGTCCTCGGTTTATTAATAATGTATAAACGTCTTTCAAATTCAGTTACACAAAGACTGTATATAAAAAGATCATAAAATTTCAAGCTTAGATAAATTAAATAAAGGTATACTATAAAAGCTGTTCTACAGTATCGTTTACAGAAAATTATAAATCGTTAACAAAAATAATAAGATAAATTAACATTATAATCTAACTTTTAGACCACACTGTAGTCTAGCAGTAGTGTTTGTGCTTCGCACGCGATGGATCCGGGTTCAATTCTTATTAGGATTAGTTTGCTAACAGGTTTTTCAAGGCTTTCCCTCAGGTTTTTAGGTGAATGTATGGTAAATTTAGGCCATAAAGACCTCTTAACTCATTCGGTCGAATGATCAGCTATTATTCTTCATCTGTTAAAATAAAATAAATCTGGTAAAAAAAATGGTATCTGCAGGGTAGAACTTATCCAAGTAATATCACGAGAGGGTCTGAGATTACCGATAAATTCACGAATGTAGTGAATTTATCTGGCAAGCTCAGACCCTCTCGTGATATTTATTAGAACTATTCCACGAATAAAGCAAGAATATAAATATAAGTCCTCTAAACTTGGCTTACAACATTGTAATAATTGTATATTTGAACTTCCTTTTCAAGAAATCTTGCGACAGAAGAATGCCGATTGTCAGTACTGTCAATAGAGAAGAGCAAAATAGAAATTTAGGATTATTTCATGAATAGAATAAGAATAAAAGTGATACTATATTTGAAATTCGCGCACAGAATATTAACACTTGTTTTACTTATGAATATCTATCCTTTTCAGAAACCGTGAGACTGAAATGACAAAAATCGACTACTACAATCTCTTCCTTTCGATTTTCTAATACCAACTGAGAAAACAAAAACAAAAAATATAACATACAGTGTGTCTATTTTTCTTTGTAGGAATAATCGCATTCTATGGTTTGGGATTCCTAATGATAAGACCAATTTGCACATTTGACGCATCACCAGAACGCTTTGAAGAACCGTCCATTTTGCGTTATGATTGTCGATTGTCCATGCTTTTGTTGCTATCAATATCTCACCACCGCCTCTAGCAAAAGTGGTTAGTGATGCGTTCTCAAGAATTATATAGTGGAGGCATAGGATTGGTTACACTGACCATAAGAAACAGATGAATTTTTTCCTTCCCGATAATTTCACTCCTTAATCCAATGTGAATAGTCAAAATTAAAAATTTTGTTTCGTTTTATTGGTCGATTTTAAGATGACATCACATGAGTGAAATAGTCACATTAAACCCATTTCTATTATTATTGTTTGCGACAGTGCTATTTGATATCATAAATAGTAATTATTCAGTGGGTCATACGGCTGATAATCTAAAATGAAGAACTTTCAGAATAGGTCAAAATAGATTTAAAAACTAAAGAAATTGTATGACTTGCTATAACTTCAAAGAATATTAAGGGAGCTTTGTTTAGATTTTAATTAATGCATTAACATTTATACAATTTTCGGCTATATCAATTTGCGCAGCATTTTTATTAATGATGTCTTGCAGATAGTATATCGATCAGTCTATTTTAATGAACGTGCAATATGACAATTTAGTAAGTTTTTAATCTGGGAAAAAAACCTTTTGTGGTTGTCACTAAGGCAAGAAGTTGTAAAAAAGGTCAAGTAACCGAAACGCTTTAATAAGAATGAGCTATGCTGATTACTCCAGTGATGTGTTATATGTTAAAGAGTCTTTCTGAAGCAAGTAACGAGTCATGAGTAACTATGGGAGAAGCTGATGAGATAGCATCTGGGTAGCCCACGGGAAGCTTTTCTCTACTGGTTTGTGCTTATAGTACGTTTAATCGACATGTTTCATATAAGACAACGTAATTCATAAACAATTTTAACAAAATGTCCGAATAAGCACAGAATGTGTTGATGCATTCACAGTCTCTAGGTTTTATATTTACACTCCGTTTTCATTACAATTTATCGGAGCCATTGCTCATTTTATTCTGATCTGGACAGGTATCGGCAAATAAATGAGGTTCCTAAACTTCAGAAAAAAAAAAAAAAACAGTTTTCCTCAGACAATCAAACAAAATTAAGACAACATCGTTAGGTATTTACGTGCTTCTCCTTCATGGTTAACATGCCCAGTCTTCACATATAAAACATTACCGTTCACTTGTCTTAAGTAAAATAGTTCCTTAAACAGGAGTTTTAGGGAGCTTGGGTTGAGCATGACTGATGGAAGAGTTTTGGTTTTCTTTGATGCACTTTCACCTGTTGCCACCCGTGTTTGGACTGCTCCTTCGTCTCTGACGTGTAGGGAATGAATCCATGTTTCATCTACTGCTATGAAACTCTAAACAAGTCTAAACACTTGCGAAATGCTCACTCGAATTTGGTTCATTGTTAACAAAAACGGCACCCGAGCAGGAAGCTTTTTCACACACAAAACTTCATGTTAAGTGTAGTAGACACGGCCTATCAAGGTCTTTGCAATGTCACCAACTCACATTCCTTCAATCGGCGATCATTTATAATGACATTGTACATTTTTGTCACAATCTCGTCGAGAGTAGCATTTTGGGACGCCTCGAGCGGTGATCATCTTGAATGGAAGTACGACCACTCTTAAACTTAGCAGCGCACTTTTTACCGTCGAAAACCTAGGGGAAGAATCTTTTAATATGGGATCTTAACTGCTTTTGTATTTCTGTAGGGGTTAAGCCCTTCAAAACGAAGTACCTTATCTCAGCTTGTATTTCAGTTTTATCCATTTTGAAGAAAATGTTAACACTTGTTTGTTTTGATGATAGTTACAAACAAGTGACTACATTTACGCTTCTCAAACTTTAGAGCGCGCCATCTAAAGAGTGACACTTAACAACTACCATACAATGAGTTGTTTTCCTCCGGAGTGCATTGCCTATGGATGGGCGAGCGCCCGCTCGTTAGTCGGTTAGTCGACCAGCTAGGTCTCGGTGATTAGTGAAAGGGTAAAACAATAAAACAAACAAACCATATTGGCGCTGCAAACGAGTCGAGGCTCGCTCACAGAAAGCCGCGGGGGAAAGCATCATTGATCGCACTGTATCATAGTAATTTGCCCATATTTGCGACATCTCCGAGTCGGGTCGAGAACTTTTAGAACACCCCTAATATTGGCAAATGGGTAATGCAATGGGCATTTTCAAGTTCATCTCCTGGTTTCTTAAAATATCACATTGAAATAGAGAAAAATGTGTTTAAATTTTCAATAGTCCTGGTGTGAATAACTTGAGAAGAGCAAGAAGAGGGATTAAAACAGAAAGACGACCCTTATTTGATGGTAATGATATTGATTTACACTGTATATTAGAACATTAAGAAGCAAAGGTGTGGGAAGCGGTTAGGGCCAAAGAAGTGAGACAATCTACCATTAAGAAAAGAATAGAAAAACATTGGAAGGAAACTCAGCTTGCAGATTGAGGCACATAACATGATTAAGATAAATTGAAATATCCAAGGAGGTGAGAAAGTAATTGTTTGACAATTTAGGCAGTAATTAAATGGATCCGTAGTATAGACAATTCTAAAGTCCACTCCTTATCACCGGCATCCCACTTTGTATGTTTCCAATATTAGGCATACCAGTTGCTAGTCATGTGATATTCGGCTTGGTACAGTTATGTGTTTTATTGTTTAATGGTGGGATATTTACTGCGTAAGCAGTGCATAAAATCGTGTAATAGAAGAAGCCAAAATTTTGGACGCTATTGCCCAAGCAGAAGTTCCATCAAAACAGCATTAAGCGAGTTAGTGGGTAAGTTTAACCAAATAGGTTCTATGACGGGTCGTAAACAGGAAACGAAAGCGTCATGTGTTGACAAAGAAACAGTTGAATAAGTAGGAGCTTCCTTGGAGCGCAGGTCACTAAAATTACTGCAAAAGAACTGACGATGTAAATGATAGTTTCTTAAGAAGATGCAGGTTGTTGGTCGTACTAAATGGAAACACTTTCATGCTTTTTAAAAAGAAGGATGAGCACAAAATTCAATTAGATATTTTATTTATAGTAAAAAGTTGAAGAAAGATGCCGGCAATTGCGGGAGGTCGCGCCGTTAAGTGGTCGACTTGCGAATGAAGGACTTTAAATGTGCCTCATGGTATGTCAACTCTCACGGAGTATACAAAATACTTAAAGAGTGCTGAGGTAACTATTTAGCTCAGGAAATTATTAATTTTGTTATATTTTAATAAGACTGTAAAGACATTTAGATCTATAAATTACCTAATTCATTCATTCTAAACTTTAATAGACATCGCATACATTTTGAACACCCACTGTATTCAGTCTGCTTAATGAACGCATCACCACTGCAAACAATGACTTAAAGCATGAGGCCTCATATCTGTATTACAACGTACACTGCGTTGTCATCTGCGATCTTTCCTTGTGATGAGCCGTAATCACACTTGCATTGCGGGCTCAAACCCGGCCAGGGTCGATGAGTATTTTAGGACGTAAAAATGCTAAGTGTGGTTTCCTTTAGTAAGTGAAGAAAAGCCTTGGGTCCCTTGTCGTAGATTTACGGGAAGTAAAAGAGCCTGAAGCCTGAAAAAAGAGGCTTCTGAACAAAATTTATTGAATTGATTAGCATATTGACCAAAGATGTTAAAGACTGCCCTTAAGTGAAGTAAACTTAAATGCGATTTTAGAAATATTCCCTGTGCACCCTTGGCTTCCATAACAGCAGTACTGTCATAATTTTAGTACAATTGTAGGCACCGTTCTTTACGTTGTAATTATAGCAGAATAACAAGCTATATCCAATACTTTGCCAGTGAAAACGAAGTATAGTTGCTACATTCGATGCCACTTTTATTATGTCATAGTGCTGTCTTAAGAGCACTTATTTCTGTAGCTTCTCTTGCGGTCCTCGCCGTTGAACATACCTGAATTTCTTTTGCAGAATTCCCAAGAAGAGAGCATTGACTCTGGAAAACTGCAAGTGGATATAGAAGGTCTGAAACTGCACATTGTTTTAGCTGCCTTCAAACCTTTTCCGATGCACTTCGTGCCAAAAATAAACTTCACGTTGATGTCTTAAGCAGAAGATTTGCCTCATTTGGGGGAGGCAGAGGATGTGACTCGTTTTATTTGAATGTCAAGCGACCGTGAAGGGAAAGAGGGTAAGAGAGAAATGGTGAAAAAGAAATATCTTAGGATTAGGAAAGCAGAGGCATTAAAAAGAATATTTTAAGATCAACATCAGATAAGAGATTTAGGGGAGATTCTGTGAAGAAATAGAAAAAGAAAAAATAAAAACGATGCACAGTAACAGGAAGAATGGTATAAAGCAAATGAGAAGAAGGAGGATAAGAATTTAAGGTGTTGCCATATTTTTCTGTTGCTATGTTTCCTTTACTTCGTGCCTGTATTATTAGCGATTTTCGAAGAAATGAAGCCATTGCGGCCGGACCCGTGAAAAATATACTTATTTTTAGCGAATTTATTGTTTTATTTGAGGGGGAGGGGTAAGCGAATTCCGAAGGAATGTAAGCGATTGCGACTGTACCCATGGAATGATTTTTTAATAATCTATCCAAACCTGCATCGTTCGTGCCTACTAGGCACCTACAACTATATATATATAATATGCTTATCTATAACACTCTAACGGTTGCAATTTTTGTTTCTTCTCAACGAAGATAGACATATAACCATAAATTAACGACGATTCATCGAGGACCATTGGAGGTGGGGTTCAACTTAAAGGAAATTTTAAAAAATAAATAAATAAATAAATAAATAAATAATTGCTCTAGTGGCCGCTATCTTTGCTTTTCTCAAAGAAACTTGACAGATTTCTTTAAAATAAGTTTAAAAAAGTAGTTTCCGAAAGCCAGGTCACTCGACCATTAAGAGTTGGAGGTATACTTGAAAAACAAGTACGGGTTAAAGCGAAATTTAAATCCACTATAACAGCCTTTAATTTTACACTTTTTTAAGGAAACACTATATTCCAATAAAAAGCAATAAAAGTAGTTTCTGAAAAGCAGTTTAATTGAACTTAGAGCGGAAATTTACCAGAAACCCAAAATTAAAATTAGCTCGAGCTGCATTATTATGTCTTTTTTTTTTTTTGTTTTGTTTTTTTTTTTGCAACGAAACTCTGCATATAGCTTTTAAATACAATAAAAAGTATAGTTTCTTAAAATCAGGTAAATTGGGCCATTAGGAGTGGGGTTTACCTGAAACCCTAAATTTAAAAATCGCTCTAGAAGCATTAATATTTGTTTTTTCTCAACCAAACTCCGCATGTACGATTTAAATAAAAAAAAAAAATCTGAACTCAATGAAATCAGAATATTAGATGTGGGGGTTTAATCGAAAAAAGAGAACAAAGAAAATAAATAATAAATAAAAATATCACCTTCAATTTTGCTGAGGATTATTGCACTCAAAGTTCGTGTATGCTGATATCCCATTCATACTTCTTCAGGGCAGTTATGTTGCTTATTTCTTCTAAAAGAGGGTTCATTACTTCCACTTTATTTGCATCTCTGTTTCGCAGTAGTTTTACTGTTCTTTTAGTAGGACTGTTAAGTTTCCGATGCAGACAAATTTTATTTTAAATGTGACAAAGCAGCACTTCCTAAAATCCTTTTAGGGGTGAGCTTGAGAAATTTCACTCCCAAATTTTTTTCATCCTTGTCAAAATGCGTGAATTTTCTGCAGAGAAACGATCGGCGCTGCTACATAACTGGGACCATTTAATTTCTTAGCTCAATATCTTTAGCAAATCTATGCTACAACATAATGCTTTGGTTGTCACAGCATGGTTGACAGAGAAAGCAACTGCACAGCTGTAGGGCATGTTAATTCGTTGTTAATTACATTTAGAACTTAAAACAGGCTTATAATAACAAAACTGTCCACGATGTAATATAGGTAGCTAGCTACGCTGCCAGTAAATATAACATGGACACCAGCGGACGTCACAAGCAGGAATCTGCTACGGTGTATACCACCCCATGATATTACCATAAGCTCAATATACCGTGCATAAATTTGAATTAGGGTACATGACTTCAGAAAGGGTTAGAGTTTGTGGCTGCGAGCCATTAACCTGCTGTTGTTACGTCGGTATTTTAGGCACAGTTTAGGGTCAGCTACATTGTATGGTTGATGCTAAGGCAGCTTTGTGTCCATGGTAGAAAATATTTCATCACTAGTATATATTATATAACTAGAGAAGCAGAAATTATTAAAACATTTAAATAGTCACACTAATAGCTCAATATTACAGCGTTTTATTAATTTCTGCTTCTCTAGTTATTGTTATTTTAGCCATTTTGTTCTTTACGGGCTTCTTTATTTTTCATTTTAGGATATACTTATAAGTGTATATATGTTTATTTCATTTAGAATTCATACATTAGTTTAACCAATAATGCTGAACTAAAGTAAATTGACTTCTGAATTGAACAAATGAAGCATTTTGGAACAAAGAGCACAGTGGAAAATTAGCTCAAAATGTAATATTTGAATAAACTTGTCATAGGTAACTTCTATAAATTCAATAAAATATTAAAATATTAAAATAACTAAAATTAAATTCAGCAATTTAAATGTTTATTATTAATTTTCTCTAGTACATAAATGTAACTAAATAAAGTACTTTATTTTTTCTCAGATTGCATTATTTCGTGTGAGAGGATATGCCGGTACTTTTGTATAATTTGTGAGTATATTGCTTTCAGCAGTTCTATGTGACACTTGCCTTTTCTAATCCTTATGACACATCGGTAATTGTTGAATTATTTCAATAGTTCACTACAAGGTGAATCGGAAGGAGATCGTATTTTTTATTTTAATGAGGTTGACGCTGAAGATCCTTTTGCAATTCTGTTATAACTTAATAATGAAATAATGAAAATAATGTGAAAATGCAGAGCCTCCGGAGGAGCAGAGAGACATCCACGTTTTTGCTGGCCAGGTCAAGTAGCACCAAATGTTCCTCCCTTAGCTAAAATGCTATGACAACCGATGAAGAGAATGTCAAGCTTCGAGTAATTATATTAAACCATTTTGACATTTGTGTCATTTATTGAAATTTTGTTCCCAAAATTGTGATACGAAACGTAATAAATAAGGAGCTTGAATGTTAAGCTCAGTGAAGGAAACTATATTAAATAACTGAAATAAAATTTGCAATAAGTGATCCTCTCTGAACCCAAAGTTTGCCGAAGCAGACAGATTTTTCTGGGCTTAACGATTCCCCTGTACACGTGTTTGAGTCGCATCTTCCGAGCTATACTTAATTAAAACCAGCATTGTTAAAAATGTAACAGCTCTAGTTTTGAACTTATTTGCGCAATAAGATTTTGTAATCAAACACATACTGTTTATTTACAATTAATGTATTCTAAATATTACGTTAACCATGGAAAAGTTCAGTATTGCGAGTATTCCTTTATGGATAACTACCAGGTCAGAGCTCAATAGTAATAGCTCGCTTATAGCAAGAAAGAGATAACCAACAAGATCGCCAAATCATCGAGCTTTAATCGCCGCAGCCCATTGACTTGCTAACATGGGAAATGTGGAGAAGGCAGGCAACGGACACATAGAACAAACTATGTAAGAGAGAGAGAGAACCCCGAAAATACTTAATTCTCTTAGTGGCCATGAAAGTTTGATGCGTGTGCGGTAAACTCGCGCTCACGCACTTAATACGGCACTGCCCTCTTCCCTTTACACCAGAAAAAGGCGTTTGTTTATATTTGTAATTCTCATTGCCGACCACGTTAACAGGTGTTGCCATAGTGATGAATCGTGTGCAAAAATAAGAAGAGACAACCGCTGCAAAATATTAAATAGCCTTGGCATATGCTTCGAAATAAATTATTTATTTTCTCTGAAACTCTAACAGAAAGAGAAAATGACGTGCACACTCTTTAGTTTACTTATTAAGCTTTATTTATGACAGTATGTTTACTCCCGCCTTGAATAGCCGAGGTCACTAAGGCGCGGACTCGTGAGGGGGTTAGAATGCTACCAGGACCGTCCTCTCTGATTGGTTTTTTTTTTCCAGGATTTCCTCAGTCCTCATAAATTGAAAATGCCGGGAAGGTACCCTAAACTTAGGCCTGGAACGTTTCCTTCCTAAATCCTTTCCCAATATATAATTTCATAAGCGTTCAGCGCCTATGGTGCCTCAGTAGTAAAAACAGGCTTTAAACACTATTGAAAAAAACTCCGAGTTTCCTTCCAACGTGCATAAAGATATGTGCTCATCGGTTTGAACATTTATGACAAACAAAAATAGGAGAGGGCAAAGCTGATGATGAGAGGAAGACAAAGGGTATGAAAACTCAGAGAGAAATAAAGAAATCATGTGCACATCAAGGAAAAACACATAAATAGTAAAGAAAGTGATGACATGTGGAGTATAAAGAAGAGAAGATAAAGCAAAATAGAGAAATAGTTGAAACGACAATGAGGCAATGTGAAGTAAGAGAAAATTAGGAAACCGAAGGAAATCTGAAAGTTATTTTAAAGGGGTTCTGAACAGTAAGAGCGGGAAGAAAGAAATTATCAATATCATGTATCTGTTATGAACAAGAAGAAAAAGAAAAAGAGAATTGATTGGTTCCATCTGATATCTATTTGATCAGTTCAGCAATAGCATTTTAA
The DNA here is from genome assembly GCA_030762175.1 of Metallyticus violacea. NCBI lineage: Eukaryota > Metazoa > Arthropoda > Insecta > Mantodea > Metallyticidae > Metallyticus > Metallyticus violacea. The sequence continues at coordinate 92,586,032 of CM060843.1, forward strand.
TTGAAAGAAGTACGCAGAGAGGCATGAATGATTCCACTTATATATTGCTTCCGTTTATAAACATGGAATAGGTGTAAGATAATTCAATTTATTTATAATACTGGGTATTTCCAACATTTTAATAATATTAACAATAAAGCTACTTGAAATATGAATGCATTCATATGTAACAGTAATATAGCTGCTTTAATAGACCAAAATATGAAGAAAAAAGAAAAGAAAAGGGAGTTTTTTTTATTTTGGTTATTCATTATAATTCAGACCTTCATCTTTAATTTTTTTTTTTCATCATTTGTGTCTCTATGACATTTGTAAGTGTGTTAATTATTTATTTTAAAAACATGTAATTTTTAATGGGTGTGTCATTCTTGCAGTTGTCAATGTCAAATGTTTATTTGTTTTATTTTCAAATCTCGCGCTTAAAATAGGAAATTTTTATTAAGTATATGTTGCTTAATTGTTGTGCCTAGTCTATAGATGTGGAAGTAGCTGGTCTTTTGTGCATAAGCATGGGAAATTGATGGTTAAAGGGACCGGGTATGCTCTATTCCAGCGGTGTTAAATTATTGAAATTTATTTTTTTTTATTTTTTTTTTTTATTTTAGGGTCTGTTGAGAATAGTCTTTCATTTAATGGAATATATATATATGCTTATATTGGCTTCACTTTAACATGGGCTTTCTTTGATAAACCTTTTTGCATTTGCAAAAAAAAAAAAAAAAAAAAAAAATCGACCGAAATTTTTTACATAGATTGCTACCCACATTTTTTTCATTATTTTCTTTTAATGGCCATGTTAAACTATGCAGGTATACCAGATGAACAATTCCTGAAAAAATTGAAAGCTCTAGGTCAAGTAGAAGCCGAGGAAAAGAAAAGTATGCAAGGAAAAAATAAACAAACAAACAAGAAGGTACTGAAAAGATACCTATAACTTTGAATTTATTTTTGCATAAGTTTTATTTATTTATTTATTTTTTTCTTTAAAGATAGGCGCGAAACTTGCCTTTGTGACCCCGTGGCAATCGTTTAATATACTCGTATAAGCAAGCGTTTGCTCGGCTAGGTATGTATTTTGAAGTCCTGCATGCCGCGAAAAGCACACAGTTAAGCAGTTATAAGTTCGAGGTTGCTGAGTATGAATGAATAGTGTTTAACGCTCGTTTTTGCTACATAGGAACCACAGGCAATGGACACTGATGATACATGAGATGAAATGATATTTTGGGAAATGGTTTATTTTTAAAGAAGGAATCGTTCCAGGCCTAAGTTTAGGGTACCTCCTCGGCATTTGCCATTTATGAGGACTGAAGGAAAACCTGGAAAAAACCTCAGTCAGGGAGGACGGTCCTGGCGGGATTCGAACCCCAGACCTCCCGCTCAAGAGTCCGCGCCTTAACGACTTCGGCCACCCAAGGCGGTACAACGTTGCTGAGGCAACCAGTACGCAGTTTGAAGTTTTACATGCTATGAAAGTTCTACAGACGCAGTGATACGATCTATACACGCAGTTTTTATTCAGTTTGAAGTTTTACACGTGGCGAGACACAGTCAGTTGTAAGTTCTACGTTGCTGAGACAAACAGCTATAAGGTCTATACGCAGTTCAGTTAGGCAGTTCCGTTACATCGGTTAAGCAGTTTTTAGATTCACGCACCGCGGCAGTCTCCTGTAAATTTTGCACGCGGCAGCTAAGTTTGTATTCGACGTAGTTAAGGCTATCGTACGCAAAATACCAGGGGACAGGAAAGAATTTGGGCATAATAAAGTACCAATATATATTATGTCACGTCGCGTGCTTATTTATACTAGTGAACTCCTCTCCCGGTGCTGTTGAGTACGAATCAACAAAATAACCGAATTCAGCCTAAGAAATAGTCATTGAAACGTGAGCAACAACACCGAAGTGACCAATAATCAATCTACTGAACCACTTCAGAATTGGATCACAATGTGAGGCCACTCGATATCGACAATAGGTCGCTTCAAAATTGGTGCTCAGCCTGGGGCCTACTAAACAGCATCATAATTTGGCACCTACGTGGGTCACATACAGTCTCATAATTAAGCTGTAATTGTTGGGGCCGACTAAACCGCTTCAAGTTCTTTTCAACATCGACTGAGACAGTGTTGAAGCAGCAAATGTCTTCAGGTCCCAAATCTTCTTCCACCATCATTAGGGGAGCATTACTTTCCTTTCAGTACATTAGCAATCTTGCATAGCGTGTCAAAACCACGTTCTTCTTCTAAGCGATTTCTTTTCACCCACTTTGTTCTCGGGGCGTGATGACGTGGCAGAAATATAAATTTTGACTTAACGTAAACTAATTTACCATCCATTCCGAGTTGGAGGGCAAGCCTTGAGACATTTAATAGATGCTGTACTGTCACTGTCAAATGAGTTTATGGTTGTGTTCACATATTCCAAATGCGCACAATAATAACTGGAAGCACTCAACTCTTAATGAGATGGTGGAAGACGAGTTTCAGGAGCTTTGTCTTGGAATTTCTTCACACCAGAGAAAGCTTTCAGAAATGTTTTTTTTTCTTCTTTTTTCACATGCCCAAAGCCTCAACTATCTACTTATTTTCCCTGCAACTCTGTGGTAAGCATGTGCAAGCTATATATACCAGCAGTTTGAGGAAGTTTGCGACTTTAACCAATCCATAAGCTACATCCGTGACCAAGAGTAGCACAGAATCATGCAGCACTCTATTAGGCCACAATTTATTGAACTACCAAATAATCTGCTTATGTTGCAGAAGTTTGCTTTCTGCAGGATTAAATTTAGCTGAAACAATGCACAAGCGCTTTTTTCGTTCATTGCCATTTTCAATGTAGAGTTCTAGAGAAGCTGTCTTGTCAATATAGATCCAAGTATTTTCCTTGTCCTATTTTGTTCTTATTTAATGTAACACTCTGTTCAAGATACTTTTCTTCTATTGTTACCCATTGGAATATACTTTTCCAGTGCTGTTCTCAAAAAAATCTTGGAATGCATTATTATTCGGTGTGTTCAATGAAATACTCGCACTGCTGCACTATTCGAGAAGCGTCTGTTGTTGTTTTCCTATGCTTCAAGGTCACGCTTGTGTTTTGCTCTAATAACTGGTGAATATTTTCTCTGCTGCCATTTTGACATCAGCACAGAATCCTATCATAAATTAAAAACACCATGTCACCGTGCTCCGTAACAAAGTGCTTTGATTTCGCAGAACTTGGTTTTGTTCTCGATATGTCGGAATTAAAAATACAGTCGCACTGGTGTGGATGCTGAGTGATAGATGCGCCTCGTCTTTCACTGTTATATGTCCGATCGTTTTTTACGCATCACATCAAAGAAAGCGATTGATTGATGTAACAAAATACTAGTATCAGCCTGACAGCATCAACCACTTGTTAAATCAAAGCAACGTTGACAGATTGGGTGAAAAGTAGCGATTGGGCAGTTCGAAAAATTTTCCAGAGAAATTTAAAAACAGGAAAAATACTGTTATGAGAAAGTTATCATCAACACCAGGAATATTTTTAAACTCAATGATGGCAGATCTAATTTTGCGAACCCATAGGATTCGCATAAAACGTTTCAGAGTATTTAAGTTCAAACGCTTCGAGTTATGAAAAAATAGCAAAGGGTGTTCTGTTTGTCTGTCTGTGCAGTATTATAATCGAAATATATGAATTATGACGCATTAACACTACAGCACATGGAAGATGACGCAGACATTTTTTTTCGGTCAAACAACAAATCAATGGCCAAAACAGAATTAGAATATGTTGTTCATTGAATTATGACACGAGATAGTTGGCATTATTGCCACTTAGCTTGTACGTCTGTCAAACATTTATATGAAATTTATACACATTATAAGCTAACTCAAGCCTATCGAGCTACAAATTTATGTACACAAAATTGTGTAATAAAGTAATTTTAAATAGATAGCTTTTAAGTATTGATGTACATTTACATTTTATACGAAGGTCACTATGAACGTTTTGAGATGAGGAAAAGTGAATATTGGCCCACGTATAGGAATGTGGCACGTGGTAGCCCCATCCCTTACGAGTAAAGCAGTACCTGATAGCGACCCTCCCTATTTCTACAAACAACCCCTCCCGTGCACAGCAGCCAGTCGTTACGATGAAACTGGGGAGAGACCATTTTCGCGTTATGATTATTTACGATTTTAAGTAATTTAAATAAGTCCCAAAGCCTTGAGCGCTTGCAACAGTCTTTTAGGGACCTTTTTCCATCTAGGGCAACCGTTTTCCGCTGATCTACGAAATTTAAAAGGGGTCGAACTTCACTGCAAGATGAGGAGAGAAGTGGGCGCCCAGAACTGCAGTGACTGAGGAAAATATTAATGCGGTTGATGCCCGAAAACAATCGCGTAATATTTAAGGAAATCGGGGCAGTCTTCCAGATTGGATCGCTAGCAGTATCAAAAATCCTGCACGATTATCTTCGTGTCAGAAAAGTTTTCTCCTGTTAGGTGCACCACTATCTGACAGAGGTACAAAAGCGACACGAGTCGAATGGTGCGAAGAAATCCTGCAGAGATTCAACGAAGCGTGTTTCTAATGTCATTACGAGTGGTGAAACATGGGAGACCAAAACGACAGCCGGCAGTTTGCATCTTTCCAATGACGATCCACCAATGAAAGTGAAGAGGAGTCAAAAGTGTTGGGAACAAAACGGTGGGCACATTCTTTCAACAGTGACCATGTGGTCGGAATTCCTCTGCAGGAGCAAAGGATGTTTACTGCTCAGTGGTACGCCTGCCGAACAAGCTCCGAGATCGCCGCCCAACAACAGGACTCAGGAGGATTCTGCTTCACCACGACAACACCTGCGCGCGCACGGCTAACATCAGCATTCAGTTCCTGGAGTCCATGGAGATACGACTTATGACTCACTCTCCCTACAGTCCTAACTTAGCTCCATGCGATTATTTTTTTTTTTTTTCTTCACTCAGTGGTAAAAATTCTCATGCGAGGAAAGCGATTTTCCTGTCCTGAATGTGAAAATTAACTTTTCGCCCTTGAGGAAAATGAGTGGGTGCTTCTATAACTGGGTTTTGAGGTTGAGAAAGTGTATTGAGTGTGGTGCAACAATCCACTCGCAATTTGAAGTGTCTCAAAACTTTCGTAGTGACCTTGTATCACATGGGAAATTGTTATGTATATACCTTAAATTTTAGGAGACATGAATAACCTTCCTCCATACATATTATGTGTTAGTTGTAACAGTAAATCAGTGGTGTAATATTTCTCACATATGGAACATTTTATGTTTTTGTTGGGTCTTGTAATTAATTTACTCCTTTGTTATTTTACATATGCGTTTCTCTAGTATAGTATCTTTCTTGTCTTATTGTCCACTACACTGCAGAGGATAAGTATCCTTGCTGCTTCTATGCATCCTCATATTGTTCTCCTCTTTCTCTACTTTTTCCTGTTGTTCTTCCCGTCACTGCCAGTCGTGGCCATTTACTTCGTCTTACTTTTATTTCTCATTATCTCCACAACATGTACGTGCATGTATATACAGACATTTTTAAAACTAGCTGTGGGTAAGACGCTAGCATATGTGCTTATGAATTGGCGACCCGGGTGGCATGATGCATATCTCTCCTATTCTGAAAAGTGGAATACGGGATAATTTATGGTGCTAACAGACTCCATCGTTTCACTCCATTGTTCCTTTTGAGTTTTCGGGATGTTAAACGCATACAAAAAATAACAAATAGACCACCTCCGTGGTCTAGTGGTAGCTTTAGCGTCTTTCGCATCCCGGTCAGGTTAAGCAATCTGGGAAGGTGAATGTACATTCCTACAGACTTACATCAGTACTGTTCTACATCCTACAGACGTCTACAACAACAACAACAGATACTGACTAAACCCTGCAGCCGCGTAGAGATTCTTCTCAGCACTTTTATGTTCGGACCGTTGTCTGCTGTGCAATCCCCCCCCCAAATTGTTTATGGGGGAGGAAAGGAGGCGGCTGCACTATTCCCGTATAGTGCCCAAGTGTGCAGACTTCATCTCGTTTGTGTTGTGACTTCCTTGTATTATACAAACTGGCTATGGAGGGTGGGAAACCAGCTGGAATATCCCGGGCTGCAGGTTTCAATCCGTTTGACTATGTATTTATTTGGGAACATCCTTCAGCATTGGTTCTTGCGGTCTCCGAATTTCTATATGATAAATACCATCTCCTTTTAAGTATCAAAACACCATCCTGAAGATATGGGATACTCTATTAACAGTAATGTAAGTAATGTGCCTCCTCCAGAGCTTAGGTATGCAATATACGCAGCCAAAAGCAAGGAAAAGTAATACGAGTCACCCTATAGCTGCACGCATAGTGTTAGGCACTTGACAACCAGATCGGAAACCAGGAGAAATCTTTTCCTTCGGGAAAGTAAACTGAACAAGTAACCTTCCCAGGTCATTTGCCCCATCAGAAAACACATGGAGCAAAGTGGGAGCTGGGAGAAAAAAAAAAAAAAAAAAAAAAAAAAAACTCCGTCGTGCCACCCAGCAACCATATTGAATCAGGTCAGAAGAGAGATGACGCAGTCTTCCGCTATGTTGTGTATGTTCAGATAAAGTGTATACGGTTTAGCGCAACAAACTGCTCCAAGATGACAGGATATGTCACCATCTTCGCCGCTAAGGGACTCTTGTATGATACTTTTGCATGTCTGTTTAACCTGCTATCTTAAAATATTACTCTGCTTCAAGCATACAGCATTAGGCAAGACATATGGTCATCACCCCCCTTCCCCCCCCCAAAGGTTGATTTTCACATGGAATTATGCAAACATTTTATTGCGTACAACAAAAACGAAAGCACTAACAGCGGTGTTTTAAACCAAATCTTACGTAGGTGCTTACCGCTAGCGGGCACGGCTTCTCCTTGCCTTCTCATTATCCTGAAAAGCAGTGAGCGATTTTTAAGGTGTAAAATTATAGCAGAAAAGAAGAAAGAAAAGATCTAACAATTTATACAAAAATGTTATAAAAATGTGCTCATAAAATGCCTTTATTCAGGTCTAAACCGGTTACAGTAACATTATTTATTCAAAAATGTAGTAAATAACATAAAGTAACCAATATTTATGAAGTAAACGCGGCATTCATTGGATTTCAAGCAATTTGAAACAGTGCATTATATACAACATTTCTGTCACTGGCGCTTTGAGCTCAGGGGGTTCTTGTATACGGAGAAACTCCACTCAACGTTCTACTGAAACCATTGAAGCATACTTGTAAACACACGGAAAGGGAGTTCAGTGGAAGTTGCAAAGGTTCCGTCGTTCGGATTGTTCCTCAATATAAATTCAAGTTTGGCTTTGTCAAATCCGTCAAGGCTGTCCCTCTAAGTTGTCAACTACTTCCAGTGTCCCTCCTTCTCTGCACCTCCTTCTAAACTCTGAATCACTTTAGCCATGCACTGCAAACAGTTCCATCAGCAGCTGTTGGACATGCTTGATGGCAGTTGCGTCTGTTGAATTTAGAACACATAATGAAGTTTTCGCACAAGGATATTGTGCATCTTTTCCATATTTCCCACCTGGTTATGACAGGGAATTGTAGTGGGTGGAGTCCAGCAACTTCCTGGTAAAAAAAGTTGACGATTGGGGGTCTTTACAAAAATATTCCTCAGTGTAGCAACGAAGTCATTTATCCTATTATATTCCTCTCTAATTTCAAAAACACAATGCATTTCACAAGGTTGAGCTTTGGGTACATGATCTTCAGCTGTTGGGAAGTCAAAAGCATGTAGCGTGCTTGATCAGTCACCACAAGCGTGAATTTGTCGCACTGTATGCCCTCGGTCCACAACTTCATGCATGAAGCATTGAATGCCTGCCTTTCTGCGCAAGAATTTGTCTTCTCGAGTTGTACATCTCAAGGAGGATATAGGTTTCACCCTTTTACCAGTAATAGAAACACCAGCATATTCAACACATATCTTTGCAGGGCATCAGTAATTTTATCTAACATGATTTTCAATTCATGTTAGTCTTTTAACCTTTCTCATAAATTGACTTTATGTAATATTTTCTAAGGGTGCTCTCATCCATTACTGATCTTTGAATGTACATCTCAAGGAGTGATTTTACTGTTGGATTATTGATCTTGTGGATTGGAATTCCTGACTGAATTAATGTCATGATAAGATCTGCATAGAAATGACTCGATGACTGTTGCTTTTCACATCCTGAAATGAAGGCACGATTCAAGGTAGTTTACTTAGTATGCTATTGGTAAACTTGTGTTGGTTTATTCTGGCTCTTTGATACTTCTCAATAATTAGACCATCAGTTTCGATGAATTGTCTCTTGAGTTCTTCTGAAAGTGCATACAACTTTTAGCATGGTAGAGTAATTGGACTGCAACAACGCAAATAGAACAACTAGAGATTTGAGCTTTATTCACATAAAATGTGTGTAGACATCACAGAAATAGCTATAATTGAAGTTTGCATTTTTTCTTGCAGGTATTGATATAATAAGTTGGAAACACGTCCTTTTATAGCTCTCGTTTTGCTCAACAAAATGAGACTAAAGTGTAGCTGCTCAGAAAAAGTGCAAGTCATTAATTTTTATGCTCAATGAAAATAATTTATTTTACGGTCTAATTTTTCAATAAAACACGGGAAAAAAAGTTCAAAAAGTTATTGAAGCATCAAAGAAGTGTGAAAGTAGGATATACATGCTAATCTTACGAAAACCGATATAATAGAATTTGCCTATTTTGCTTCATTTCAAGTCCTAAAATACAAATCTCAAACAATCGGTACGAAAACAGCCGTATTTTTTAAAAGATACTGCATGTTAAAACCCGTTCCTTACTGATAACTAATGTCAGATAGCTATGACTGCTGACGAACTGCGTGGAACAGTATATATATATATATATATATATATATATATATATATATATATATATATATATATAAAGATTCATGTGGACTTGCATATACATAAATATAAACTTATTTCTCTACCCTATTCGTTAACATCTTTGCATTTCAGTACTCGCAAGTCACTTTGCTTCGTTGGAGAGGTTGTTAAGGCGCGGACTCATGAGCGGGAGGTTTGGATTCGATTCCCACTAGGACCCTGCTCCCTGACTGAGGCTTTATCCAGGTTTTCCTCAGTCCTCATAAATGACAAATACCGGGGAGGTTCCCTAAACTTAGGCCTGTAACGTTTCTTTCCTTTAAAAAAAATCCTTTCCCAATTTATCATTTCATCTCATGTATCGTCAGTGTTCACCGCCTGTAATACTCAGTAGTTAAAACGAACGTTAAACACTATTAAAGAAATTAAGGATTCTAATTTAATTGGCGCAATCCTCAACTGCAGTCCTTTAATATAGGATAATCTCATAGTGTGTTGACGTACTGAGAAACTATCATTCATGAATTTAAAAAAAAAAAAAAAAAAAAAAAACACACAGTATTCGGAATTTTTAAAATTGGTTGGTGAGCACTTGTGAGTACTTACGACTTGACAAACAAAAATAAATCTAAATTTGTATAGTAATCATGTTTTATTTATCGCAACAACATAAGCTTTCACGTGAGTGACATACAAACATGTAACAGTAGGTGTTGGAGAAGTTTGTGTTTTCTATTGCATAATTTTTTTCTATCTGGTCCTCCAATCTTTGAATCCAAATTAACCATTGTTTCGCATGAAGAAACGAAAACTGGTTTCTCTTAAAAAGGAGTCCCTCTCTATTTCATATACGCACCAGTTGAGTAAACATAAACTAATACTAAATTATGTTGACAATTAATATTGAGACAACCATATAATAACACAATAATGGGAGAATGACAAGCAAAGTTAAAAAAACCGGTAAAGGCTCGCCGTAATTAGAAATTGGCTCACGAAAAACTGGCCCCCATCGGGTAAATAAATATGGACATTGTACGAATTGCATAAATTTACGTGTCGACTTAGTAGGGTTAGTTTCGGAGCATACCTGCTTGAATATCCACGAGCACGGATTTTTTTTAAATAAAATCTTAAAATGCGCTTTACAGAAACATCTAACATAGGAAACATGGCTACAAAACTCTCCGGCATTTTCTTAATGGAACCGGTAAACACACACGACTCCACTATTGCAATTCTTCGTTGCAGAGAATATACCTCCCGTGGCATTCCTGCGAGTACTCCTTCGCGATACAAACCGCTTCCTCCTGCTGATACACAGATTGAAATAGTCAATACCAATGATTTCCCCTCTACACCAGTTCCCCTTTATTATATGGTTCGCCGTCGCCTTGGTTGTATGCACATTCTGGCTGGATCACCGTGGTCGGACCGGGATTTCGTGGGCCATTCTGTTTTATATGACATTCACTTGGTGAAGGTCAGGGTGAACGGTGAAAGCTCAGTTATGGATAGTGTAAATGGTTTTAGTGCTCTACCTCCGAAGCTCCTTGTCCCTTCCCATATCCATCTAGGGTCATGACATTATTGGTGGAGGCGCCGGGCATAGATAAAGCCATATTAAAAAGAAAGGTGAAGATATGGACCATTTTCATCAAAAACATATAGTATCAAATTACTCCTGAGACTTGCTTTGTTGCCCACATCTTTACTTTTCATAAAATAAATAAATGTAAAGGTAGCCTTTTTGCGGGAAAATCACAAACTATATTGGTGTGATATGTAAAAATTACAGTTAAATAACTTGGCTAATGCCTAAATTTTAAAAAGTTTACCAAAAGGAAATTAAATCGGCTAAATCTACATTTAAATGGAGAAACTGTATATCAACAATTGTGTTTCTCTTTAACCTCCAGCTATTTTTTTTTTTTCTTTTCTATTTCTGTTACGGTTCTCGTGCATAAACAGAATCATTCGTATGTACATCTTTTATTCCATACGCCATTTTTACTTTATTCTATTTCGAATATTCTCTTTCTTTTTCTTTCTTCACTTTCTTTTTAAACAGAAGCATTAATGAAAACTCGAGAATCGAAACGCGCATGTGAAGTTTTTAGCCATTGGTCATTGACCTGCGATTGTGGCAGTAACATTTTCCTGGTAAGTGGAATCTCTGGGGGAGAGAAAAATTCAGACATTTATAAACAGGAACTCTAGAATTGAGAGGTGGGGAAGAAGAAGAAGAAGAAGAAGAAGAAGAAGAAGAAGAAGAAGAAGAAGTTAATCAACAATGTTTCTAAAACGCGTGAAAAGTTCAAAATTATTGTATGTACGTATATACCTGGTGCCGCAATATTATAGACTGAACAGCCATTATAAAAGAGAATATATGAATGCCATTTATAAGTTATGCCCTCCTTGTCTGTGGTTATTATTATTTTTTTCATATAGTTATATAGTTTTACGAAAGTTAGTCACGGATATTATCACGTAAACTCCTCAATGGCAGCTATAACAACTCTAATGTGAATATCACACTTTTAACATAGCCGCCATGTTTATGAAGATGTAACAATAATATTTTTCACATGGTTAGAGTTGTTGTTAGCAAATAACCATTAAATGTTACATCATTCTGCATGTGTAGAAGTTGTTAAAATATATTATCAAAATGGGTCATCCGTTGGCTAAACATTCCATATATTACTTTTATTGACCACAACTTGGCGGATTTTGCATCAGGACTTGAAGTTACACTCTTACAATTGTTTTTAATTCAATAGCTAAAGCCAAATGACTATAGATTGCTCCATGTATTTTCAAACTGAACTATGGAGCAATTAGAGCCCTGCTTTTAGCTAAAAATCATCTTTAGTAACGAGGCCCATTTTTTTGGATGAATGGTTCCATTAACAAACAAAACTTCTGAAGATTCAAGAATGACCACTTCATTCCCAAATGGCTACCGTCTGCAGATTTTGATACGCAGAATCATTGGTCCATGTTTTTCCCAAGATGAACGAGGAGAGGCTCTGACTGTCGATGAGGAAAGATACCGGATAATAAGAGATTATTTTTGGCCTCAATGGGAAGGTATGAATCTCAGAAACATCTGGTTTCATCAAGATGCGCAACTACCTGCGAAACAGTCGATCTCTTGAAGGAGAAGTTCTTTTTGCATGGTGGTGATGTTAACTGAAAGTAAATTGTCATGGATTACTTCTTATGGAGTTATGTTAAATCACGGGTTTATGCTAACAAGGCAGAAACAGTTAATGACCTAAGAAATTGTATCACGCGTGTTATTCGTGATTGAGCCTGGTTTATGTTTGTCTGTCATTGAAAATTGGAAGACCCGTAAGTGTGCAACCCAAAAAAACGCTGCGGCCATATTGACGTTCTATTTCATAAGTAAAGACATTAAGTGTGCTTCAAAAATAAATAAATAAATAAATAATAAAATAATAATAATAATAATAATAATAATAATAAAAGTAAATCCCTTTCGTTTATACAATTATTTTCATTTTAAAAATATTGACAAACCCTTTAGCTTCGTATTTACAAAATAATTGGAACAAGACATTTGAATTAATAACCTGTAAAAATGATTAAAGGTCATGAATGAAGCTATAAAAAGTTCATTATCTCAGGTTATAGCACTGTTGAGCAGTTTAGAAAATTGCCAACTCTTTATTAATTTACTTAAAAGTTTTAAAACTTCGAATTAAATATATTTATAATGTAAATGAAAAACGAGTAAAATTTCATTAAAATTGCTGATTTGAATAGTTTGAGACTGGAGAGTTTCTCTGTTGATCGTCATCGACATGAAAGGTGTCAGATTATACTGCAGACTTAAAAGGAAAGGAAAGGTCTACATGCAACCGCACACTCTTCGTCCACAGCGTTCTGGTTTAGGAATCCGCACGAACACAGGGTAATAAAAACCCGAGGTGACTAGTTTCACGACCGCCTCACCCACATCGTAAAAATATTAACGATTTTGCCTTCTGTTTTGCCGATCTCCCACTTTCAAGCCGCCCTTATAGATGTGCAGCATCCAATGCAAAAACAACGTTCTTTGTTGTGTGTGGTCGAAAATATGAAGACAATAAATTAAATTCTTTCTCTAATGCTGGGGGCAAAATCTATCAATTTAACAGCAGTTGTCTTTTCACACATTAATAACCGGGCAACAAAACGGGTGGGAATATATTCTGTGTAGAGGTAGTTTTAACGTGTTGGCCAAATTTGATGTCAAAAGTAGTGATTTTAGTATTTCTGCTCAAGTAACATATGTAGACAGAGAAAGAAACTACAATGACGAAGTAAATAAAGCGGGAGGGCATCGGGGTAGAAACAGGTGAAGAATAGGTAAAATCGTGAAAATAAAACTGGTAGCACTGTTCTGCACTCGGAAACTGTTTTCTAAACATGAACTTCTTCGTGCCGAATTCGATATAATAACCTAATTACCATCACAAGAATTTTTATTTTCACAAATCACGCACATACTAATCTACTAATGTAAATAAGGATATAAATATCAACTATCAGGTCGAAACTGATTACAATTGTTTGTTTAGGTTTAAGAAAGTTTCATTTTACACACAAACATGTTATATTCATTTTTGGTGAATATATATAAACTTAATAATAACGAAAGAATTATTAAACAAATCATAAAGCATACAACACTAAATTTATATTTGGTTACCTAACTTTATGCATAAATGCAGCGAAATTTTCATTTTCTCCACTTTCTAAAGGCGATTTCTGAAAATTTTCTTTCTTAAGCATGCAAAAATAACAGAAAACTACACTCACACTTCCCATTTCCTGACACGAGTTAACTATTTATCTCTTTGTTGGTGAAACCTTTTACAATGCTCCTTAATAAAAGTTGTGTACGTGTTTAAGAAAAAGGTTCAGATGGGATTTCAGGAAATGAACTTTTACACTCATGTTATGGTCCAAGATTAAGACATTGTTCAACATAATTTGGACCAGTTCTTTAAAACTGGAGTCTTCATATTTGCACCAGAAAATAATTTTAAAAGTATACCATCTTTATTTCCATTTATTTAATTAACATTTCAGAATCATTAATGTATCAGGTGATCATAAAGTAAGAGGTAAACAGAGGCTGTAGGCTTTCACAGTCGGTGTCACATGTTTAAAGTAAGAATTTCGTGCTTTGCCTAACCGAAAGTGCTCTTCCCGGACGTTTTCGTCAGTGACTCTGGCTGACATCCTTAGTGGAGCGGTTGACATTTCCGAAGTACTCTTAAATTAAATATTTCTTCTCCAGTTGTATTTTTTCCCCCAAATATTCACATAAGAGCAAATCTTCTTCTGTGGAGTTATTATACACATGTTGAACAAATATTAGCAGTACGGCCAGTCCGGAAACGTCATTACACTTGTAACTAATTGCTTACCCATCGGAATTTTTCAGTCGATGAATTTTCTTTGCTGAATCTTCGTCCAGCATGCAGGCCACAATGTTTTCTGCACATTAATGTGCATTAATTTCTGCAAATTAATGTGCTTCCCCAGCTATACGGTAACTTACACATAACAACCTGGGTGCCCGAGGTTGTTAAGGCACGAGCTCGTGAGCGGAAGATCTGGGGTTCGATTCTCACCAGGACCGTCCTCCCTGACTGAGGTTTTTTCCAGGTTTTCTTCAGTCCTCATAAATGGCAAATGCCGGGAGGTAGCCTAAACTTAGGCCTGGAACGCGTTCTTTCTATAAAAAAAAAAAAAAAAACTCCTTTCCTAATTTATCATTTCATCTCTGTATCATCAGTGTCCACCGCCTGTAGTGCCACAGCAGTAAAAAACGGACGTAGACATTATTCAGTTCAATTACGCGATAAGACGCTTCTGTTGCACTTTCGTTATCAATCTTAGCAATTTTATTCATGGTAAATTTAAAAAACGTTCAAGTGAATCACGTTTTCGTTTAAAGAACTTTAAATCATTGTCTTTGCATCCAGGGTGGTTGGTTTCTAAATGTGTGCGTAATTTGCTGGGAGCCATTGTGCTATTTTGTTGCATACAAGTACAACACACTGGGCACCAGGAGCATTTCCGTCTCCAGTATCTATAAACTCCTAACTCAAATAATTGTCGTAATGATTAATTTATCCTTACAGGGAGAACTAACAATGCACCCCAGACTGGTTACGACTTTAGTAGTAGCTATTACTTTACGCGAATAATTTCCTCATTCAGCATGAAGAACTGTTAGCTCAGTAGGTTAAGACTTCTGAAGGCTGCGGGTTTGATTCTCCGTGGATAAGAATTTTTTCCTTACTTGTAATATTCCTAATCGAATAAACTTACTTGTTTCATAGGTTAAATTAGGTTCGTTCAGTTAAAGTTTAACAAAGAAATAATAGCATAAAAACCATATTACTCCATAATAACGTTTTTCTAAACTATTCTTAATTGAATAAATGTTACTTTTTCATGCGTTAGGTTAAAAAAATTATACAGCTTAAAAAATAAAAATAACAATTTCTAACTTATTACTTTTTTTAATCTTCATAATTTTATTCATTATTCTTAATCGAATAAATGTTACTTTTTCGGTTAGTTCATTTTAGTTTAATAAAAAATTAATAGAAAAAAAGTTATATTACTTTATATTAACAGCGCTTCCATACGAAAGTGCCGAACGGTAGCGGTCGGCTTTCTTCGCTACAATTCGGCTTGCAGCTTGTGTTGCTTTTCCGTATAAATAGTAATACTTACGTTTGGTCTTCTATCTTGCTCGTGAATTGTGCGCTTTAAATCGACACTTTGAATTGTCGTATTACTGCCGGGTTTTTTCTACTTTTAATTCGGTTGCTTCAGAGGTACTAGGGGAATTTTCTTTTCTTTCGAAGCTCCCGTGTTTTAAACACAAATCCAACTAATAATATTTGTCCTTGTGTGGTCTATGAGCTAAACTACTTTCAAACTGAAATATGACAGTATTATTTTATCATTGTTGAGAGTAGTAGGGAACAGCAAGCCGCCGATATATCACGACATGTGAGTGAACTGCAGCAGCATCCCTCTCATTCAGAATTAAAATTAACGAGTAATGTTATATCCTCATATTACTTATTATTAGTATTAATTTGTATGCATTTATATACCTTTTGATTGTAATATAATAATGATATTATTACTATTGTGCAAAAATACGTTGCAATAAAAGGGCATAGGATGAAAACAACTGTACCATTTTTTATTTACGTGTATATGTTTAAATTTTGTAAAGCAGCGATATTTTAAGAATATATATATATATATATATATATATATATATATATATATATATATATATATATATATATTAACAGTAATTATTATAGCAGAAAAAGATAAAACACAAAGAAAAAGTCACACTTGAGATCGCTATATTTCGGACTCGCGGAGTCCTTGGTCACTTGTCTTCTTGCCATAGAAGGACTCCACGAGTCCGAAATATAGCGATCTCAAGTGTGACTTTTTCTCAGTGTTTTATCCTTTTCTTCTATCTAATTACTGTTAATTTGTTACATTGTTAATAGTGTTGCTTTATTTTTATTTTTATTTTTATTTTATATATATATATATATATATATATATATATATATATATATAATGCAATTTTGAGTTTTTAAACCATGAAAGTAAATCTTAAGGTTCTGCAACAGAAAGATATCTTTAAAATGGGTGCCCCAGTCAAGGAAAGTTTGAGATCTCCAGATAATTCTGATCCAGTTACAGGGATGAGACGCCGGGTTAATTATAAAAGCACCTGGTTGTAATTTCAACACATGTTATCATCCTCACAAATAAAAGAAGCATTATATGCATGTTTATTTCATTTAAAGGCAAAGGCAAAGGTTGTATAGAACGAAACAAACGCAGGATGTTAATGAACTACATCGCAACAATTTCTGAGATGTTTAGACAAGCAATATGAGATGGAGAAACTATGATCTGCCCATTCACTTTTCAGAGTTATAGCATTAAGTTTCTAACGGACCAGTACGCCCTCACTAGCGAATCCTATAATCGAAATGATACCATATGGATGAAAGTTATGGATGTATGTCTCTTAGGCTCAGTCGGTATAATGCTGGAAATCACTGTTATTGAATTCTAGTCTCTTAATTGCTTTGTTTATTTGTTCTACTTTTACACCTTATGTATAAGTAAATCCAATCATAAAATAAAAATTAAATAAATAATCTACTACGCAGGACCAAAGTTACAGTTGTTGCCATATTCATTAGACCAAAGTCAGGTGGATAGGACCCTCGCCTTGCGGAACTAGAGGTTTGCAACCCGCATCGCGGACAGCACTGGAATTCTTCGCTGCCGTGTTGCCCGGGCACAGTGTAACTTGGATTACGCTCGACATGTACTGCATTCCTGCAGTAGACTAAGCTACATAACATAGTACACCAGTTAAATGTAGTTCAATGCCGTACTATCATATGATTAGTTCAAGGTTTTAGGGAATTTTACAATACGAAATCTTAATGTGGAGCTATTGAAAATCGGGATTTCCTCACTCGTGGCATTCTAAGACAAAATTTACCCGATAACACTGACTTATCATTGTGTAATTTCAATTTCTTTATCACCATGTAACTCCGATATTTTTCTTCTTCGACCTTAGAATCTCTGTCTGAAACCGTTTGTCTAAGACCCTCTACAATCTCTGAAATTATTGCATTGTAGTTCAGTAACACCTGATACATATTTTATATTGGACTTATGAAAAGTTTCAAACCTAGTTAAAATATTTTATTTCTTTAAATTTAGAATAAAAACTTCAAACTTAGCAATTGCATTTCTTGCCTCTAACTATTTAGAAGACAAATTGTGACCTTTAATGCTTCATTTTCTCAACTTGTACATTTGATACTTCCCTGGAATAGTCAAGTTTATACATCAAAATGTATGCAGGTGTTAATTTGTTACACTCTATTTTCAAATAAACACATTATCAGTAATTGATTTTTAATAATACTGTTACACCGCAGCAAATACTCTTTAATATAGTTTTCATGAGAGATTCTCTTATCTGGACTACAGCACTATTAATTATGTTCTTTGGTGACTATTTACATTTATTGCTTATATTAATTTATACAACATTTCTTTTTAAATAATTTCTTTGATCAGAGATGTATTTGGAATCGTGATGGAAACCATCTTTCGATATCTCTTAAAGCACTTGTAACGGCTTCTTTGGCTCTCGCGAATCATCGCAGGGATAGAAAAAAGCAGGTTTGATTGTTTGATTTGATTTATTTATGGACACTCTTTAACATCTCAGGTCATCAGCGTCCCATTCAATACCGGGAGTGAAACGACCGACAAATTTTGCTCAGAGGCCTCTTCTTTCAGGCTTGAGGTTCTTTTTCGTGCCGCAAATGTACGACACGGGACCCACGGCTTTATTTCCCTTCCGAAGGAAGCCATACTTAGGATTTTTACGCTCGAAAACATTCGTAGATCCTGGTCGGCTTTGAACCCGCGATTTGGGTGTAGAAGGCAAGTATGATCATCACTACACCACCAGGACCGACGGAAAGAAAAAAGAAGGGAGGGACAGACCCGGAGTATATGGAGGATGCTCGAAAGCTGTAATGTTATGCATGGCGATGTTTTTTGACCATGAGTGACGTGCTATCTATGTCGTTAAGAAGAAACCAGATATTTATGCCCATTTTCCCCTAACATTTCCTTCCACCTCATTCCTGGGACAGTGAAGGGTATCGTCGTACGATACACGACTCCTTTCATTGTGAGCAAGACATTGAATGCTAGAAGAAACTTCTACCATAGCTCTTGTCCAGTTTTTGTTTGGGAGGAAATTATTTTGTTTACGACTCACGTGACTGGCGCTTAGGATGCGGGTCATACATGGCAGCAGCCTTCATCTTCAGTGATAATGTTGCTAAAAAGAACAGTTGGACACTGATGATACATGAGATGAAATATTGGAAAAGGATATTTTAAGAAAGAAAACGTTCCAGGCCTAAGTTTGGGGTTAAAAAACAATCCTTTCTCAATGTCCACCGCCTGCGGTGCCTCTGGAGTAAAAACAGGCGTTAAACAATATTAAGCAACAACAAAAGTATCACAGCACTTCATATTAAATAAAAAAAAAGTTAACGGCATAAGAAATGAACCTGCGGTATTCGGAAACATCAGCTTTTGCGTTATGCAGTACACCACTCAAGCAGTTAAACAACTACCTTTGGAGGGCTACATAATGCAGGAAGGAAGTTAGTATATGTTCAGTGTCGCACTGTCAAATAATTAGTTCGAGATTTGAGGGATTTTATAGCCCTAAATTTTTGAAACGCTGATAATGGAGCTGCGGAAAATCGATATTTCTATGCTCGCAAGTCATAGAAATCAAAGACATTCTAAATTAATTTTTTACCTCGCTTCGCTGTAACACAGAGTGTTAGCATCCGATGTAAGCATGTTTAATACCATAAAGCTGCGTTATGTTTAGTTGTGGACTGTACATTGCCTTTCTCACATTGCTTATATACCACATCTCTGCAATTATTACGGTGTAATTCATTAACACCCTGTATATTGCAATTCAATACAAAAACACCTGCCTATCAGTTACCGCTGTGTTTTCAGTACAGCGGCTTTCAGTAGTTTTCTCAGACGTGGGAGTGTCGTTAATTCTCTTTAAAAACGGCAGTTAACATAATAAATGCATAAAATAAAATATAAAAGAGAATCTATGCATTTTTCAAGAGTAATTTAAAATGAAAGTTCAGGACCGATGGAAAGATGTTTTAATGTCGAGTGTGTGAAAATAACATTGATACTAAGAAATGCTTCTAAGTGACGCAACATTCTTTTGAAACACTTTTTGATGAAATCGCTAAAAATATCTCTTCATTTACTAATAATTTGTGTGTAGCGGTCCTAGTAGTTTTTTTATATATTATGTAAAATAATGTCAGTTTTTGGTAAATTGTTAGATAAAGTTGAGAACTTTTTTACATAATTGTAGAATTTAAATATGTGTGAAGTACAAGAAGTTCTGGGGCGGCTCTATGATGTAATGCCAAACCAAGAATGAAGTTTCTCGCGTAATACGGGCAAAGGAAGAAACCGACTCTGCAAAACCTAAAACATATGTTGGTGACCAATTGCAATCGAAAAGGTGAACCCGAACAAATCTGAAGAAAGTCCAACTTTTAAAAAATAACGTCTATTATTGCAAGCAAAGCTTGAAATATTAGTTAAATATATTTTCAGTGGTAATAAGATAAATGAATCCACATTTCAGCAAATTTTAGTGCATGAAAATCCCCTCAATTACCAACAGATGAAATAAATAACATGACAACATGAAAGGTCTTATCACCGAATGAGTCTTAAATGTATCTTACAGAATTATTTATTGCTCAGTAGGTAGTCATCTGCAGACATTAATATTTCACATTTTTCGGGTTCCTGGGCTACATTTTAAGAAAGCACAAAATATTAATTTCCCTGTTTTCAAATCTGTTGCAGTGTTTTAGAATGAGTAACATAAAAAAATAATAAAAGAAGGAAAAGCGGAATGAAGAACAGCAGGAGGTACTGGACCTTCCAGCTGTCAAGTATATTTTGTTTTATGTTTGCAATTCGACACGGAATTTTTTTCTAGAAGGTAGCAGTCGTTCAGTGAGGAAACTACCGAGAATCGGATCTACTCGTATTTCTCTACTTATGCCTGTAAGTTACATTCCACAGCGGGAGCCTAAAAGCATTCTGGTTACTTCTGCGAGACTAGTTAGGCGACAGTTGTTCAAATAAGAACCAAATTATTTACAATCCTAAGACAACAGCATACTATTTTTTAAACATTTCATTTACATTTTTATGTTCAACTTTCAAATGGTGGCGATTCAGAGGAATAACTCATTTTGTTGCCTAAAAGGCTGATGTTGGCCTTTTTCGTCCTCCTTTTTTTCTGAGCATGAATCATACGAGAGCTGTTCAATAATAATTCATATTTGTAGTCCCTATGGGTTACAATGTGCCTTACAGCGTCTCTGCCAGTTTTCAAAGATGTGCTGGAAGCCATTCTTTGACAGGGTCTTCAGAATTGCCTTCACAAACTTCACAATTTCTTTTGGAGACTTGGGGCCCAGGGTAATGACGAACACTTCTCAGGTTTTCTTCCAAGATAATCACTTCTGATTACTGTGATTTATAACGTTGGGAGCCAGTCTCATCTTTTCGCCTCTTTCTATAATATCCTTTTGAGTTTCACACAAACCTGCAAACGAGTAAGGAATTTTCAGGGGCTCTGTCATCTGTCTTAATATGTCGATATCTAGTTGCACAACAGTGTTAATATTTACCTCCGTAAGAGCTGTGACTGAAGCTGCAATGATTGTCGTCTCTAATCTTTGAACATTATGAGCAGTACTGCCGTAGAGAAAAGATTGCGTTCTTCGATTGAATGAATCTCTACACCGCTGAAGTCCGCTTTCGGTTCACAACTCCTTTTGTAATAAAATACACGATATGATGCTCTTGTTGGGTTGGTGCAGGTTTTTGGACAAATTGTGTAACGCACGCCCATCACCGCATCCAAAGCACTGTCATACTTTGACGCCTCTCAGCGCCCAAACCATGCATTTTTGAAAATGATCTTGCCACCTCGTACAACATACTAAACATTGTCGGTGTAATTTTTAAATCATCCTGTATACTGATATATTTATTAAAATATAAAAACTGTCAATAATAAATACAAAACGTATAACAATGAATCGCATAGGAAACATTCTAAACACACTTTACGCAAATTGTGTTATCTTCCGCTTCGTTGCAAATAAACGCTGGGCTGACTTGCGCTCATGGTCCCGATGACCTCCTCGTCATAGTCACAGCCCCTTTGACCCCGGTTTTCATCTCTTTTATGTCCTTATTCTGTAATTGCTGCTCTAAAACATCCGGAAAGTAGCTAACATGCGATTGCAGAAAATGCTAATTGAAATTCACACGTGATATCAAAATGCTCGTTGTTTTTCAAGCAAGATTTTTACACCCTCCCCGTAGTGGTCATCTTTAACGTTTTCTTCCTAATGGCAGGCGCATGGTGATTGCATCATTCCCCATTCCACTTAGAATTCCTAAACATAGGTTAATTGTAGCTCTCATATATGTACACGTTAGCAGTACGAGACATGACGAAACAGCCACGGTTTCTCTCCTCGACCAATCTAGTATGTTTACAATTTCCGTTCGTGCCTTCTCAGATGTTTTAACTGGTAGTTTTTGTTGATATTTTGCTTTCATCTGGTTTAAATGTGTGGCATGATGACGTTCTTTTTGTTACTACGTCCATAGGCAGAGATTTCTTGCCTAATGCATTTGCCATTTCGTTGCCATGGCAGGCAGCCTTTGATGCAACAACAGTAAAAAAGTCATTAAACACTGTGCTCTGAGATCTAATGTAAAACGATCAGTTTTCCCTGGGATTCTACTTTCTATATATGAGGTATTTCCTCGAGGACTTGTATTTTAATCCATCTATAATAAATAAACTCTTTTAATTGATTACCGCAAAAAGATAAGACGACATGATGAAAATGAGAAAAGTGTGGAACCAGTAAAAAGAAATGAAAAGGGGGAAGAATGCCAGTCAATGAAGGGGGGACAGTAAATAAATAATATTAATTAAAGAAAAAAGAAGACTACAAAAAATAAAATAAAAAATATCAAACCAAACTGTTGTGTATTTGATTACTCTGGTGTAATCATATGAAGAGATATTAAAAGTCGGTGTATGCAGGGAGAATCAATTTAAAAAATACTGAAAAGTAAAAACTGGTAAAAAAATTAACAGAATGAAAAAAATAACTTTTATTTTTACTGAGTGTATGTTAAACCCGAGTCGTAAGTAGCACATTTTACTCCGTTTGATTTGTAAAAGACAACGTCAGGCATTTGAAATGAGGCGGAAGGATGCAAGTCCTGTACGCCATCCCCACACGCCCACGCTGTTGATATTAAGCAGAGGTCACAGCCCTCACTCCCTCGGAGTCTAATTTTAGTCTGCAGGTCTTCCACGCCTATGATGGATATGAACCAGTTGGGGGATGGAATGCTGGATGAGTATACAGAGTGGACCATGAATATATTTTTTTATTCCTCAGTATCTGAAACAATACCCACTTAAACAATCTTAGAAGATTAATGGGTTTAATAACCAGCCGGTTATGTATAAGTAGACATTCAGGTATGCAGTTCACATCGAAAACTATTGCGGGTGTATTTTGAAATACGTTTAATCTGCAAGTAACTTTATTAAAGCCAGCTACCAGATTTGATCATCAATAAGAATTCAAAATTCTTCGAACAATGGTAAACATTGCAGTTAAAATGTGTTGTATGTCAATTGCTACAACACTTGCTTGTCCTCCGGCACAAAATCTACAGACAACCGGGCCACGTGATTGCGCCACTTGCAATTACGTCTAAAACGTTTGCTTTAGATCCATAATGTGTTTGCGCCAGTAACTCAAAATCATTATGTAATATTTTTGTTTTACGTTGGTACCACATAACAATGTTAGGGCACAATTTTCCGTACCATTTTCACAGACTGCGAACTGTTACACGAATGTGCGCTTAGTGTGGTTAAAAATGGTGCATGTATGCTTTTAAATCCAGGTTATAAAAATTATGTAAGGGGTCCGTTTAAACACGAAACGCACTTCACAAAAGCAATACGATAAGTCCAATTTTCGCTGTAGTTTTTAATATAATTTTAAACCTTATGTTCTTATTTATTACTTTTATTATTTTTTTAATGTCAGGTGCATGCCATAATTTTCAAATAAGTCTTGGTGTGAATATTTTTAGAACTGAATTTATTTTGAAAATGTCATTGTGTGAGCAGTAAAATAAAGCGTTGAATTTAATATGAAATACCTCATGCCTCATGGGTTCATAGTGTGAATTCAAACGAATGCTCGAAATCTGCAACTATTTTCTTTGATACTGTTTCAATCCTAAACATTCACACTTTGCCTTTATGAAACGAAACACCGAAGAATAGATAGATATCTTTGTTCTTATTTGGTAATAAACAAAAAAATCTGGAATGTAATGCCCATTGTGAAGAAAATGCAATGTAAATAACTGTGTAAAATATTTTTGCAGCATCTGAAAGTTCCATCTATTTAAAGCGTTTCTGCTTCGCACAAATATTGTAAACTGCTTTCATCTCCGAAAATAATCTCATTGCTTTCGCGATCATTCAGTAGCACAAAATCTTCATAGTAGAGGATATTGATTTCAAGTTACTCACAGCTTCGTAAGGTTGTTAGTAGTTTCGTCATATGGTGACGTCGTTCTCTGTGGATAACTTTCCGTAGTTTCACATCAGTAAAATGCAGCATACTAGCACAAATCTAGGAATTCTCATGAAATATTTTGGATATTACAATGCTTGGCTTTTCACTTAAGTCATTAGTCGTTTTCCTTTTACACGGTGCACGAACTTTTTGACGAAGCTTTCTTTCATTGATCTGGTGATTATGACCGACTACAGTTTTCGTATCCACGTTTAATGTTATTATTTTGGCAAGATAATTCTTATTTGTACAACGCCAAAGTATACATCCATCATTATATGTGTACACTTTGCTTAACTTGAAATCATCTGTTACAAGTTAAGTCTTTTTCTCTATTAATGCCTCCTTGAACCACCTCCATGACAACCTTTACTAGTCTGCCTCATAATGGTGTGACCCCTAACCTGTGCCCCTAACTAAATTTGCCCACTACTCAATGCAAATTCACCTCCTGGTAAACATACACTAGTAAATAGGTATTTGTGGTTACAAGCAGAACTGAAAGCACCAGGAATCGTATGAGAGCTCCTGCTGCAGTGGAATCATGGAATCTCCGAGCGGCTGGCTGGCCAGTCCCGAGTGACATCGGAGAGAGCAGGAGGTAGTGAACTTGCACAGTTATATCTAGATAATAAGGCTTTCCAAGCGGTGGCTAGATAGCTCAGGCGGTTAGAGCGTCATGCTATAGTTATGAACATTGTGGTTTTGAATCCTGTCATCCTGATGCTCTATTTTTCTTTCCTTTTTTTTTTTTTTTTTTTTTTTCACTGCTGGATAAAGGAGATTTGGCACAATTACAATGATTTACTCTGTAACTGCTACGACCGATGATATTGTGAGAAAAAGTCATAATATCGTACTCGTTGATTGCCGTACTGGCATAATATCGTACTGGCTGACATTGCAAAGGTCTCGCTAGGCCGTGTCCACTGCATTTTACACGAAATTTTGGGTATGAGAAAGTTTTTCGCTCGATGGGTGTCGCGTTTGTTAACAATGGGACAAAAATGCATTTGAGTGAATGAATGTTTAGACTTGGTTAGATAAATTCTAGTGAATTTCTCCGACGTTTCATTAAGTAGATGAAACATGGATTCGTCACCACACGCCAGAGATGGAGCAATTCAAACAGTGCGTGTCAACAGGTGAAAATTCACCAAAGAAAGCAAAAATGGTTTTATCTGCAGGAAAAGTCATGTCTACGGTTTTCTGGGATTTTCATGGCATGGTACTCGTAGACTACCTCCAAAGGGCAGAATTATCACTGGGGAGTATTACACTTCACTACTGGACCAACTGAAGGATACTATTCAGGCTAAGCTTCCACATTTTGCGAAAAAGAAAATTCTCTTTCATCACGATAATGCTCCTTCACACACGTCTGGGAACGTTGCTGAAAAACGGCATGACCTTCGCTTCCAGTGCTTCTACATCCGCCATATTCGTAAGATTTGGCTCCCAGTGATCTCCTTTATTCTCAAACCTGAAGAAATGGCTGGGAACGTTAAAGAAAAAGATTAACAAAAACTAAGCGAAATAATTATCATATACAAGGAATAAATCATAAGTCGTTTGCGAACATGCAGCAACACAAAAATGTAAGATCTACGATCGAAAGTGTATGGAATATACTTTCAAATGAAGTCACCAGATGGTGTATGTTGGCAGAACTGCACATCTCAGCACTCGCCCAAGTTCATTTGGTGAACGACAGCGGTCAGCAATGCACGTCACGAAGAGTGAACAACATGCGATGTGAAAATTGCATTTTTCCGCGGCAGGAATGCACGAAAATGTCACAAAGAGCTACGGGGAGCAATGGGCGTACCCTGCCCTACAGCGGCGAGGTGGACAGAGACCTTCAATCGACTGCCGATCTATCGCACAGTAGACGTCTGTATCCGCGGATAGGATGTATGGGGTGTTGGTGGTAGAACAGTGATAGGCGATGAATCCTTTTTTTTTTTTTTTTGATTGATTTATTTATGGACGCTCTTTGATATCTCAGGTCATCAGTGTCCCATTCAACTCAGGGCGTGAAACGGCCGACAAATTTTGCTCAGAGGCCTCTCTTTCAGGCTTGAGGTTCTTTTACGTGCCGTAAATGTACGACACGGGACCCATGGCTTTACTTCCCTTCCGAAGGAAGCCATACTTACGATTTTTACGCGTGTTCTTGGGTGTAGGAGGCAAGTATGGTAACCACTACATCACCAGGACCGACTGAATCCTTGTGAAATTAGAAGAGCAAACAGGACTTTCGGCGAAAACAGTGCATTTTACGGAGGAAAGTGTGTGCAAAGTGGATGCCACTCAATTAAGAGAGGTAAAGAATTAAGAAACTTGTCGCAACAAACAGGTGAGATTTTAGGAAAAAGGGAATTCATGTTGAATCTCATCATTTCAATTAATGAAATGTGGGCGAGGGCGCATGAGCCAGAACTCAAGCGACAGTCCAGTGAATGGTATCACCATGCAAACACAAGTTTCGCCAAACTCCTTCACGACACTATGATCATTCTGGCGTTCGATCACGCACGCCCAGTGCTTACATATGCACGTTATTCACTCTTCGTGACCTCCATTCCTGACCACTGTCGCTCAAAAACTGAACTTCGGGACGTGCTGAGACGCGCATTCATTCGAAAGTACAATCATATATCATAGATTTTTCGTGCTGTCCCTTGTTTGCGAGAAAAAAAGAGTAGTTATCATGACATTCCTTGTGTATTTGTTTTACTTATTTTAGATCCTCTATCTATTCCCCATGTTAGTATCCTATAAGTGGAATGCCGCTGTAGTGAATTATAAAGTATAGAAATTGAACTAAAGGCGTTGAGAGACGTCGGTCCTGGTGGTGTAGTGTTTATCATACTTGCCTCCTATACCCAAGGCCAGGCCAGGACCGATGGATTTTTTCGGGCGTAAAAATCCTAAGTATGGCTTCCTTCGGAAGGGAAGTAAAGCCGTGGGTCCCGTGTCGTACATTTACGGCACGAAAAAGAACCTCAAGCCTGAAAGAGAGGCCTCTGAGCAAAATTTGTCGGCCGTTTCACGCCCTGAGTTGAATGGGACGCTGATGACCTGAGATGTTAAAGAGCGTCCATAAATAAATAAATAAATAAATAAGTAAATAAATCGATCAATCAATCAATCAAGCGTTGCGAGAATAACGTTAGAGGTCATACTGCACGAAATCCAAACGTGGGCTTCACGATGCGTTCCCTTACTTCCACGTCCCTTGATAAAACTAACCTACGTATACTGTACGTAAAAGATATAGAAGAATGGTACAGAGCATAGCTTATCCCTTCATAGTTTGTTGACCGAAAATTAAATCAAGCAGTTCGGTAACCACTCGAGTATCAGTTTGTTAAAATGACACACTATTAAAATTCCATAATCCCGTGGTCGACTTCACGTCGCTGATTTTATCCGAGAATTTTTCAGATTCCTTGCAGTTCATGGTCCGCAAGAGAGCCAGACAGAAAAATAACATCTATAACGATCTCTGTAGGGAGGTTATTCAACCATGAACCAGCTGTCCTTCATTGGAATCCTGCACTGCAGTTACACTTGTTCCTCTGAACGCATGCCCGTACTAGAACTGCATTGTTCAGGAAGATATTGACTGGGGCTGTAAATGGCTGGAATGACTCCTTTCCCTTTTGTAATTATGGCTAAGCAAAAAATGCTACTCTAGAAATAAACTTTTAAAGTGGGCGGTTGTGCTTCTAGTATCAAAAACTTTAAAGTCGAAGAACAATTTACACTTGCTGAATGGTGGAGTTTTGTTGTGGATGTGGAGCAAGGTTAAAGTACGTTGAGAAGCATATATGGATGTATTCGATACTGCGTACAATTAATGAAGATGCGAGAGTGTACTGTGCTACTAGAAAGAATGTATTTATTATACTCAAAGTATAAAACAGGCTATTGTGAACAACTGCTGATAATTGTGAATAATGTCTAAACAGACAGGTGAAAGTTGAAAATATTTTAGTTTATCACTTTTTGCGGTAATTGTTAACAATTATCTTTCGCCTTTGGGAAAAGCTGGGAATATACTGTTGCAAGAGTTAGCTTGCATGTTCTCATACAGCAAAACTATTGCACTAGCATTTGCACAAAGTAACAGCTGAATAGAAAACTACGCAATGATGAAGAATTGCTGTCCTAAATTTATGCTTTACTTAAATGTATTCCACAGAATTTTAGATTCGTGTGCTCACTAGAAAACTGCAGTCCTTACATTCGTGAGTTATTAAAGGTACCAACATTGCACGAAAGTTACTAATTGAGTGAAAAATTTAAATTGCTCCAAATGAGAAAAATTACACTAAAACAAATACTACGCCGTTCTTACAAACCACGGTATGTCAACATGTAGTAGGTAACGTGCATATTCCCATTCTCCAGCATGCTCTTTGTGATTTCACGCGGTGTCAAGGCACACAGTGCGGAACTGGCTCAAGTTATCAAAGTCCACTGTAACTTTCCACAAAGCAGATTACCGTTCATGCACAAATTCAATTCATTTATTTACTATTTAAGCAACATTCTTTTTAAAATAATTTGTGTATAATTACGAAGACCCATTTTTATTTTTTTCGTTTAAGTCACTCTTCCTGCAAGTAGTAGCCAGCTGTTGTTCGTACAGTTTTTTTTTTAATTTTAATTAATTAATATTTTATTCAGTTGTGACATACTTTATTCATTTTCTAAAATATCTCTCTGGCTAATGTTGTTTGTGGCCTTCATCCCAATAAACGTGCCAGTTCGAACCAAACATAAATATCGTTTTCTTCTATATTATTATATATTCGCGTACTTAGGCGTTAATTTTTCGATGAGGGACTTCATTACACTTAAACATTTATTTCAGCCGCTTATTTGAAAATTGGTGAAGACTTGCTTTAAATTGATGAAAGAGTGAAGCCATTTTCTATCAGTTTCATTAGCCTTCCCCTTGAAAGTGATAAAAGTCACATTTCTTGTATGTTTCACATGCAATAAAACATGTTAAGCTGGTTTTGATCTTTTAATCGATATGCTGCACAACCTGCAAACATTACTAATAGTTGAAAATTTTCTGGTGTCTCCGATTTACAACTTTTTTCTTATGGATAATATAATTGCTCTTTGAGTTTGTCAGTACTTGAAAACAATTTATCTTCCTCAAATACTTGCTTGTTCTACCCAAACTGCTTTCCTCTTTGTATTACTATCACCTTTAATTTTACTGAGAATTGTTGTACTCAAAGTGTGCTGATTTCACGTGCATTTTTTTTCAGATGTAATTAAGTACTTCAGAGCAGTCATTGCTCTGATGATTTATTACTCATACTTTATTTGCATTTCTGTTTCAAAGTTCCCCGCTCCCTTTGTCTTCTTTTAGTAGAACTGTTAACTTCCTGATGCAAGCTATCAGACAAATTTCAATTTAAATGTGGTAAATTGAATATCTTTAAATTCCTCTTTCAAAATTCTTCCGTATTCTTCTTTGTCAATTTGCAAGGAACAAATTCGAGAATTTTATGTAGAGAAATGATCAGCCCTTCTACGTAACTGAGTTCGTTTGTTTCCTAGCCCAATATCTTTAGGAAACCCTATGATGCAAAATACCCGACGCTTTGATGTTCCTAGCACGATTAACACAAAAAGCAACTGCACAGCGGTAAAGCATGTTAATTACTTTTTAATAATATTCAGAACTTAAAAGAAGCTTGTACCTACTAACAAAACCGAACACAACAATGTTATTTAGGGAATGAACAACCACGCAATAAGGTAAATGTTTAAAAATAAAAATAATTGCGAACATTTACTGCATTTTCCACTCTGGTCTTAATGTTTATATTGATTTGAAATGATTTTGAGAATTACATGAATTGCCACATACTGTCCTTAAGCTGAAATTAGAGTAAGCTAATATACTGATAACATGAACTTTTCTACCATTAAAGGATATCAATCTGACTGCAAAAAATATGAACATTGCTCTACCTGCAACCTCTGGCAACACATATTTATCAGTTTCCTAAAGTTAAGTATCGCATTCTGACTATGGAGAACATACACTGAAAATAGATAAATATTGTAAGGTGAGATATAATGACTGTATTTGAATACAGCAACAGTTCTAAGATACATTGCGTTTTGGTAGACGTTAAACTTCCGGTGAAATCTTTTCTTGAGTTTCAACTCCCGTTAATGCAAAAAGTTGCCAGCGAAGCTATCTTCTGTACGACTTGCAAAGAACGCGCGCCTCACAATCGCTTTGGGTCTGAAGAGTAAGCGGGGGGAATTACGAGGAAATTATCAAGTTTCGCTGCGACTGCAAATGGAGGTCTTCCGGTAGCGAAGCGAAGCGCTATAAGCATTTATGATATGTAGAGAAGAACAAGACTGCAAATTTTATTGCACATATAAATTACAGGTGATCACAGTCTGTATTCTTGGCTGTGACGTAACCTGCAATTTTCAGCGAACACTATCTCCAACTTTCTAAAGTTATAATTTTAATGATAAGAGAGAAAGATGGCGCGTTTGTTTGTCATTGTGGTTTTTCTTACCGTGGAGTAAATGGAATATCTTGCGTTGATACAGTCTTACTGCAACGGTACTTCCTCTCTACGAGAGGAAAATGTTGGCGCGAAAGAACCAGGAGTACAATACCGCCTAAAGTTACTAGATTTTCTGCTTTTTATTTGAGGGGGAAAAAAATCACCCAGGTATTCGGGCATATGGCCTGAGGCGGACACCACTGTGAGTTATAAAGCTCTAAAGCAATCTTAGGGTAATAAAGTCCTCGTAAAGAACAAAACAATAAAAACTAAAGAAGCAGAAATAAATAAAACGCTAAAATAGGGGGCGGGGAGATCAATATTTCGAACACCTTGTGTTCTTCAAGTGCAGAAGAGAAGTGAAAGTACTTAAAGTTAAGATTGGCACTCGAAGTAACAAAATGCGTGAAAATAGCTGAAACAAGCGATCAGGCGGAGCAAAATAAGAACACAAATTGAGAAAAAAAAATAATAAGTTAAATGGGAATATTAATATGTAACATTTCGACGCGCTTTATACAAAAATAAAGTCGCTAATTCATTATCTCTAAGGGACTTTCAGAGACAGGAATTATTAGCGCATCAGCAAGTGTTAAAATTAAGCGTATCATCATAACCCTTACGATTGGGATAGGTTTGAAAGGAGACTTGAACAGAACGCCTATGGTTGTTCATACGGAGAGAAACTACATTAGATGTTAAACCAATATCAAATGCTCTGTAAAGCCTACAAGATAACATTCTCGGAGGCACAGTTTGCAAATGAAGAGATTTTAAATTTTCTGATTGTGCAATGATTGCCAAGGGATAATCAATGTGCAGGATTTGCATTTAGTGTGTTGGCATCGATAGGAGTCTGCGATCGGAGATAGAGATAGGTTGCGGCAAAAGTTTGAGATGTTTCCAAAAGTGAGGCGAGGTACAATTAATTTAGATAAATTACCCAAAGATCAATGCATGAATAAAGTTTCGTGATATTCTATCATAGTAGGGTTGATGCTCCAATTTCGAGAATGTAAGTGGTTTATAAACCTAAAGAAAATAAATCAAACAGGTGAGCATACACATTATTTCAAGCAAGTATAGATATATCACCATATCTCTTAATTTGTGGACACACTCACATCAGATAGGCCTAGATTTGGCCGCTAGAAATGCCTATGATGCTTTCTCTGAATTTATCTCAAATATGGTTGACAATACGATCTTTGAATAAGCCCGAGAAACAGCTGTGCCGCCTGGCTGTTGGGCAAACCTGCATAGCCTAAAGCTCTTTCATCCGTGTCAAGCAGTCTAGCAGAAGAGTTCGCAAAAGAAAGGAATAAAAGCGTGTGCGATATTGAGAGAAGTGCAAGGAAAGTAAGCAGAAAACCTTGAAAGGGAAGAGGGAGCAACAGAATTTTCAGAAGAAAGAAATTACAAAACAAAAAATGACAAAAGGGAGCGAAGAATAATGACTTGAAACTCGTTGGAATAGAGCTATATTCCTTGTAGAGCTGCTGCAAACAGGATGCAGCTATGTTCTGAGGATGGTATAGTGGTAACATTTGCCACAACTAATCTCGAGGTCCTGCATACGAATTCGTCCTAGTCAAGCTATATAGATACATTTTTTCGGAGTTTTTTCCTTACCCTGTGAAGATAAATGCTAGATAGCTATAAGGCGTCAATAACTTTTTTTTTGAGTGATATTGAACGTTGGTTTTTACTACTGAGGCACCGCAGGCGGCGAACACTGATGATACATGAAATGAAATTATATACTGGGAAAGGATTTTTTTTTTAAGGAAGAAAATCTTAGAGCCTAAGTTTTGGGTACCTCCCAGGCATTTGCTATTTATGAGGACTGAGGAAAACCTGGAAAAAAAAAATTCAGTCAGGGAGGACGGCCCTGGCGGGATTCGAATTCCACACCTCCCGCTCACGAGTTCGCGTCTTAACGACCTCGGCCACCGTGGCGGTATTTAGGTTGCAAAAATTACAAGAATGACTTCCTATAGAAGGGAAGGAAGTAAAGCTGTTGGTCCCGTGTCGCAGATTTATCGCACGTAAAAGAATCTCAAGCCTGAAGCAAGAGGCATCTGTGCAAGACGTTTGAATTGAATGGGACGCTATGACTTGAGATGCTAGATCGTCCATAAATAAACTACTAATGCCAGCACTATTCATAATACTAGTACCACTACTACCAATACCACAACTATTGTTGCCATTATTAATGCTACTACTAGCACTAGCATATAATTAAAAACTATTAACACTACTACTACCAGCAGCTCTAGTTTTAGTACTACAGCTACTATTAATCGCTACATTACACTACCACTGCTTCCAATTGTTACGTTACTACTATTACTACTACTACTGCTACTACTACTACTGGTGGTTACCATACTAGCCGTCTAAACCCAAGATCGCGGGTTCAAACCCGGCCAGGATCGATGGATTTTTTTCGGGC
>CM060843.1:92621868-92691868 GCA_030762175.1 Metallyticus violacea
TAGCGTGTTTGCCTGCAAGTCTGGAGGTTCCGGGTTCGAATTTGGTAAGGTCAGTTACCTGGGTAAAGGTTTTCTCCGGAGTTTTTCCTTACCCTGAAAAGATGAATAGGTATCAGGTAACTCAAAGTGTTATGGGTTAGACTCCATTCATCGTCTCTTTAGACCTTGATGTTTATGATGGAGGTTAAACTGTGTCAAAAAAAAAGTCTAATTATTTTGTACGTTCATTAAATTTGACTAATGAGTGAAAAGTGTGAAGAATAACAGATCGCATTAGTAACACAGTGTCAAGAGCAGCAACAAAAGCGATTAAACTTAAGGAGGAATAACGAAAACCGAAGGATATCGGAGGAAGAGGAGAAAATATGAAGAGCAAGATGCATATAACGACTTAGGCGTAAGAAATATGCAACATGGCGTTTATCAATGAATCTAATGTTATTACATGCAGTGTTTGCTGTGACATTCGCTTTATTATGGTTGGAACAATTAGCAAGGAAGAATGTGTTACAGCTTAATGTAAAGTGATTGCAGAAGAACAATCACAATGTTTTTATTTCGTTATTATAGGGACCTGCTTAGAGATTACAAGCTCTTAATGCTATATGCTCAATACTCATACGACAAATGTAATTTAGGTATCAGATTATTTCGCGTTAAATATATTTAAATTGTTTTGAAGTTGCTGTGTTGCAGCCATGTTAATTTATTGTATTTTAACATGAGGATAACCGGGGGGGGGGGGGTGGAAGTAACAAAATTAAGATTTTAATACAATATTTAAAAATTTTAGCCATAAAAGAGGTTTCAAAAGTTTTATTCAGAATACTGTTTTTATATGATACAGGAACAAATAATAATGCATTTACAGTAGGTAAATAAAACAATAATTATTTAGATAGCTGATATTCCCGTTATATTATCACCAAGTCTGAGATTTTTATTATACAAGTGTGAGAAATCACCCAAAAGTAGTGCACCCATAATCTCTATCATGAACTGATTGTGCATTATGCATTAACTCTCCTGATCAGAACCTACTGCCCAACCTTTTCATGTACTTATAACGCTAAGAAAGTAGAGCCACTTCCAACAACATCGGAAACCACAATAAAACCAAAACATTACTAGTAAAGTTGTCATTCTAGTAACAGAACTAAATTTTTTATTTGATTCCTAATCATATTAATTAGTATGATATTCACATGAAAAGCATTCAATAAATAGTACGAAAATTGGTACTACATATTTGCTGTAAGTCTGGGAAAATATGGTATATAGTTGAAACAAAATGCTGTTAATCAGTCAGCTAAAAGTATGAGTCTGTAAGTAATGAATGGTTTTTTTTTGTTTTGTTTATGATTAAAGATAAAACTACAGTTTCACATACATAGACAAGGTACAAATACAGAATGTGGGGGGGGGGAAGGCCTTATTTTTTACTCAGTTCATGATGATTAGCAGAATTAAATGGGTCATTAACAAAAACTGTCACTTATTCTAACGACTGAAAACTAATCGATTAAACTTTATTAAGAAGTGTGTAAGGAATTATATTCGTGGTAGGGTAAATCCGGGTAATATGGACTACGTTTTTAAGAATTGTTAAATAAATTTACAATACATGCATAAAAAACGTGTCAATGCTTGATATGGATATACAGCAACAGCAAAGCACAATATGAGTGCGAAAGATACGTAAACAAATATAGTATGATGAGCTATCTACCTCATGTCACTCCGAGTTGTATGGAAGACACGGAGCTGCGGAAATTGCATATAGAAATGAAACAAAGTTCAAACGCATGGTCTCTTTTAGCATACTCAAGACAGTTGCTTGTATTGCAACTGCCACAATTTTCTTTGAGCATTAATTATAGCCCTTATTAGTTTCCGATTATTCCTTCTTCCCGCAAAGTCGCATTTGTCATATTTGGTGCAGTTCTCATGTAGAAACACGTCATACATGGATCCAATGTGCGGAGTTGTAGACTTCGTCGCATCCAACACTATCATCCTGAACATCTGTCGGAATCGGATGTCATGTTGATTTTTCTTCTTTTTGTTGTAAAGATATTACCGTAGGATTAGGTGTACCATTAGGTCCATTTCTTTTTTGTATTCCTAGCTATATGGATAGCTACTTTTACTTATAAATCAGAGCCTTACCAGATTAGGTGATTCATTTCTTCTTCAAAACCGAAACTGCAGAAATATTATTCAGTAGTTTGTTCATGAAAGATTGTATTGTTCTTCGTTTGTCGCAATTTCTTCAAAGGCATAACGTATTTATATACGTATTCATGAATTGCTGAAAACAATATCTTATTCATATTTCCAAATATTTCATTTCTGCCAAAGTAATTAGTTCCATCTTTGCCAAATGTTAGAGAGAGACCAGCCTGTCACTCTTCATTGAGTAGAGAACACTACTAGACAATGCTGTAAGCAGGCCAGTTTAGGAAATGAGCAACTGATCCACCTCCACCATGTTCCCCTGAAATTGGTGTTTTAACTGTTAAGTTTGCAAGCAATGTCTTTCAGAACAAGAACAGCTAGCAACAAGTTTATGAATTTTATTGTATTCTTTCTTAGGGTACTCCTGATTATATTTCATTAATCGTGTTAATTTCATCGAGGGGCTTCTGGTCATTGTTTTGTTTCTCTTAATACCCCATCCTATTTCACTGCGAAGGCCATTATCATACTCACTAGCTGGCATCTCAAAAACCTCCCAACAAAAGTGTTCAAATGGATGATGCTCGTAGTTTAAATCTGGCACAAAGATTTTTCCAGTTGTCAGAGGAGCTCTGAAATACTTGCAAAAGTTTAACAAACCATATAACATCTGTTTTACCCTGTTAATTTGGTCAGTTCCAGCCTGTGAGACCAGCCGCCACTGCGAGGAACTTCCCCCACACAACTATGGGAGAGACGGACGGTGTTTAGTCTCATTGTTGCAACAGCGTGCACCTGCAATGCTGGAATGCCCTCTCATTGTTCGGGGTCGGGCAGCTTTACCTCCAGCTTACACCGAATCCAATAGCTGTATTCTCTCTAATTACCGATCACTTTTACAAACCATGACCGGGATTCTGTTCACACATTTCTTCTCTCATGCCACGGAAAATTCTCGTAAATTCGTTTAATGATCCTGGGACTAAAGTAAAAACTATTGGGGCAAAATCCAAAGCTGTGGCACAACCGCCATGTACTGCCACGGTGGCCGAGATCGTTAAGGCGCGGGTTCGTGAGCGGGAGGTTTGGGTTTCGATTCCCACCAGAACCGCCCTCCCTGAAGTTTTTTCCAGGTTTTCCTCAGTCCTCATAAATGGCAAATGGCAAGGAGATACCCTAAATATGTCTGGAACGCTTTCTTTTAAAAAATACTCCTTTCCCAATTTATCATTTCATGTATCATAAGTGCCCTATCGCCTATGGTGCCTCAGGAGTAAAACCGGGTGTTAAATACTATTAAAAAAACGCCATGCTTCATCTTGCACGCACTAAAGGTATTCGCATTTTTGTGTATATTGCCAGTGTTTGTTACATGTCTTATTTAAATTTTTTCCTCCCCTTCCGCTCCGTAGTCTTTGCTGCAGTGCAGTGCTTTCATCTCAAAACTTACCAGTCCGAAAAATAGCCTATTAATTAAAAAAAAAGTCAATTTAGATATTGAGAAGGAAGTTCAAACCCAATGTTTGTTACATTTTAGGTTTCATCCCATCAACCACCCGCACTTTAAATTTTCAAATGACACCCCCAGCCTTATAATATGTACTTAAGCATTATAAGCACCATTCATCAGTATCAGTTGTTTTCTATTGTTGTCCGGCTACCTGAGTTACTGTTAAATATTATGTTTGAATTTGGAAAGAATAGGATGACTAGATTAATATCAGAAAATAGAAGACATAAAATATCCCTTTAGATTTAAGTTTATGTAAGTCTATATCTACATTGAGCATTAAAAGACACTTAATTTTTAAACAGCACAACAATGGACAGCAACTATTTTTAACATTAAAACGCCTCTTTGCGGTGATTGTTGTAAAAAGCCGCCTTAGGAGCAAAATTAACGGTATATTACCCAGAATGAGAGAGAGAGAGAGAGAGAGAGAGAGAGAGAGAGGTTCCAAGGAATGGACTAAAGCTTTTTAAATGCCTTGGTTACGCATTAGGCAAGTTGTTGCGTTTCTTTAATGTCGCAAAGTTGGCCTCGTGTACAGATTAGCTACGTATGAAAATCAAAGAAAACATAATGCTAAATATTAAGTTATCAAAAAGCAAAAGGCAGCACGAAATGTGATGTTTAATATTCTTTTGCAATGGATTTCAGCAGTATTGAGTTCCAGATCCAAAATATTGCACAATTTCACATTTTTTCCCTCCTATTCTGGACATTGCTGGCCAGGGCTTTGTTAAACATTCATTGCCGTTTTGATATTTAAAGTGTATGATCCTGTCTAATTAACTTTAAAACCACGTGGTCGAGAAAAAATGTAGCAAAACACTTCCACACGTCCAGTCCTCAAGAATCTATCTTCCTGCTCGATTCTCTTCGATCTATCGATATACTGCTATCTAATAGCAATACAAAATATTTATAAAAATCCTAACTAGAAGAATAACGAAGGTTCTGGATGAAAATCAAGCACCAGAACAAGCGGTTTTCCGCTTGATTCAGCACAATAAACCATCTTCAAACTATAAACCAGCTGATGGAGAAAGCAAAGGAATTGCATCTAACACTGCATCTCGCCTTTATTGACTATAGCAAGGCCTTTGACTCAGTCGAACATAGAAGCATATTACACGCTCTGGCAGCACAAGGAATAGAGGCAAAGTGCATTAGTAACCTGCACAAGATCTATAGTCAAAGTTTCGTGAAGGTAAAGACCGATGAAGAAAGACAATCATTCCAACTATAAAGAGGAATTCGGCAAGGCGATCCAATCTCTCCCAAACTCTTCACCTGTGGCAATGGAACATATATTCAGGAAAATGAACAGGCATAATAATTTCGGAATCTACATAAATGGCAGTCAACTAACAAATCTAAAATTTGCCCATGATGTGGGCTTATTCGCAAAAACACCGAAAGCACTACAAACTATGCTGGAATAATTATGTGAGCATAGCATAAATGCAGGGCTGTCACTAATAAAACTGAAGGCACAGTTAATTTCAAACGGACCTGAAACTCCGATGGAACAGTCCTAACATATGTGAGCGAATATACATACCTAGGGCAACAGATTTCCTTCCATGATAAATTGGAAAAAGAAATATAAAGGAGGACCTCATTAAACTGAAGAGCATTTTGGGCCTTTAAGTTTATATTGTTAGACCAAGCACTAACTAAGAAAATCAGATTCCAGACGCTCGAAACCTGTATACCCTGTGTTACTATATGGGTGCCAGAATAGCCCATAACAGAAACAAAAGAACAAAATTCAAATATGCCAGAGAAAAATGCAACACAAGATCCTGGGAATAACTTTGAAGGAGAAAATATCTATAGTATTAATAAATCAGTTATCTCAGACAGACATTGCACAAATAGCTACCAGAAGCAAATGGCAATGGAGCGATCACGCTGCAAGAATGCAGCACAACAGATGGACATACAAGATCTCCATAGAGGACCCGGGACCCCCGGATAGGAAATAGTACCAAGGCAGATCCAGAAGAAGATGTATAGACCTCTTCAAGGAGCATGCAGGTCCAGATTGGTGAAGATTAGCAAGAGGAAGAGAGAAATGAAGATCTCTGGAGAAGCAACTAGTGCAGTGAGAAATGGAGTAACCAAAGAACAAATCGGTCAGTGTCTTAAACAGCATATGAACAACTAGCGTGGAATAGCTGACCACGTTAGGAAAAAGCAAGCGTATTTTCCCTCCTTATTAGGGGGCCTTTGCCCACTCAATTAGTAGTAGAATGAACGTGGTTAGGAACTCCTGAGTAATCGGTTTAAATTCTATTCTTGTTGGATATACACCACTGTGTTACATTTTATTTCTAAAACACAAATGATCAATACTTTTTGTAGTTTTGTTCTGTCAGAATTCAAAAAGCAATAACAAAAATTCAGGATTTTACGTAACAGAAGAAAACAAAATATGTGATAAGTCATTGATAACAACTTTATCCTCTATAAATTTAAGTATAATATGGTAAGGGCTACATTTGAAGTGGAGACGGTTGGGAGTAATGGGATGAAACCTAAAACACTGAAAGCTGATAAACAAAGCGCGTAAATTCTCCACAAGCGAGCAAAGCGTTCGTTAAATGTAGGTCACGTGATCTATGTGTCTCGGAGAGTGAGTTGTAGGCGTTAAAGTTGGTCAAATATAATGTAAATAAAAACTATAATATATATATCCGACGTTTTGGGTCTATAACTTATTGTAGGCGGCAGTGCAGTAAAAGGTATTAGTGGTGACGCGATAAAAATTTGCTGTCTCTTAATATTTGAAAAACAAGGATCTCAGGCTTAGTTGAAATCACTCCAATAGTGTGAAGGTCCATTATTCGCAGCTATAGTCCAGACCTATAAATGTACTTGCCCCGCTTAAATTGATGCTCATTTAGAGTTCATTATGAACCATTACCTAAAATGAGATATGTATGTATGTGTAACAGATTGCAAAAGACAGTGTATAAATTTGTAACTACATTATTGCTTATATATTATCCATGTTTAGACCTAAACATGGTTCAGTAAGTTATTTAACATGGAAACTTTGAATGGGGTGGTGTTATGCAGACTGGTAATCTATTATTTCTTTTACAGAAGTGTATATTAAAATTTTGGTTATATAAGCCTTTGGACTTCCAAGCAAAATTAATGTTTACAGAATTCAAAGTTTTAAAAATTGAGCAAATTGTCAAACAGAAATTACTGACATATTTTCAGAAGAGTCGCAACCACTTTCAAACCCATCCCCATTGGCATGAGGGCCATTTATCAAATTAACCCAAATGTTTTATACCTGCGAATAAAACATGACAGGAATTCTGGACCCAAGTTCTGTGATTGTGTAAAATAATAAGGAACTCAAGAGTTAAGCAGATTGAACTTAAGTAGTTTTAAGATTAAAAACTGGTAAATTATATAACTTCAATTTTATTAATATATATATATATATATATATATATATATATATAATATGTAGTATTTATGAATAAAATTCGCTAAATTCTATAGTTTTTCATTATATATGTGTGTGTGTGTGTGGATGTGTGTGTGTGTGTGTGTGTGTGTGTTAGTACATAAATTACATTAAAATATACGTGTATGCAGTATATAATGTTTAAGAATAAAATTCGACTAATTCCGCAGCTGCAATTTGATTAAAATATATAAGTATGTTATATGTAGTATTTAAGAATAAAAATCATAAATTTCATGCTGTAGTTTCATTATATATATATATATATATATATATATATATATATAAATGAAAAATAAAAATAAAGTAACAGTATTAACAATGTAACAAATTAACAGTAATAATAAAAGTAGATAAGGATAAAACACTGAAAGTCACACTTGAAATTGCTATATGTCG
The DNA here is from genome assembly GCA_030762175.1 of Metallyticus violacea. Lineage (NCBI taxonomy): Eukaryota > Metazoa > Arthropoda > Insecta > Mantodea > Metallyticidae > Metallyticus > Metallyticus violacea. The sequence continues at coordinate 92,629,443 of CM060843.1, forward strand.
AACTACTGCGAGTTCGATAATAAAAGTAGATAAGGATAAAACACTGAGAAAAAGTCACACTTGAAATTGCTATATGTCGAACTGCTGTGAATTCGATATATAGCAATTTCAAGTCTGACTTTTTCTCAGTGTTTTATCCTTATCTACTTGTATAATTACTGTTAATTTATATATATACATGTAATAAGTAGTATTTAAGAATAAAATTACATAAATTACATTAAAATATGTGTATGCAATATATAATGTTTAAGAATAAAATTCGACCAATTCCGTAGCTGATATATGCATGTAATATGTAGTATTTAAGAATAAAATTAATAAAATTCATGCTGCAGTTACATTAAATATATATATAATGTTTAAGAATAAAATTCGACAAATTACAAAGCTTAGTTTCATCCCAATAAATATATGTGTAGTGTTTAAAAGTGGGTTCACGTCGGGAACTTTTTGTGTAGAACCATGTTCTGGTTGGTATGGAACAAGTTCCTTTATGTTTTACAAATAAATAAGTTCTATATATGTATAGGACAAAGTTCCATGTATCGCTAAACGAGCGAAAACAACGCTTGTTCTGCAACAATTTTTCCCCCTTTTCTTTTTTCTTCTTTTCTTAAACATTGGTCAATCTCAAAAGCATTATGTTTAATAGAAAAAATGAAAGTGATAGAACGTATTTGGGATACTTAAAATACATTTCAGAGACAAGAATGCACGCAAAAACGTTTTAATATTTCGGTGAAATTGCTTCTATCCTCAAAGTTAAGGTTGGAGAAGTGGAAAAACGATACACAACTTAAAATCCCAGTACAAGAAGGAACTGACGAACATAAATAAGTCAAAAGCTTCGAGACCAGGCAGGAATGAGATTTATGAATTCCTTTTCAGCAAAAAACACGTCTTGTCCACCACCTGCGTTTTGTTTTTCTCCTCTCATTTTCTTCTACAATAACAGTACAAGCAGCGGCAGCTGCACAGAGCAAGAAAGTTTGCTCCATGTTGCAACTGACTTCCTATACAAATGTTCCAAATGTAAACGCTGTTCATTTGTTTTGTATGGAGCAAATCTGAATGATACAAAATATCATAAACAATCCTACACAAAAAGTTCCGGATGTGAGCTCACCTTAAGAATAAAAGTCGATAAATTACACCGCTGTAGTTTCATTCCTGTAACATTGCATAGGCCTGAGCTGAAAATATGTTGAGACGAAAGCAGAATTTCAGAGCAGCATACTGTTTGTGTCATGTGGCCTCCATTTTGTTGTAGGCGGGATTGATCGTGTCTAAACTTGCACTTTTCTCTCAGGCAGAAACCGGAAGTGATAACGTGCACATTATGCATTAAACTAAGAAAACTTAAATTTTACGTTTAAGACAGGCTGGGATCAAAATGACCTGGATGAAATAAAATGAAATGTCACAAATTTGCGAAAACAGAGCAAAGCTTACATTTCACCAGAAGACTGAAGATTAACATTTACAATAACAATAGAAACGGTAGTTTTGGCCGCACCCAATTGAGGGTTAATTATTTTCTCTTGTCGACACTGCTGTGCATATCTTCCAGAGCAGAATTAGAGAAATGTATGAACATGTAGCAAGATCTTATCTACGATAGCTGTTCCATGTATGCGAGATCTAGTCTGTAAAGTGTACATCATGCAAATGAGTCCAGTATGTTCCGAGACGATGATTGATTGCAATAATCCCTATCTGGAACTCAGCTCAGCTTATAATTAGCTTGCCCACATGAACTGTCTCACAAACCGGTTGCCATCATTACCATGATTATGGAGTTAAGCAATGTGATTCCACGTGTAGACACCAGTTTATCGCACAGGGAGTCTAAATGTAGAACACAGGTGCTAGGTGTGCAATTAATGGATATTCAAAAATTAACAAACTCAAGACGGGGTGGCAGTTATGCAGATAAACTTTATTTGTCGGTTTCCTTTTAGCAACTGAGGTCTATTTGGCTTACGTTAGACATAACAAGGAATGAAGCCTCTTATTAGAAGAGAGTTTTATTTTTCAATGATGGCAAAAAGTAAACGTGCCACTATCAAAAGATACAGATGCATTACTTCAGACATCTGTTACACCAAACGCGCACCTTATAAACCCTAGCACGATGAAATCTTGTTGTTTTCCCCAACAGCTTTAATGTACAACAAAATTGCTTGCTAGTTTAATACAGCCTAGAACTATGACGGAAGAAATTACTTTTGTAAAAAAAATTAGTCAAAGCGAGTGATGGAGCCGCGTCTATATACAAAATATGCAGGTTATTTTCTGTTAAGTAGCAAGTTCGAGCTTTTGGCTAAATTAACTCAACATTCCTCAGAGATTCTGGAAAGTAAAAACATAAACAATAACACGAACAAAAGTATATATTGAAAAATAATGTAGAACGTTTATAAAGATTATTGCTGTCCATCAACAGCCAACTTTGTTTACAGTTAAGTCAAGATCTCGTATTACAGGGCTTTCATGTAAAAACTATCCCGCACATACAGTGTTTTTATTCTCCGTGGCTGGGCGTGTCGCAGCCGCCCGAGAACGTACTTCAACTTCGCTTCTAAAATTGTATATAAAATCTTATCTCGTAGAACATGCTGGAAATGTCAGGCATTATTTCGGGAAAACACATTCTGATGATACGCTTAAGTTCGGATACTGTAATGTTTCTGATTTACGATATTTTCCTTAGTACCTTCAATGTATGAAGCTTTGTTTTGCAAACTCCGTTCTTCAGGCAACCAACAGGTAAAAATCACACACTGTTAAATCTGGTGAACGAGAGGACCATACCCCAATACTAATTACTCTTAAATTCAAACACTTCCTTAATTTTATCATTGATTCCACTGCTACAAGAGCAGTTGCAGAATCCTGTATTGAAACCACCTATATGTTTTCTTTTCTTCTGTAAGGTGCTGAAAAAAATGGGGTGAAAATGTCCTATCTGTACCTTTCTGCATCTATTGTCTCGTAAAAAATCAGACTGATAATACGCTTTGTTGTAACAGCACACCAAACTTCAACTTTCCTATCATAAAGAGCGGTTTTTTGTACACGATGCGCGTTCACATAAAACCAGGCCTCGTCTGAAAAGAACAGACGCGTTGGGTGCATTAAATCTTGATTCACAGATGGGAAAAAAAAGAAGAAGAAGAAGATACAATAACACGTGTATATTTGTAAAACGTGTATATTTGTATGGTTTGTTGGCGGAACGTTCAAGGTTTGCACAAAGTTCGTCTAGTTTCCTCTGGTAAAACTGTATGTTTCAGTGTGTTTTTGTGGTGCACTGATCCAATAGAACCAAAGTTATGCGCAATTTCATGACTTCTTTTTCTGGAAGGTGACAATTGACCAGGAAATTGCAAACGAAATTTTACACGAACTTGACCAGGAAACTGCAAACGAAATTTTGCACGAACACAACGATCTGACACGTATTTGTGGTAACTTTTACAGACGAAAATGTGCTGCTCTAGAGTAAACGGTCCCATCTTGACGAAGCTAAACAACTGCATTGCTTCGAAGCGGTGCTCAAGGACAGGAGGTGAGACTTGTAAGGGAAAGAGTGGGGAGCGCCGCTCGTAGCCGACGGAATTAAAAATGCCGCTGTGCGGGATAGTTTTTACGTGTAATGAAAATAATTTCAAACATATTATACTTATACCAGAAATGCAAAACAACAGTCTATTATTATTTTCAAACACAGACAATGAATGATTGCGATTTCTTGAGAGCAAAAGTTAATTATCGAGGACTTTTTGCTCTAAAATAAAACCGTTCTGCATATGAGGCTATACCGACATTATCGAAGGTATGAGGTAATGAGGAAATGAAGATGCGCATGCGGTTACAGCAGTTTATTAATTTCCTCCAACTTGTGCTTTAAGCTGTCTTATCCAAGGCTGGTTGAGCTTCATTGTAACCTCTTGTTAGGGTTGGGTTGCAATGTACTATCTCAGATTGCCTAAAGTTGTTTCGATGTTGTCAACTGGTCTCTTAACCCGTAAATTACGCTGTAATAGAAGTAATTTGCTCATGGACTCAAATTGATGAAGGTGACGACTAAATGTGTCTTCGAAAGACCCAAAGATGACTTGATTAGCAGCTGCTGGCATATCGCAGCAATGAAGTGAGCAGAGTCTTGTTTTATGACCCTTCTCCACGAGATGTGCTGTGACTAAACTGTTACAACCAATTTAATGCTCTCTAAGCAAACACACCTAAGAAACTCATACCTTTCTGCTAAATGAAATCGGATGCGCTCGAAATGATTTATGTCATGTACGTTCTTGGCAGCAGATATATGCAAAATAAGCATTTTATTTTGAATACATGCATGTCTAACAAATATAAAGATAAGCGAACATCGTGTTGCCTCAAAAAGAGAAGAAAATGTAACTAAATGAGTTCATCTTGTTTTAAAATGTTGCACCCAGTTTTATTCTTACTGTTCAATGAGAGGATATTGCGAACATGTTCTATCTAATCGAAGCTAGAATAAAGGATTTATTTGTTAATAAACGGTCACATTAGCTGGAAAACTCATCAGAGGGCAGCTAATGGTGGCGTCTTAATTTATTTCTTCCCTTTTGACGCTCACGTTGAATCACATCATGTGTAACGTGATTCTCTATGAAAGAAGTCCTCTACATTGTCGACACAGAGCGATTTATAGGAACTAAAGTGTTTCTTTGTTCCGTAACTTGCTACATCGCTTTGTCAAGGCGCATTGAACTCTGCATATTAACATTGGCAACTTACAACCAGCCTAGCATAGCGTTAATTTTGAAACTCGAAACTCCACATAAGCTAATTTGTCTTCTCTCTGACGTATAGCTTTATATGAAATATGTATTGAAGTCATTGCAAAAGCGTACCGCATTAAGTGACTTCTTTTCAACGTGCTCACCGAACGGGAAAGCATTCGAGAGATCCCGGGCTGAAATCCCTTTGGGCCGACTATTCTGACCTCGCACACTTTAGTGGTTTCCCTGGGTACTTAAGCGAATGCTCGGATGGATATATACGTTCCACTTATTGTCACCTCTTCTGTTTCCTTTATTTCATTCTGTTGGTTCTGTTACGGGTCGAAAGTACCAGACGACATAGAAGCAGAGGCTATAGGCTTACTGCATACCGCTTGGTGTAAATAGGAAATTGTAGAAGTAACTATGCACCTCCATCTTAAATTTCCTGGGTATTTCAATGCTGAGTATGAGATCCCACATAGGAACACGATCTGGCGCGGCATATATTACCTACTTCAAAGGACTCACGTTAGTATAAATATTACACAGTCTTCCAGGTAAAATTATTTGCTTTCCTGAACTGTGCTTCAAGAGGACTTGAGAAAGGTTACCGTGGTAAACCAATTCTCATCCTCATAGATAATCAAAGTGCTTTAAAATACTTTCTTCTGACCAGGTAAAATCTAATCTCTTATGGGCATGCCTAATGCCCTGACATCTTGCAACAGCCTCTAACTGCGGTGGGTGCCGGGGCATCGGGGTATGATAAAGCAGATCAGCTGGCAAAAAAGGGGACTGAAACACTCAATGTGTGCCCTGAACGCGTGGTTGAGACCAGAGCACGCACTGCTAAGACTGCGGTAAATACATGGATTGGGAAAAACAGCATCGTGGCAAACCTATCCTGGACAAACAACAAGATAGGAAATTGTTCTTGGATCCAAGCAACACTCTTTACTCACCTCTCCTAAAATTGGTTAGAAGAGGAATAAGGAAAGTACATAATTGCATTAATTACTGAATATGATCATTTCAGGAAACATCTACGTAAAGTGGAGCTCTACAGAGATGAACCCGTTTGTAGAATGTGCAAACAGGATGAGAGGACCGCCTTTGATGTTCGTTCCCGGTAAGAAAGAGACTTTCTCTTTCTATAACCAGGGAAGATCTAGGAACGGACATTTGACATTCGAACCAAGAACTTGTTCAGAGAAACGGTGAAAGCGTCTCCCAATGAGGTTGCACAATAAGCCTTAGGTAAAGTGCAGGAGGTCGATAAAATCCAATAAAACATCCCGCTATCTAATATCATGTAATCTAGCCAGGTGAGATGAACTGGCGCTCCAATAAAATCTAACTATAATCTATCTAATCTAACCAGATGAGATGAACTGATGCTCCAATAAAACTTTCCGCTAACTAATCTAACCAGATGAGATGAATTGGCGCTCCAATAAAATCTAACGATGTCTATTCAATCTAACCAGATGAGATGAACTGGTGCTCCAATAAAATCTAACTATATCTATCTAATCTAGCCAGATGAGATGAACTGATGCTCCAATAAAACTTTCCGCTAACTAATCTAACCAGATGAGATGAACTGGCGCTCCAATAAAATCTAACTATATCTATCTAATCTAGCCAGACGAGATGAATTGGTGCGAGTGGCTTGCGCTTGGAAGAAGTTTTCCCCCGACATACGCGCATCACCTCTGATGTATGCTGTCCACCCGGTATCCCCTCATCTCATCCCTTCCTCATGGAGGGTAGGCACAAACAGCCAGCCGTTAATCAAAGTGCCGAAGTATACTTGACGTTACAACTAGACCACAAATGTCGCTACTTTGCTGGAATCTACTGTATTACTGCTTTGCTGTTGCTACTGCTGCTGGGGAATGGGTTTTCTACGGGGAGGCCGGTTTATAACAGCATGTTAGTGCATTTATAAACCCATTCCCCTTTTTCTCTCAATGCTCCGGCGCTAGATGCACTAACATGCTGTTATAAACCGACCTCCCCGCAGGAAACCCATTCCCCAGCAGCAGCAACAGCAAAGCAGCAATACAGTAGATTCCAGCAAAGTAGCGACATTTGTGGTCTAGTTGTAACGTTAAGTCCGAAGTATCCTCTTCCGCCCTAACAATCCACTTCAGTTCATTTCCAGCATCATCACCGTTGACTGTTATGTGCTGTGCAAATGTTCTGGAAGCGCTAAGCTGATTCAAAAATGGATCTTTATTGTTGGCGTATTCAATTTTGAATATTAGCAAATGAGATTATGATTAGAAATCACACTTTTAGATGCTTAAAAAAGTGTACATTTTTTATTTATTATATGCTGAAAAAATAAAATATAATTTGAAGAAAAGGGAAATATTTTTATATATCTAAACTGAAAGTACAGAAGTACCGGTACTCAAATCAAATTTCATGTATACCACACGTCTAGAGAGCTTTTATGGTGAAGCTCACATTCGCCATTTTAAAGCGTTAAAAGTTATCGTGAACAGCGACTCGTGTTTTAAAAATGTATGTTAACATCATATGATGACTTTTTTTTATATTTATATAATGCATTCTAATATTTCAGACGCTCAGGATACTCTGTGTCATTACTTAATATATGTGAAAGTCGGTGCATCACACGAGACCGTTTATTCTTATTTAGGCATGACAGCAACGTTTGCTTAATTTTGTTTGCTTTTCGAACATTAATGTGGTTAAGTTTATGTTCTCTTAAACGCTAGCTAGAAACTTATAAAAAGACCTCCATCTCTTGTGAACATATTTGATTCATTTATATGTTAATGCAAACGAGCTGTGTAACTTTATTCCTCTTTTCCCATTTCGTTGTTACGATTAGAATTCTTCGCCACAAGCATCACAGTTCAGCGTGATGCATTGCTTGAACCTGAAGAGCAGTGACCGGCGAGGTGAATTATCTAATCCGGGGAAGTCCCGTAATAAGGCAAGGTCAGCATTGTTCCATGTTTTCCGCACAACCATATTTCAGGGTAATCCAAAATGCTATTCAACTCCATAAACGATCAGATTATTCATTTATCTGAATGTTATGCCTTAATAAACAATAACACTTGTACTATTAAACTGTCTATTCAAATAAAAAGACATGAAATATTATTTTAAGTGATGTGGGACTTGGTATTACGAAACTTATACAAATGAACTTATATTTAAGTTTGGGGGCAGTGAATGAAAGCAGAAAAAATATTTATTTACCTAGAAACCCGAGCGTTCATTATGTTTATCCTGCATATTATATATATAATACGTGGGTCCTGTGTCGTACATTTATGGCACGATAAAGAACCTCAAGCCTGAAAAAAGAAGCCTCTGAGGAAAATTTGTCGGCCGTTTCACGTCCTGAATTGAATGGTACGCTGATGACCTGAGATGTTAAAGAGCGTTCGTAAATAAAAACTTTTTTAAAAAAAACTGCATATTATATATATTCCTTCATTGGCTTGTATAAATATAATAAAATGGAGTAATGAAAGTCTATTTAGTTGAAACAGTTGAATGTTCCAATATGGAGAAAAGCGTTATTCTGCAGAAGTAAACTGCATTCTTTTCTTCTCTGTTTTCATTGTAATGATATTCATTTTCCACTCCTCGTCCAGCCCATACGTTAACACTGAACCGACGTTGATTACTGTGAGCCACTTGCGCTTTTGGGTTTTCTTCCGCCCACACATGCATGTTGTGCAAGTTCACGATACCTATCAAGACTCCTGTTAACATCGGCAGAGGACCTTATCGTACGGATCCATGCAGCTTGTGCAATACTTTCCACACAACCACAAGTTTTCGATCTCTGCACGCCGATGTACGCTCTGTAATCACAATAGAGAACAATTCGAAAACCTTTTGTGGTCAAATACACGATGTTGTGTTCTTGTTGGGTTCGTGGAAGTTTCTTAACAAAATGTGGAACGCATGCCCATCGCCATATCCAAAGTGTTGTCATACCTTGATGCCCCCACAGCGCCCAAATCATGCATTTCCGTACATGTAGAAAAATCGTCAGCTTGCCGTTCCTCACAACATATTGCGCGCATCGCGTTCTTTCAATCATCCTGTGTAATAAAAGCAGATATCCGCGTGTCGGTTCCCTCCTGGTCACATCAATAGCATAAATTTGTTGAACAGGATGCATATATTCGAATGGAATCTGCCTGTAAAACTTCACAAGTCAGCAAAAATATTTTACTTGCTCCATCCAGCTCTTCCAACTTTAATATTGGCTAACAGATTTTCAGCGTTGCTGTTTCGTCAATGGAAACGAAAATATTTCCTATGATATCATTTTTTATACTTGCTATATATCACGTAGTACAGAGAAATGTACTATTTTCATAGTGTGGGATAATGCGGAAAAGAAAGCCCGATATTAACTCCCAGAAAGTTGTTTGTTAACAGCGTGTCATCAAAAACTGCACATGGTGACAACTTTAGTTTGTCTGCACTAATTCTCAATCTCATAGCTTAAATTTCAAATGAAAGAATGGTGTGTTAAGTTTGATAGATATTTTAACATTATTTTATTAGTAATTATATGCGACAAAATAAGCTGCCAAAGTTAGGGAGATTTTAATAATAACCATTGATTCCAATGTACATATATCATTGAATTATGCATTATTAGCAATTTGTATTTAAGCAGCTGCTCTTTGTGTACCTCTATATTTTATTCAAGCATTTCCCCGAATGGGTTTAGTAAGAAATAAAAGTGAAGTAATTAAATTTAAGTAAACTTCGCTTAGGTAATTAAAAGAATAGGAAAGAATGGCATTATTTGTGAAGCAAATCGTTCGGTTTGAATGTTTTAAGCAAAATTAAAACAAGCTGATGTGACAAACGCATTGGAATGTCTCAAAATGCAAGCAAGCGGCACATTAAAGAGAAATAGAGCTGCGAGAAAAGCCTAAAAGTGGAAGAACAAGAAAAGATCGCGTACAGATAACAGGTACAGGCGAAAAGACATCTGTTGTTCTCTACATTCGTGTCAAATCATCTTCAAAATGCTACTGGGCGTTGAAACCAGTAGCTTAACCGTAAGATGATACATATGTTAGAAAGACGTGTGCTGTAGGTGCTCTTTGAAGCGCTTGTCACTCAGTGCCTCACAGATATGAGCACAGTTTCATCAAGAAAGATAAGAGGAATGATGAATGTCATGACCAAGATTTGGGTAAAAGTCTGAGAAGCATCATGTACGGATATGCACTCAAAACGAGACCTCCAAAACTGACATGATTTGGGGTGGCATCTGCCATCAAGGGCGTGCGGATATTTGTATGCCCATATGGATCCATATACGGCCAAAGAGGATATTATAAAAGGTACCATAATTCAGTTTCATGGAGCTATTGGCGAAAACTTCAGCTTTCTGGACGATAATGACAAACCTGAAAGGGCTGCCATTGTGCATGAAAGTCTTGATGATATGGATTATTCATTCTGCCTGATCTTTCAATCCAGCGTGCACAGAACATACTGTAGTTAGCTCTAAATAACCATTCTCCAGCTCCGGAGACCCTGAGATAGTTAGTGTTCTCTCTCCTTTTAGAGATCAATCCCAATGCGAAATTGAACAATGTGTTGAACAACATGCCGAGAAAAGTGGAAGCAGTAATCAATAAAATGAACTTGAAAAACTTAAGTTTTTTCTCCTCATAGGAATGGAATAAAAAAGGTATTGTCTGTGACTCTGTGATGTCCTCTTTATGATTAAAATTGATTAACTCTCTCTCATGTCATTTCTCATCTTTAAATGCACGAGATTAGGTAGGTAAGATGTTTTAACATTATAAACACAGCACATATGCTGTAAATATGTAAGTTTTTAATATTGTTTCATTTTGCTACCTAACTTCTTTAATTAAAACTTATATTAGTAAATTCTTTTTGGTTTAGAGCAAATGCACCTTTTCTATCATACTGCAACTTTTTTATTTAGGCTTATGCAGAATCGTTTTAGGTTTTTGAAATGCAAATACTAATTATTTTGTTTACATTCTGTAAAGTATTCCCAATAAACGCCGAATTGGGAAACAGCAGGCGTCTTTTTAGCCTATTATCGCAAGGGATCATGATCCCTATCGTCGGCAACTTTGAAGGTCACGGTCCATGGCAAATCACCATAGTAATAAATTCATATGCCCATTAGGCGTCACAGAGAATGAATAAAGAATTCACAAAACACAACGTCAAAGTTCAATGACCGATGGTGTAAGATAAAGGTTGAAGCTTAATAAAAAGAGGTTATCTCTTAGAAAGAAGTCCGGCGTATTTAACACGAGCTCTTTGATAAAACGTGAAACACTTTTACAGATTCATTGATAGTAAAATAAGAGACAATAAAACATCACTTTATAATCTTATTTGTAATTGCACAATCTTAAAATTAGATTGGCTGTATACATATATACTGGCACTTTTTAATGAAGTTTCCAATATATTCCAATGGCTCCATTAATAATTTAGCCGCATTCTTAAAAAGACAGGAAATTAATTGTTATAAGGAGCCTTTCAAAAACAAACCTGTTAATATATGAATTCCAGTCGAATCATTTAATAGACATAGAAGAACTAAATATATTCATAAAGAATTTAGCTTTAAATGCTTGTGTTACATGTTTAGAAACGTTAGTGTCAATTTCACAGGTGTGTATCGTATTAATCAATACAGTATAACACTTTTTGAATCCGTACGTGACAGACACGGAAGTATGAAATATTATTTTCTTTAGTCTTTGCATTAGTAAGCTGTTCCGTTAATATAGTTCATGTGTTGATTTTTTTGAGATGTTCATATATGACAAGGTAATTTAAATAATGAAACTGATAAAACAAGTTATCGTGTGATTTAGTATCTTACAAGTGAAAGTGTTCTCAAGGTGTTTCATGAGGGTATGAGACATCAGAACAAAATGTCTATTTTTATATCCAGTTTCGCTGTGGTATTTTGGAATTGGAAGACATATTTGTAACTATTTAACATTCCACGCTCACTGCAATGATTTTCCAGACTTGAATCAAATGGATGCATTAATGATCAGCAAACTAGCCTGAAGTTACTCATTGTTCGCCTCTTCAAGGCCCAAGAGGTGTGGGATTCGAACCTGTTCCTCCGCTTTCGCAGTATTGGAACCGATATTCTAGCCAGTTGAGGCTAGAGTGCTACTCCATGTTTGGAGTAACAGAGTTTTCAAGGAGAAAAACTGCAGTCGAGGAAGACAGTAGAATATTGTGGAATAGCAATTATTAATCACCGTAACTTCATTTTGGTTCAGCATCTGCCACACTCTACAACTCAGAAAGTTTTTTTGTCATTATTGAGCTTTGCGGTACCACGATGATGATTTTGATAACTGCGAATGACATTTTCGAAGAAAAATACATAGAATATCTTCAGCAACGTTGGTAAGGCATTTGGACTTCATGTAATACAACTACTTTAACATTCTTAGATCTCAAAATACATCATAAATCAGTTTAGTAATATGTTGTGTGCTATATACCTGAACACAACTAAATTAATATTTGCTGCTTGAAGAGAAAAAGTGGCAGTTCACATCGTAGTAGCTCTGTGATTATTCATCGTCATCTAACCTAAGTGAAAAGGAAGCCGTAACTGAGTTTGAGAAGTGTTTCTCCGAAAATGTCAGCTATGCAGTGATGCAACATTGTCGGTAATCCCAAAAAACGTTGAGCTCAAGCGACAAGAGCTATGTTTTTGCTGTGAAACATAAACATCTCCCGGAAGTGATGAAGTCCTGCAAGAACTTTTATCATATGGTGGTTACGTCATCATGCGCTTCGTGCCTAGTTATGTTTTGTTCTCCTTGTTTGGGATGAACTTCCATAGGTCTTGCGGTCAAGCATACTCTGTCGCAACAAAATTTACTGCTTCAGTATATGGCTAAGATTTTATAAACATTTAAATATATGCAACCGCTTGGTTAAATGCCTGACACGTTCAAATCCAACAAGCACCATATTTGGTAAGCTCTTTCCGTAACACTTTAATGTTTTCACATGGCATGCCGGAGGGCACAATTTGGTTAAGTGTATGGTAGTACCATGAAAATTACGTATTCACTGTAATCCCTATAAATATATAGAGAGCTTGGAATAGTTATCACCTCACAATATGCTGTTTAACAAGGTATTCATTTTTACAAGTAGTCCACATGTAAACTTACTTTGCTAGGCAAATCACTACTTAATAGGATTAAACTCACCTTAAGGATACACAACTACTAAGTTACGGACACCTTAAATTGAATAATAATAATTATAATTATAAATAAAAATAAATTTTAAAAATCTTTGTTCTGTGCATAAATTGTAACTATAGCACTTTTTTTTTTTGATTGATTTTATTTATGGACGCTCTTTAACATCTCAGGTCAACTCAGGGCGTGAAACGGCCGACACATTTTGCTCAGAGGCCTCTTCTTTCAGGCTTGAGGTTCTTTTTCGTGCCGTAAATGTACGACACGGGACCCACGGCTTTACTTCCGTTCCGAAGGAAGCCATACTTAGGATTTTTACGCCCGAAAAAATCCATCGGTCCTGGCCGGGTTCGAACCCGCGATCTTGGGTTTAGGAGGCAAGTATGGTAACCACTACACCACTAGGACTGATATAGCACTTTGTGATAGGTATTTCCTAAAAAAGATAAAACAAAAAGGTAAACTAAATGCATTGTCAAGTTAAACAGCTCTACTATGTGTAACGCAATTATTTAACTTCTTTTGCACTAATATTATGTTTTCTCTTTTTTACAGGTAAGTAACAGCTGAAGCCTTCCAAAGATGTAACTGCCATATAAAGTAAGACGAAAGGTAGGGATACCTGTCAAGAGATGTGTCTGTGTACATTTCACATTTTGATTTAACATTTGTTCTCTTCACTGAGACGGGCCAGAGAATTCTATTATGTCAAACCAACATTTCTGTTCTTATGGATAATATGTTTACTGTGTATATACCAGTTGATGCCTGCCGAAGACTTTCCCTCAATAAGTTAACGCTACGGGAACGTGGATTCATTTAGTTGATCAAGCCATACAATACATTAGGTGGCGTAATGGTCATGCGCAGAAGATCGAGCGGGATGGCTTGGAACTCGCATTCGGGAACTCCTAGACTCAAATTTCGATGGGTCAGCTACTCTGACCATGGGTTCTTTGGTGAATTCCCCTGTTCGCCTAGGTGAATGATGGGAAGGATTTTTTTTTTCTCCCACGAATTTTCTGTTCTTCCATTTCCTATAATTACATTCGGTCTGTTTAGTCACAGAAAGTGCCAGGGCGAGGTGAGCTTATGTGGTATGGCGGTGATTTGCTCTTTGGAAGCGGCTCAAACTCCTTGGAGGATGGTGTCGCCGTGTTCTATCTGCAAATAATGTTAAGGACCCCTTCCCCCCACTGGAGGCATAGACTCAAACGGCTAGCCGTTGAGCAAAGTTGCAGTAATGAAATATAAGTTGCAGTAATGAAATATCCTACTCCTTTCCCTAACAATGAGCAGAAGTAAACTGCCCAACCCAGAACTGCAAAAATACCGTCTTATATAAAGCTGATCTATTTGCAAGAAAGTAGCTTTTGTAAAACGCATTTTCATATTTTTCTCTACTTTATCAAAAGCGTTTAATATACTACGTGTTTCTCTTTTGAATTTTCTACTATCTGTTGTGCGTAAATAATATATCAATATACCATCTCCCCACTTTAAAAATCTGCATACTTCTAATAGTATGGATCTGATATTGGTTTTTATCGTTTAGTAATTATTTTAAAATACGTTACATGCTGTATGTAGAAGAAAAGTTCTAGGTAGTTATCTCTCTTCTTCTTTTTAAATATGGAATTTACATTATTATTGGCCGTTCGTCTGGAATTCTTTTATTTACCACCATTTATTTAAAATTTGAGGGATTTAACTTTGAAATTTGCAGAAAATATTTTAGTAATTCACTATTTATACCATCGTTGCCTAAGGCATTTAATTGAAATTTATGAACAATAAAGAAAGCATTCTATTCCACTTAACTGAAATAATAAGAAATATATACACAATTAAAATATATGAAGACTGCCAAACAGAGCAAATAAACCCAAGTGTAAGACAAGGCTGCAGTTTGTCTCTTCTACTTTTTAATGTTTATGTGGATTAAATTGCAAAGCAAGGGATGGATATTATCCCATTTTACTCTAGGAATTTTATTAGACAAGAGTTTGTTGTTACATTTACATTTAATGAGATCAGATTATTACTTAATTAACAGAATTTACAGTAGTCAGTATGTGAAATGAATAAAAGGCAATGAAATTCAACATTATAATTGTTATCCAAGAAAAAAAAATATTTAGTATTTAAAGTGAAAGAAAGCAGGAAGTCAAAAATTGTAATAGAAAATAAGATAACCGAACAAGAAGAGGGATTTAATTTTTAAAATCTGATATTTCATACAAAAACAGAACAGACTAAGCGTAGAAAATGGAAGTATTTAGTTATACGAAAAAAATCACTACAAAATAAAGCAAGGAAGGATACTTTAATATATAAACTCACGTACGACAGATGAAAGCAGAAAGACTACCACAATATTTTAAAAAGTACAAAACGATTCATAAAACAATGACATGAAGAAGATATATAGATAGCTGCAGACAGCAATGCATGAAGGGAGCAGAAGAAGAAAAATGGGTCGGTATATCTAACACACTTAATATCCTACTTCTTAGCTCAACGTTCTAAATTACCGCCATGGATGACCAACAGGACTCGTGAGCGCGAGGTCTGGAATTCGATTCCCGCCACCGTCCTCCCAGACTGAAGTTTTCTCCATGTTTTTCTCAACCCTCATAAATTGCAAATTCCGGGGAAGTACCCTAAATTATCTCTGAAATGCTTCCTTCCTTTAAAAAAACAGTTTTCTCAATATATCATTTCACCTCATGTAGGACCAATGTCTACCGCCTGTATGTTCAAATGCGATTTAAACACTATTCAAAAAGGACGGGTGTATTAGAACGAATATGATAGGATTTTTCCAACAATGATAAACCCGTTATTTGTTCACTGTTCTAGATGGTTTCTGCAGGACACATGACCTAAGTAATAAATAGCAAATGGTTATGATAATTAAATATGCTAAATTAGGAACTCTACCAAAATACTGCAAGGATGTTATAATCTGTCCATACATCTTAGTCCTGGAGCACATTTAGGAGTACTGGCAAAGCGGGATATTCTCAAGGATGTAGCACCGGAACTGAGCTCATACATGTCGGATTATAGACATTTATATCGAATTACTGGTATCTTAGCCCGAATAAGTAAAGGAAAGCCTGCAGTTATTCACGTTGCTTTTATTATTATTTAAAATGACTTTAAATTACGTTTGACTTTCCAATGAGTGCCTCATTCTTTTGAGGGACTTTTCGCCGGAAAGAGTTAATATTGCATTATGATTCGAAACATAATTATTATATTCCCGCTCATTAGACTCGTGCCTTTTGTACTACATTTGATTAACGTTTTAACATAACAGCGGCGTCAAAACGTCACGCACTGTGCACATTTTATCCAGCCTAGTGCTAAATGCGAACATCTGAAACTGGATACAGGAACAGGCATGGTCCCTTGTAATTTGAAGTCTTGTGTCATGAGTCATCAAGAAGGCCGAGAAAGGAACTGGATTTTCTTATCTGGGCTTAGGATCTATATGACAGACCGGAACTGTTGGTTCACCAGAAACTTGCGTTATATAATCATAAAGAGAATAACAATCAATTCTTGTAGAGATGATCATGTTTCTAAACAGGAAATGAATGTATATAACATGAAGAAAGTGATACTAAAGGGGCTATTATTGCTTTGAACTATGAAAATGTCTTATACATAGGTATGCCATGTGTCTTCATGTAATGAAAAATCTGGATTTTAATGAACATGTACATTTTTAATATACAGAGGGTGTCAAAAATGTACACACACTTCAAGCAAAGAAAAAACTGTGTTAACCTAACAAAACTGAATTCAACAAGCAGAAAATGATGAACATTAATCATCTTAGACTTTTACAATTACAATAGTTATTCAAAATGCCCACCATCGGCGTCGATACACTTCTGAGAACGTTGAATTACTGATTGAGCAACGTTTGCGTAAGTGTCCTCAGAGATTGCAGCACATGCAATTTCTTCCCGAAGTGTAGCCAGTGTAGCTGGTTTTCTACGGTATACGGTACCATGAGTATAAAATTTGTCTCTAATGCGTGCAATTGTTACTCGCGTTGGCAGTTCTGTTCTGTACACTGGTCTCCGTTGCCTTTGAACTTCAAAAACATTCTCGGTTTTCCAATACCACTTCAAAATTACTTTCCGCTGTTCAAACGATAATCTTGGCTCCATTTTGTTGTAGCAACGCTAGCATAACGTAATTTGAGTCACATCTATTTGCAGAACATCATACGAAAATGTTGGTTTCATTTGTTCATTGTTGATTTACAACAATCTTGGCTTCATTTGTTCATTGTTGATTTACCTGTCACGTACCAACGCTATCATAATGTATGTATGTCACACCTGTTTACAGAACATCATACTACACATAACTGTTGTTTTTCGGTGCAACTTTGAAATATATATAGATAGATAGATATCTACTGTGAAAGTGTGTATACATTTTTTGGCACTCTCGGTATATGCGTCTAATTATACAACCTTTCTTATCGGTACACTACTCAACCCAAATTTATAAAGTTATAAAAGCTAATAAAGCGAGTGTACACATTATTACAAGTTTAATTACAGGAGAATGAGTACGATATTATTCTAGATCGGATTTCGCGGTCGCAAGTAACCAATAGTAAACTTTCATGTTGCGTTACGAATGTAGCAAATTTATATATTATTATGTTCGCGTGCTTGTCTCGTTTTTCCTCACCAGGGCGGCTCTGTGAACCATTTTCAGTGGTTCGTCGTTTATTTATCAGAGTTGCCAACAACTATGTAATTACCACATAGTGCTGTTCCGATTATGTCTTATATTTTTCTTTGCCAGTGTGAATCTGTGCCTGAGCTTCGGATTTTCCTCAACAGTTGTTCCTCTGCTTGAGCGGTTTCACGTATGCTTTACAGAGTTGCAAGCCCAGCCGTTATATCGTTTTACGATATACCAACATGTTCGCATGTATTTATTAGATTTTTCTATACCATGGCAGTTCCATGCATCATGACCTTTAGCGGGTTTTCCTTTATTTTTAAATTTTAACATTTGAGCTAAAACTCGATATGGCTGAATGTGTGCAATTATTTATGGGAATGCGCACAACTATTAGAAAAATTAGTATGTATGTTTGAATGAACCATATGAACTTTTCAGTTTCTACTGAGAAATGTATAAGCATAGCAAATTAGTAAGCATGTTTGCATGAAGCAGTTTGCAATTTAATAATTTATAGTTATGAAAAGGAGTAAAGCACTGGGTTCCCCGGTTTCTAGGATTTACCGGAGGTTATTTTAGGTTAGTGTGTGAATTGATTACTGTTTGCATTCTTCGATTGTTGTATTATTTGTTATGCCTATATTTAAGAATAGGAGGCGAGCGGAGACCGTCAGGACGTAGCAAACCGCAAAAAAACACTGGTCCTATGGTTTCTAGGATTTACCTAAAGTTAGTTTAGTTAATATGTGTGTGTAAAATAATTACTAATTGCATTTGTTCGATTCTTTTATTGTGCTCATACTTATGAATAGAATGCGAGCGGAGGCCATCGGGCCGTAGCGAGCCTCAGAAGAACAATAGTTCCCGAGGTTAGGTTTAGGTTTATGTATATGAATTGATTACTAATTGCATTTTCTCGATTATTTTTATTGCGCTTATACTTACAATAGGAGGAGTGCCGTTAGGCCATAGCGAGTCGCAAAAAAAAAAAAAAAAAAACACAGAGTCCTCCGGTTTCTAGAATTTATCCGTGGTTAGGTTTAGGTTAGTGTATGTATGAATTGATTATTTCGATTGTTGTATTTGTTATATTTTTAATGTAAGAGGGGACTGAGGGTGGAGGTTAGTACCTCGCGTTTCCATAATCCAGAAATATTTCTATATTCATTACTATTGTATGAGCACGTACTACAGGCATTTGCTTCTGTTGACATTGTTAACTGTTAGCATCAGAGAACAAATATTAATATCAGCATGGGTGCATCTGTAGTTTGTTTTCTGACGTCACTAGCAATTTGGTATGTTAATAATGCAACGTCTAAAAAAGGTATTTTGTTATATATCATTTACTCATCATTCCACCTGTATTACGTTTGCTACTTTGGAAACGCATTACTTTTAAATAGTAATGTCTGCACGTAATCTTTTATTTCGGGTAAAGTTTTACATGGTTTATGACATTTCTCTTTATTCACTGTTACACTTGGGTTCTGGTTTCTAGTGTATATCTTACTGTTGGTACAACCTTGACGTATGAACACCACGCAGAAATTTCGTCCTTCTTCGTTGGATTTCAGTTAGACGCACGTTTTTAGAAGAGTGAGTGGCGTACTTGCTTTTAACCGCGTCACATCATCTCCTAGTACTATTATTATTAAATTTCCTGGTATTCTAGGTAAGTTTAATCCTTTAATTTTTCCTGTGTCCCTGTATGGAAGTTTTGCCGTAAAATGTAAAATCTTAAAGAATAATGTGCACGGCAAATTAAAAATAAATGCTTTTTGAAGTTAGATATCAGGTCCCAATATATTTTTCTTTTGACCTGGGATATATGAACTAAAATCATTTAAAAGTTCAGAATAAAATTAGCGTTATCTTATACTATTCCTGCAAAACTTCCATATTAGTAAGCTACAAGTAAATCGTTTTAAACTTACCTAGAATGTCACGAGAGTGAGGGTAAACAGTAGTAGTAGATGATTTGAATGCGTTGAAAGCTAGTAACCCACCCTAAATCTGATCAAGAAGGAAAAAATGAAGACTTGGTGTGCCTTTGTCACGGTTTGTACCAAAAGAAAGAAAGGCGCTAGATAGTAGCGCACAGTAGGAGGAGTGAGGAATAAAAACTGTAAAAATGAAAATTCTTAATCAATTCACATACACACTAACCTAGGGCTGATCTATAGGTAGAAACTGGAGGTTTACTCTGCT
Source organism: Metallyticus violacea (assembly GCA_030762175.1). Taxonomy (NCBI): domain Eukaryota; kingdom Metazoa; phylum Arthropoda; class Insecta; order Mantodea; family Metallyticidae; genus Metallyticus; species Metallyticus violacea. The sequence continues at coordinate 92,649,418 of CM060843.1, forward strand.
TAGCTACGACACCTAGTGGCCTCCATTAGCCTCCTATTCAGTGGAAATGGTAAAATTGTGTAACAGGTGGCAACTATTAAAAATAAACGAGAAATCGCGAAAGTGGTGCACAGTGCCGCATTGGTGGGGCAAAATGGAAAACATAGGCGCAAACAAGCTGGTGTGGAATTGTACTACAATAACGTACTGTCTAAGTGCGTGAGAACACAGATTCCACTCACTGTACTGTTGTTACACCGTACTGTAATAATGTCTTGATCTTCTCTACTGTTATTTTAGTTAAGTTTAAAAATGGCTCGCATATGCGGAAGTTTACTTGCCTCCTGTCAAACCCGGGGTAAAAATCGTTAGTATGAATTTCTTCGGAAGGAAAGTGAAACCATTAATTTCATTTCGTAGATTTACGGCATATAAAAGAACCTCAGGTTGAAAGGTGTGCTGAGCAAAATATATCGGCCGTTTCAAGTTCTGAATTGATTGAGACGCTAATGAGCAAAGATATTTAAAAAGGCCCTTGTATAAACCCAACAATAATAACTATAAGGAAGTTTCAATAAGAACAATAATAATAATAATAATAATAATAATAATAATAATAATAATAATAATAATAATAATAATAATAATAATAATAACCTTGCTTTAACGTTCCGTGACGGGAGTTTCACGACTTGCAAGTGCAAAACTAAAAGGAATTAATTTTAACTGATAAATTCGGACCAACTGTTCTGATATACTTCATGCAATAAAGGCTTAAGGACTCAAGACGTTGCGGCCGACTGCGGGTGACTTCCCCCCCCCCCCCATAATGAGCTTAAATGTACTCAGTTATGAAAAAGGAATAGAACTAAGGACCAAAGAAGTATCTTCCCGGTAGCGATAGCTTTATTATGCCTGTGATCCAAATTAGCATTAACCCACGGCTAGTATGTTTTCTACTTTCTTTACTTTCACACACATTTCATCCTTAAAACGAGAAAAGTTTGGTTACGTTGATAAACGTTCTATTAATGTATGGAAAGTGTGCCCATGACTTTGCTAGTCTCTTATCCCACACTGCAGACCGAAGGGCAGCTCAAGCCATCATCTCAATCTGAATTAATTCACAAGAGAGCTTCCTCCACTTAACAGCTGGCGAATATCGTGTTCAGGAAACATGTCGATATGACATGCGTTCCGGACAGCGAGGTCAAATCTCCAAGTGGGCGAGTTTCAGTGTCGCACTGGCACCAACGCAAAGTCCGTAATCTGCTTTACGTAATATTTTTTCCTGTATGCTTAGTGTTCGGAATTTTCCAAACCATTCAATTTTTATAAAAGTGAAGTACGAAATGATGTATCGCATATTGTGCTGGTGAGAAAACTGATGTCGCAGTCCTGTTCTGGCGTTGGTTGGTTCTATTTTTGTTGTCCCGTGCTGTCCAAAGGCGGAATAAACATAATACACCATAAAATGACTGGTCATTCCATTCTAAAGGACACGCAGCAGACCTCGTGTCTAAAACACTACACTCTCGACATCAGCCTTATTAGACTTTAGATTTATATGCAAATGTACCACTTACTTTGCTTGCATCTGTGATATGGTATTCCAAACCGATATGCTTTGTTCCTGTTTGTAAAGCTTAAAGGAGCATATATTTGAATATTTATGACACCGTTACGCATGTCCTGGATTTTTACATATGTCGTGCTTATTTCACATATTTTAATGATAAATATTATCAATGCTTGCTACTGGGGCATTTGAAAAGTAATGACAACTACTGCGAATCAGTACTCCTAGTAATGACCATTGCAATCTTGCATTAAAGCAATAAATATTTCATAAATTTACAATAAAATGTTCATTGAGTATGAACAAAGGTGTATCATAAAAATCCAAATTGCAAGAGGGAAAATAGGTCGCTACAAAAAGTGTTTCGGATAGAAGTTCTGCCATACCGAACTGTGAAAACATTTCTTCAAAGAAAACCGTGAACAGAGACCACGCGCTGGTAGATCCGTCTGCATTCCATCTTCTCAACAAAGAATGGAAAGTACTGCAACACCCGTCAAATTCACCAGGTATGAATCAAATATCAAAGAACCTCTGCCAGATATTCGCTTTCGATTATTGACATCCGATGAGCTTCAGATCGACCAGTGAGAGAGATATCCTGAAAGGATGCTGCAAATGGAGTGCACTGTGCACCATCTTCAAAGGATTTGATAGCGTCTTGTTGACATGTCAGGGGACTACATTTAAAGTATGCCATACCAAAAGCAACCTAAATGAATTTAGTGTGAAACAATAGCTATGAAGCCCTGTTAAGCCGCGTAACATGCTGAAAAGTAAGTTTTCCAAAAGTGTTACGTTAAAACAGTGGGTTAGGGAGTGCAAAACACCAGAGTTCACAGGAGATGGCAAAATAGTGTTTTCACAGCTGTACACTAAAGGATTTATGTGTGAATAAAGTGTTTCAACTAATATAAAGCAACAATATCGATCAGCATATTGTGGCGAAAGAGAGGCAGGTCTCTTCAAGACAGGCTCTACTCACCGAAGTTTGGAAAACTAACTTTAGTGATATTGCGAAGCCTAAATTCTGTGAATATACCATGAAATCCACTCATTCCCAATTTTCTAGAAAAATGCTGTAACCGTACCATCCCAGAAGAATCTTCCCTTACAAAAAAAGTACTTAGATCTCTGCTACCATCAACAATTAAAGAAATCCAGAATGCTCTGAAAGACTATCTCGTCTGGAATGTGACTGGTGAAACTGCGCACTCCATTGGTCTTGTGGCTAAGAAAACAAGGAATTTGAGCCAGGAAACCCGTACTTGAAAGCTTGCAAGGTGTTGAAGAAAGTTAACCATTCCACTGGAGCATGTTTTGTTAATGATGCCCTTAGCCTTATGAGCAAAGATGAAAAATTTCGTCTTTTACTTTCAGACTTGAAACTGACTGCAATTGACTGGCAACAGTTCCGGAAGTAAACCTTTAATATCTAACACTAAGAAAGTACAGTGAGGTTATTTGAGTCACTAGCCGCCTGAGAGTCGGCTGCTTACTGGGTAAGTGCAATCGCCGCAACTGGGAAAAGGGTTAGTGCCTATATAGTAGAGGAGTTCTAAAAGTTCTCGAACTGACCAAGAAAAAACAAAATTTAAGAGAATTTTATTTTTCAACACAGTCAACTTGTAAATCAATACACATAGTCCAACGACTTTCCAACCTTTTAATACCCTCGGTAAAATAAGATTTGTCCAAGTGTCTGTCTCGGCTTCAACCTCATCATTTGATGTGAATCTTCGTCCATTCAACCATTTCTTAATGTTAGACAACAAAAAATAATCACTGGGAGCCAAATCCGGCAAATCTGGCGCATGTGGAAACACTTGGAAGCAAAGGTCATGCAGTTTTGCAGCAACAATCCCAGACGTGTGTGAAGGCGCATTATCGTGAAGAAAAAGAACTTTCTTTTTGCAAGTTGTAGACGTTTAACTGAATTGCATCCTTCAGTTGGTCCATTGATGAAGCGTAATACTCCTTGACGATGGTTCTGCCCTTCTGTAAGTAGTCTACGAGCATCACACCATGAGAATCCCAGAAAACCGTAGCCAAGACTTTTGCTTTCTTTGGTGCACTTTCACCTGTTGCCACCCACTGTTTGAATTGCTCCTTCGTATCTGGCGTGTAGTGACGAATCCATGTTTCATCTACTGTTATGAAACGTCGGAGAAACTCACTGGAATTGATCTAAACATTCATTCAAATGCGCTTTTGGCCCATTGCTAACAAACGCGGCACCCGTCGAGCGAAAAACTCTCTCATACCCAAAACTTATAAAATGTAGTGGACAGGCCTATCAAAGTCTTTGCAATGTCAGCCAATTCGCCTACCTTCAATCGGCGATCATTGAGTAAGGCATTGTAAATTTTTGTCACAATCGTCGGTTGTAGCATTTTTGGGACGCTCTGAGCGCTCATCATCTTGAATGGATGTATGACTAGGCTTAAATTCAGCAGCCCACTTTTTAACCGTCGAAACAAAGGGGAAGAATTCTTTAATGTGTAATCTAACTCCTTTTGTATTTATGTTGGGGTTAAACCCTTCAAAACAAAATATTTTATCACAGCTCTTTTTCACTTTTATCCATTTTGTGGAAAATTTTAACACTTTACATTAACGTCACAAGTGACTACACTTACACCCTGAAACTTTTACAACACGCCATCTGAAAGATGGTACTTTACAACTACCACAGTAATTTGGCTATCTTAAGACATCTGTAAGCAACCGAGAACTTTTAGAAAACATTTTTACCGAAAGCGTAAAATGACATATTTAAAACTGATGATAACAATAAATACTAAATCTTTCTGTAAAAGATGTTGAGTATAACAACTGTAATCTTAGTTTTTTTAGCCTTTCTTTTGTACACTGACCTTTAAAAACGTGTAAATTTTAAGTAATATAATTAAAAATAATATATCTACATTCTCACAAAAGTAAGATTACATTGTTATTATTTAAAATCAATCTATTTTATAGATAAAAGTTGTTTAACGATGTTTAACGCCCGTTTTTACTGCTGAGGCACCACAGGCAATGGATAAAAGTGATGTTATAATTAGTCAGTGCGTTCTTCTTTTGAATACAGAAATAAAAGTTACACCTTCACAACTGCTGATAAACAACGTTACTTCCGTATGCATTGGGGTTTTATTGCTTTGTAGTATGAAATAAAATTATAGCTTCTTACATTTTATTTAACATAACAGTTTTGGGCTGCATCAAATAAGTTTAAAAAATCATATAAAAATAAATTCCCATTTGACTCCGATGGTTTTACTCCTAAATCGTCGTACAACCCGCACATTCCTAATGCCAGATCTGGAAATAAACACAAATAAATACGTCGACCTGTTTTGAAACTTTACATGATACATCAGTCATAAATATAAATTATAACGTTTCTTTTACATTATAGAAAAATAAGAGCTTTGAATGAACATAATTTTACTGGTAAATTTTCAAGCATCCTATTCTCTCTAAATACAATATATATACTGATTGCTATGAATATTCAGTTTCGCATGTAGGCGTCTATAGTGAACAGCAGATGAAATCACCAGCATGTGGTAGGAACGTAGGCGTCGCGTAGAGGTATGCCTTCCGGCATGAACCTTCGCTTTAAGACAGCGTCATCACTTGAAAGCGCTGCAGAACGTGAGATAAGCGACTAAACAGATTTGCTCATCCAGGAATCGAATGCATTCGCTCCTTGTAGCAGCTTATACGAGTAATATCCTTTAAGGCGTTAAGGTAATATTAGCGCTCCATCTAGGTTTATTATATTATTTGTCCAGGGAAGTAGGTTCCCCAGCTTGCCGTTTTATGGATAATTGATCTCTTGTTCATAAACTAGATAATATAAAATTTCTATGATAGAAATTGTAGTTATGTAATATTTTAAAGAACTGCTTGGATGAACTATTTACGTAGATTTTCTCCTGATTTCCTTAGCACTTCTTTTTCTGGACTTTACACGAAGGTATGAGCAATAGGTACAGAATATTTGATAAATAAATCAATATATTACGTTGAATAAATATAAGTTGTAATAGTAAAATAAATAGCACACAGGGGTACAAATTAAACATGTATGCATATTTTTTATATCAGCAGCGTACAACGGTTCTTTCGGCTCGTGCTAACGAGAGTATAGCGTGATAAAACGCCTCCATTCCTACAGAAACTACTGCATTCGCACCGTAGAAGATAGCTATTGTTTTGCATCCTCGTTAGCATTGCAAGGTTACGTCCTTTTTACAACGAGAGCAGCAGTAGTTACCATTAACAGAAGTGCCAACTTGCGCGACATAAAAAGGAATCTCGCAGCAGCCGCAAATTGGGAAACTAGGCGGGAGAGGAAGGAGTGGGCGAGATGTGGAGTTGTCGTGGGTGTAGGCTCAAGGACCCGGCACGCTTATCGTCTCTCAAACTTCCACATTATGCGAAAATTACCAGCAATTCCTCACCAACTAATCTGAGCAATTATGGAAGCCCTGCAGACCTTAGTTATAAACAAATGCCTGAACAACTGCAATAAATTGTTATTAGATAGAGTTCATCTCTCTTTTCTAATGCCCAACAATTCAACTAAAATCCTCTTTTTATTAACACTATTAAATAACAAAAATATATTTAATAAATTACTACAACTATTATCATAAACAACAATAATAACATAAAATTATTTTAAAGTATGTTCAATTCATTATGTGCAATGTTTAATTGTATTTCGTTGTTAAGTAATTCCGACACAACTGCAATTAAAAAAAATAATAAAGAAAAGGAAAAAGAGGGAAACCAATTCTCAAAATATTCTTACAATATTATCGTGTTATTATAAGAAGTTCTAAATATTAATTTTTACCTTCTATTTATATATACAACATTTTTAAAAGAAAAATACACATGAAGTATCTCTGGCACGTACTCAAATCTCAGGTAGCAATGGTTTTTAAATCAGTTGCTGCTTTACCCAGTCCTTACGGCGTGCTGTGCATTGCCTATACAATTCTGGGACACCGTGTATATGATACAAAGTGCTCAATGAACTATGAACCAAAATGCGTCATCATTTTGGCGCCTTTTTAAAAAACGTTCACTGGCTGTAGTGCACTTAGGGTAATACAATGTTGAGTATTTCTTAGCGGATATTTTGTTTCAATCTTTCAGGGTATGTGGGTTTGTCTGGCATGCGGTATTTTTTAATTCACCCCAGAGTAAAGTCGTCAGGGTCAGGTCGGGAAACCGAAGGGTCCACAAATTCTTACTAATATCTTTGTCATTCTGAAACACATTTGACTTCTCTCATCGAAATATTGTGTGTATGAGTTCTGGTAGAATCTTGTTGGGAAAAGGCGAAACCGTGTTGCTTGTAGTAATAATAATAATAATAATAATAATAATAATAATAATAATAATAGTAATAATAAAGGTGCTAGAGCAAATCTGTATTCATATGCCACATTTGCTTTATATGGTTTTAATTTTAACAATTTAGTAGCTCTTTGAGCTGTTTGTTGCAAATGGTGTCTACGTGATTTTGGGGGATATTCTCCTCACGAGACCGATGTTACCTAATGTTTATTCTTTGTGAACCTGACACTGTCTTTAGATTTTTTAGCCTGAACCTATACTTATCTCGTAAACCCAAGATCGCGGGTGCAATCCCGGCCAAAGTGAATGGATTTTTTCGGGCGTAAAAATCCTAAGTATGGCTTCCTTCGGAAGGGAAGTAAAGCCTTGGTTCCCGTGTCGCAAATTTACGACATGAAAAAAAAATCTTAAAGCCTTAAAAAAGTGGCCTCTGAGCAAGATTTACCGGCCATTTCACGCCCTGGATTGAATAGGTAGCTGATGACCTGACATGTTAAAGAGCGTCCGTAAATAAAACAAATCAACAATCAACAGTAGCCTCAACATCACCCGTTGCTTAAATTTTATTATAAAGATTATGAATTGATTTACAGCCTGTAACTTTTCGCCCGGGATTTTTTTCTACTCGTTTTGACATACTGACTGAGTAACACATATGAATCATAAATAAATACACGTTGCGCAGTAGAAAACATATACTGAGCCGTAATTAACTTATAAATAATAACAAATAACAAATAATAATAAATAATAACAAAACACACAACTCAAATAATAACAAAACACACAACTCATAACAACCGAACTGAACTCAACCAGTATCAGATCCAAACTGACAGCCAGAAACTAACGTGATCTTGTTTCAGACACGTGCACACACGCAGTTAGTTCAAATTTCATTAGACCTCTCCATATTATACTCTGTGTATTTTTCAGCTTATTTCATCTATATGTATTTCACGCATGCGCCAAAAGGCTCTTTGCAGCAACTGCTGGTTACAAAATGGGCTGAAGAAAGAAAAATATGAGAACGTAATAAAACGAGTATCGTGAGTTTTAGGTAATGCTGAGAATGAACTGGGTTATTTCGCGGTGCCTGCTGCGATGACATCATGGTTTCCAAAAGGTCATGACTAAGTAAAGCTTTTCTACTGGCTTTAGTGAAAGTTAGGCCGAGTGTGTGTGTGGAGCAACAAGATTAATAGCGTTGTTGTGTGCAATAATGCAGACAAGGGAGTCTTATACATCACATATTCTTAGTTACTTAGTTTCTGGTTGTAGAACTGCTCTGCGGAACACCAAGATCCAAGAAACTAGCGCTTCATATCGCTTTAGAAAATGCACCGATTTAAAGCATTTTATAATTTCCTAGGAGTAATTCAACAACGCTGTATTAGACAAAAATACAAAAAGTGTTGAAACATAATACAGTGTCTTACTGCTGGTGATAATAAATGACGAAGAGAAGAAAAAAGAGAAGTGTTTCCTTCAATCCGCTTGCGCTTTGATCCCGATATTTAATTACTTCATGAATCTTCAACGGATTGCTTTCCATGCTAAAGTGTGGATTCCTTGTGCTAGTTTTCCATCTTCCCTGTAGCTATAGTTGGATTGAAGTACTGCTGGTTCACCTAGCTATGGAGAGACAAATATATTTTCCACTTCAATGCTTATCAGCAAGTTTTATTTTTATTATTGCCAGCTCTGTGTCAGAATAGTTTGACTACTCGCTTCCCATCAAACCATAAGTGGAATTTATGGCTTGGCAAATTTTCTCCGGGTACTCCGCCATTTCTCTATCTTCATCATTGAAAGTCGCCCAAATACCTCTCGCCGGAACAAATGTAAACACGACATGATCAGGTATTGCAATGGTTATTGATTTCGCAAAATAAAGTGTAAATCGTTCACACAGCTGGGGGAAGATTTCAGACTATTATCGAATATAATTTAAAATTCAATACACTGTTAAAAAAAAAAAAACTACGATTAAACATAAATTAGTTGCACCCAAATAGACAAACAGATAAACTTGCTTCCAACTCTTCATATACAAATATTTTAACCTACTGCTTTAAGTCGTTCACTAAATCTTATAACATTGTTCACAGTTAATTGAAATTAATAGTATTTTCTATAGCCCACACTATTAGTTAAGTACAAAATTTGAGTACTTTCGAAGAAGATATTTGATTTTAAAAGAACACAACAGTTTTAAAAATGTTTTACACCTGTGGACGTAGCCAAACGATCTAAAAATGTCTGTGTAATACTTGTATAGAATGTTTCTGAATAGCCCTACTCTTTTTCAAGTTATACCCTCATGTACTTTTCACGGCACGCATGCTATACTGGTTGCATCTTGCAAGGGTTTTGGTGATGAACAAAATTAGACGCGTATGCGTCTAACTTTATTTCTATAAAGTTCAACATTTTCAGGCGCTGAAGTCCGGTCACCGACCAAAGCGCCGAAATGTTGCTATTCAGATCCTACACCGGATCGATGAAGAGCCACTTACCTGCTAAATGTGGTTTTCAGCGACAAAGAAACCTCCCACATATCAAGAAAGGTTAATCGCCACAATGCTCACATTTAGGGCTTACAAAACTCCAAGACCATGTCAGAGACAACGACAAAGTGTATCAGGCGTGACAGAATCCGGACCATTTTTCTTCATAAACAAAACGGTAACTGGTCCCATTTATCTTAATATGCTTGAACAGTTTGCCTTCCCACAGCTATTCCCATTGCATCCAAATATGATATTTCAGCAGAATGGTGCCCCATCGCACTGTAGTAAAGACGATCGTACTTTGGGCAAAAAGTTTCCACAGCGATGGATTGGATGCGATGGACTCACTATTTGACCATCGCGACCTCCACACATAACGCCTCTGGGTTTCTTCCTGTGGGATTATGCGAAAGATGTGCTATGCTGCATCTATACGTGGTCTTTGTCATTTTCGCCAGAAAATTATGGCAGCCATCAGCTCAGTCACTCTGGACAAGCTACATAACATATGGACTGAAATCGAATATCGACTGGACATTTTGACAGCTACTAACGGAACCCATGTAGAAGTGCATACATAGATAAATAAAAAAAAAAATTGAGGTGCTCTTCATGACACCGGAAATCGCAAATTTCTAGGAACTAATAGTTTCCTTATAAATTAAAATTGAAGTCAGGGAGGTTTCATGTGGACGTGCTGTATATATTTCGTGTTATATCCGTTCTTGAGATTCTGGTAGGATTATGATGAACTTTGATGGAGCAATTGTCAAAATGAGTGGCAGGAAAACCAAACAATTGGAAGGAAATCTGCCCAGACGCCATTTTGTCAACTACAGAATGTAAGTTATGCCGTTGAAATATATGGCATATCATAAATTAAGTAAGTATTATTCATCTATGAAACATGTACTATTTTATGCTCCATCTGAGAATAATCCTGTAAAAGCCAATTAATTAAAAACCAAACATTGAAGTTTAATAACACAGAGTTTTGTATTTGATGCATTCTGTTCATGACACAGCAGTTCCACGGAAAGGTGAACAAAAAGTAACGACTGTATATTACGTAGTAAAATATGTAATAAAGAGACAAAAAGAGTGAGAAGGGACGTTAAATATGCAGAATTATCTAAAAATTACCCTTGGTTATAGTAAAAGATATCTTCTCAAAAATGTCACGCATGTTGAATGTTTTAAGATCTATTTTACAAGAAACACAATTTAAACACGGTTACTGTATCTTAGATTGATACTGAAGCTTCCAGATAAAAAAGTAACATTTTAAAATATAGCATAATACTGGGAGGGAAATAATGGAGAAAAGCAAGTTAAACTTAGACTACATCTTTTCAAAGGTTTATTGAAAGCTAAGAGTGCCCTGAGAAACTAATCCTATCTCGGAATGTTGTAATGAAGACTTGGAATCATTGCAAATTTTCTCTCGCTGGTTTCTGAAGTCCTTGAATGGGGCTCTAATTTCTTTGTATCAGCATATCATGCGAACTTCCACGTGGAGCAAAGATCGTCGCAGCTGTTCCTTTGTTTTATTTAAGCTATTCAGAGCGCTGTTGCTTTGCAGCAGTAGTTTGTGTTAACTTCGTTTGGTTGCCTTTTACAACTTCCGGCGCCGTTAGCTGTCATCAGCTATATATATATTTTTTTTCAATTATAACAGAAAATATAAATAATGTAAAAATTTCAAAACGAGAGAAAATCCAATGTATGAAAATAAAACACGGTTTTATAAACATTCTATCTGTCTTTTTCACTTAAAATTGTCGATGAGGTGTAATTAGCTAACACTTTGTCTAAAACGTTGTATCTCTTAAGATACAAATCGAATTATTAAGACGTGATATTATAATGTGTGTTTACTTATTGTAATTTTTAATCTTTATTTTTAAAATTCTCTTGCATTCTAAATATTGCGGAATAGACATTTAAATAGATAGTGAGTGCAAACAATTTCGGAAGTTGTTTACACCTAAAGCTTAAGAGCAAGGAAAACCACTAGAAAAACATTAGCTTAGCAACTTATCCTAGGCAGTAAAGTTTTTTAAAAAAATTAAATACAAAGATCTGAAATGATTAGAAACTAAATAATAACTTGAAAATTATTAGAGATTGTAAAACTTTTCAAACTAAAATGTAAACAGATGCTGTATTAGGACACGAAATGAGTTTTAAGACTCCCAATAATAATAATAATAATAATAATAATAATAATAATAATAATAATAATAATAATATTTGTGTAGAAAGAAACGAAAGACGCAAATTTAAAACGATATGACAGAGAAACTAGAATTTGAATTTGTTACCAGAATATCGTACTTGAGATTGCATAGGAGGGCTTATAGAAAAAAATGTAAAGCAAGTGCTAAACGAGTTAGTGTTTATATTAGATTTCTATTTTCATAAAAAAATGGTTTAGTTTAATTCTTTCATTAGCGGAAACTCTTAGGCCACTCATTTCTAATACTAACACTTTAGTAGCATTTTTTTAAATTTCGTATTTATATGTAAATAAGTTTGTTTCCATATGCAATTATCGTCACATTTGCAAATACTGGTACACTTTTCTCCATTGTTTGAAACTACAAATAAATAAAAGTTCATAAACTGCTTGATATTGCGGCTACTTGTGAAGTCCAACCGCTTGGATTTCATATTCAATTTATAGGCTGAAAACTCTTAGCTTAAATTATTCCATTTGTTGTTTAAAAAACTGCGGAAGTAGATGCCAAACGTACCGCGAAGCAAAATTCGCTACAACTTTAAATTATTTTATAAAAACTCCCTTTAAAGTTGTTTATACCTGCGTTCAGGTAGAACATGATCTTCAGAGCCTACTTGTAAAAATGAATAAGTAATAACAAAAATTTGTAAGACAAAAGTTTCTAATTTTGTTAAAATATTTGACTATTTATATGTAATAGATTAAATGATTCAGATTATAAAGTTCTTTATGAACGGTCAATTCAGTTTGTTATCTCAGCGACCATAAATATGTTCAACTCTGTTTCTAGAAAACATGAATGGAAATCTCGTTTATTATCCTGATGACGTGAACTGTGACCTCTGCGCGTCACGCATCAAGGTCCACGGTCAGGGATAAGTGCGAATTGCGCTCAAGTCATAAAGAAATTAATCATTGTTATATAATCCAGGTTTGGCCGTACTTTCATGAATTGGTGATTGTTCCACGAGCCGCTGTTATTAAATATAAGACAATTTCATTAAGCAAATTGTGCTTTGTAAGGATTATACTACTTCAAGACCAAAATAGCATTACTACCAACGTTGGCAAACAGATAATACAGATCATTGCTACACTAACAGGTTTGACTAAGCTATATGTTTTGTCAGATCATAAGTATAGTGACTCTGTATTCATGGTCTAATTGCCTTTTTTATTAGTGTTTAACGCCCGTTTTTATTACTGAGGCAGCACAGGCGGTGGACACTGATGATACATGAGATGAAATTGTATATTGCGAAAGGATTTTTAAGGAAGGAAACGTTCCACGCCTAAGTTTAGGGTCCTCCCCGACATTTGCCATTTATGAGGACTGAGGAAAACCTCAGTCAGGGAGGATGGTCCTGGCGGGATTCGAACCCCATACCTCCCGATCATGAGTCCGGGCCTTAACGACCTCGGCCACCGCGGCGGTAAATTGCCTTTGACTCGTAAAGACAGAGACTATTGAAATGACGAGAACAGGAGAATGGCACACCTAACTCCAACAACACTTATACTGACTGAATCTTGCGAAACACCCAAAATTATCTTGCAAAATAATAAATCCATCTTTATCCAATTTCCCAAATTTCTATGTCATATATCCACCGAGACTCGACCAATGCACAATTAATCCTCTCAAATCATACCGCACATATAACTGGAGCATTACTGGGACACTTATATCAGCATCTTCTCACTGCATTCGTGGCCAACCTGCCTTTAGCTAATGCCATCTTTCTGTATTTGGCCCATCCTCTGGCTATGACTTCTAGACATACAAATAAATTCATTATCTGGATTTCTTTGCCATAAATGAACCTTTTTCTTTTTCTTCCTTTTCAGCCTGTTTTTCTTCTTGAACACCACATTTTGGACTGAGCTACATTTATACTAAATCCCTATTTCTTGAAATATTTTTCAATCGCTGCTAGAATATAGCGAGTCATCGACAAGTTCCTCCACACACGGGTTATGTGCACTGCACAGAAGAAAGTTGGTATTCCTACATTTTTTGACATCCCTTTCTTCGAAACCGGTTTTTAGCAGGTAATGTGCCCTCCGTTGCATAGGTTTAGACTTTAGAGTTTGTGCTTGCCTTGATGGTTAAGTGAACATAACTATATGCTCGCCGCACGGTTCGTGCTGACATCCGAATTCGCTTCTCTAGTGAAATCTGGGCTACACAACGGCTGCGGAGCGACTTCTCGAAGACCCTTTACTTCCAACCAATTATTGATAGACATCGACCATCATATTATCTGCATATAATAAACCGGGAACTGCCACAAGTAAATAGAAAATATAAGAAAAATAAATAAACCTTGTTTAGTGTTTAACAGCGTATTATAAAACGAATACTCGTTTTGTTTGTAATGACTATTTTTAGTAACAATTGATAGAATCCTTTTTATGTGAAATGTCTGGAAACGCACATTAACTTCATTTTTAAAACCAAGGGATGGTTTTTCTATTGTGTTGTATTTAAATACACTGAATTCCTAAGCATATGTTTCTATGGACTCAGCTTGTTTCTTTTTGATAAAGAATTGAAATAATTTTCCATAATATATTGAAGCTGCAAAATGTGTATTATTACGAAAAAATACAATAAATATATCGTTTCCTTTTGTCAGTTTAAGTCGTACATTAGTTTAATTTTTTATACCAAATAACATGGAGCACACGATTCACACTACTATTAAATTTTAGGTAGGAATGTCCGTATGCACTAAATCGGCAAGTATTGTTTCCATTTGCTAAACGTTTTTAAATTCATAGTCAGCAATATCTTTAAGCCGTCATCGACAAATTTCTTTCTTATTTAACTGAGACTATAAAAAAGTCTATATTTTATATTTCTAGGCTAAATACATTTACTGCTAAGTATAGTCGATCGCTGTCAACTTAAAACCTTAGTGCAAGAACAAAGAATTACACTGAAAGAATAGCTTTGTCGTAATCGTGTCACGGTCAACAAACTCTACCAATGAAACAATTTAGAATTTAATTTTCAATATAAAACGTTATATAATATATGTAGGTGTGTACAATTTTAACAATGAGCCTAATAATTACAGTCCTGCTGTTCAATGTCTACAATTGCATACAATTTCAGTAACTTCTTTTCTTTTTATTACTAAAGCACACAGACACACAAAATTTTTCTCTAACATTTTTGGTTTAAAAAAAAAAAACTTAAGAAAAGAACAGAAAGAAAGAATCTACACTCCTGTTGTTCTTAGAATGGGTCCCAATGCTACCTTTACCACAGGGATTTCTACTCACATAAAAGTAGTGCAGAGTCTACATGCATGCAAAAATAGGAAACAAACTGTAATTATGCATATGATACTTTAATATTTTATATTCATAAAATTCCACGGCCTGCTAACCCCTATTATTCATTAGTATCAGAATAAAAAACAAAATAGTTTAGTTAAATACAACAAAATGGCATATCTGGTGAAAGTTCAATTCCGATAGTTATTAAACATTAAAGAAGTAAGGTTTTAAACAGTGAAGAGAAAGCAATAGTTATGAATATGTTAACAATTTGCCGAAAATTATTCCACACTCGCAATAAAAGTACATTGAGCATGTTGTGACTGGCTAATAATCTTCATTCATCACATTTACAGAACTCGTTTTTGGCGGATGGATACAATATGTTTGTTTACATTAGGACAAACAGCAACTCCGAAAAATCTAACTTCAGCTAAACAACTATAGAAATATTTTGCAAATACGAAAGTATATGTACATAAAAAATGAGTCTAATAATCGCTCCAGAATTAAATTTATTATCTTAAGTTAATCAAAAGGAAATTCTTAGGAAATTATCTTAGCTTAAATATGATTTACAGTCATTTACGGGGTAATTTTTGGTGACTTATAAAAATTTACCAAAAGCTTCTTACGAGTACAAAGCACTTGTAGCTACAATTTGCAAACAATCAGATCACGTTTCAGTATGTAAGTCGCTAGGATTGAACTCGTGACGTGATCACAATGCTGATGTCAGATCTCTAATTGAGCCAGCAATGCCTCCCTCGTTTTATGGCCTATATATTGCTTTATACGTTCAAAATAGATTCACATGAGATCATCTTCCTGCTCAGCTTGTGCTGCTGGTCATCGCTTCAGTCATGTGTTTCTTGCATCTTGCACTTTTGGTTTTTCTTTCTTCTCAAGAAAGGCTTTGACGATAAAGTTTATTTCTTTTTCTTTTTTGTCTAATGCCATCATACGCATTTCGTGGAATTTCTCAGCCTGGCGAGAACCTAACCTACTTCTGTAGGGATGCCAGATTTGAACGACGATGTGCATTGGGATGATGCTCTTCACTGTTAAAGGAGGGCTTAAACTTATTTACCAATCTAATCAAACCATTACTGCCATAGAAACATTTTATGAGAAGAACGGATATCTAACCCGGAACCCTGAGATTTGCAGCGCCCTTATCTCCGGACTAGAGGGATGGTGTAAATATTAACAGAAGGGGTTGTGGTTACAAATCACAAACATTCCATGGAATGCTTGAGGGGTAGAGCCTCAAATAGTTCCTGGCATCCTGTATTTCCTGGAATATGGAATTAATACACATCCCATGGAATTTTGGAGTTAAAATCCAATTTCTGTAAAACATTCTATTTGTGAAAGTACTTGTGTACTTTTGCGGGTGCAGTTTATGATAAGGGTGTGTCTAGTATGTCATAATTACAAATAATAAAAATATGTTGTAGATACTGAAAAACCAAAAAGCCGAAAGCTTTTAAAACTTCCTATGTATATCTACGATGTACCAAAATCGCCGTACATTTTTTCCTGTACTTTCATGGCACGCGTGCCATATTTGTTGCGTTTTGCGGGGGTTTTAAGGATGGACAGAATTATACATTATGTAAATGTGTTTCTTTCTTTCAATTTTCTCTGTTATATTTTCATAAGAGATTAATGTTCAGTCGATCCACATTTATTAACATATGTTCATTTCCTCCTCCACTTTAAATATAACTTTGTTTAGTTGTTTAGTGATTCTGAATCGCTGAAGTTCGTGTCAGTTCACTTGAGTAAAGTATTTTGCAATGACAAACTGTGAAACAAAGAGAACCATTTTAAAAGAAAAATATATGCGAAGTATCTATAACATGTTCTCATTACTCAGGTATTGACGGTTGTTAAATTAACTGCTACTTTTCCCAAACCTTACAGCCTAATTTGGATTGCCCATTCCAAAAAATTATACGGGTGCTCGGGAATACAGTTCAGCTTCGCCGTTTGTGTCTACGCACCCAGTGAGGGCACCTCTGGAAGGATGAAATCAGGATGACACCGGCCAGGATCCAGGAGCGGTGATGTACATAGACCTCTCCAAGGAGTTATTGCACCTTGTAGTGCCGCTTTTATCCCAGACAAAATCCCGGGGCAAAAACCTTTCCAAGGAGCAAATCACTGCCACGTCGCACACAGCAACAACCCGCCTCGCTCGTCACTTTAACAAAGCGTCCCTAAAACAGAGCTATGTTTATGAAACAGTGAAATGGGAGAAGAGAAAATTCGAGGAAATGGAGAGCCGTTCCAACATTCGCCTAAGAGACCAGCGGAAATCACAAAGAAAAAACGCAAGGTCAGGATGAGCAGTCTCAAGGAATTTTACCCCGGAAACTCCAAAGTGTTAAGCTATCCCGCCCGATAAATAAATGTTACATACGAAAAATAAGTAGACCTTCAAAGTATAAAATACATTCAACTTTTCATGCTACTAGCAATTGTTCTTGTCATTAGTACAAATTTTCATACTGTTTGGCAACTACTGTAGGTTTACTATCGTCAAGAAAATCTAGTTCCATCGTCTGTTGACAAAATCTGTAGTTATAATGAGGCTTACTAAGAATCCAGAGCGAACGGAAACCTCTGGGCGCCTGTAAACGGAATGTCGATTTCCCACACGATACATCATAGTTGCGAACGAGAACGTGCTTCGTGCAAGTGACGCAATGTTGTAATAATATCACAATGACATCAGAGAAACGGGGGCCAACAAGAACTGAGAACTGTAAACAAGCAATTTTGTCTTATTTAAACGACAGTAGCTGAGGATTCCCTCACATGCAAAGTAACGTGGAGTTGTTCAGCAGCGTGCAATCATTTCGTCCTGCCCTCTTAGTCAGCTTCATTTTTACCTTGTCTCTATCCCTGTTCGAGTATTTCTGCTTCACTTTTGGTTGATTATATTGCTTCTTTTGTTCTCTTTATGCGTTTCTCGCTTATTTTCCCGCTTTCTATAATTATTTTGCTGAATATGTTTATTCTTATGGTTCGGAAATTTTCCAATTTTAATGATGTTTGTGTGCCATTCTTCTCTTTTTCTTGTTTACTTGTTCATCATGTATAAGTGTTACCAAATGAAACAAGACTTTTATAGCAATGTCGTTGTTTCAATACGTTTGCTCTGTAAAAGCACTGTGTGTTAGAAAGAAGTTCATATTGTCTGAAGATGTGTTTTGTTTTCATGTTTGAATTGGCACAGCCTCCAAACATGTCCAGCAAACACTTATTCAATAGTGTGGTGTTCATAGTATTCATGGAGCAAACGTTTACTGTAGAATGTACAATATGTCTAAACCGAGGCCTGTTCTGCAATACACCAATGTTCGCCAAAGATGATGAGCTCCGTAACGCCCCTCTCAGTCAACATAGACTTCTTTCAGGATGTTCATTATCTAGTGACGTGCTTGAGCAAGCAAGACGAGTATGTGGAGCTGATACGTGTCCTATAACTATGACTTTCTGAACGTCCACTTGTTCCAATCAATAAATTATTATGGAAAATGTCAAAGGGTTTTTTGATCATCCCTTATATTTTCCTTCCTTTTATTTTTTTCTTTGCTCTCCCAAGTTTGCTCTCCTACTTTTAATTTCTTTTTCTGTGTTTATTACGATTTTCATTTGTTTCTATTTATATTATTATATAAATAGAATTATATCGTTTTTGACTTTGCTTTCTTCTCTACTTATAATCTATGATTTTCAAATTAATATTACTATTCTAAAATACATCTTTCCAAAATTGATCGCAGTTCTTTAAAGAGGTGTTTATTAGCAATGAATAGGTACACCTAATTATTTGCAGAGTATGATCAAAAATAATAATGAGTAGATGGTATTAGCAGTATTCGACGTGATGTACAGCGCCACAGGCGAAGATAACACTGTCGGGTTGCAATGAAGAACTAAAGGCCATTAACCTAGGAGTAAATACTACATGTTTTCATTTCCATACAATCTAGTAACATTATTCTATTTAGATAGTGGCACATTACTTGCTATTTTATAATTCCATTTGTACCTATTTCTAAGATTGTCTGTGCACTTCTGTCTTTATAGTATTTACACTTCTAAGCCTATATTGTATTCATAGTATTTACACTTAGGCCTATATTATATTTACATTCCTATCCTTTTATTTTTTATTTATATTATTATTTTATCGTTTTTATTTTTTGTTTACATTTTTACATTTTTCCTGCCGTTATTCTTCTCACTTTTATTTTCTTTAAAACGCTCACTTTTATTGTATTTACACTTTTACTTGTGTTATATTTGCACTTCCTATAACTCCGTTGTACTGTCCCTTATAGATTTATTTCGTTATTACATTGAAAGCCTGCTGAATTTTTCTAAACGTATTGCTTTAGCGAAGTCATTGAATTATTTTGTATATTGCTGAACTAATTCACTTTTTGAATATGTCAATTTTCCATAGTTTCTTATCATTGCGTTCTTGAATATACTTCTTCCATGTGATGTAGTTTTAAGTTCTTCCCATTAGTCTTCATATATTCAAACCTGACGTATTGCAAGGTTAGGAAAACATTATCCAATGCCTCCGCAGGGGCCTTCACAACGATGGTAACAAGTTCATCTATTGTGGATGTGCCTGTTGATATTGGAGAGACTTTTTGGAAAATTTCTCAGCACTTTCCTTTATATACTTCTCTTTGCAATACACATTTTTGCTGGCTCGAAAACGGTTGACCGGAAAATCCTGCCGCTGGTCATCTGCAATATTCTTCATTCCTCCCGTTATTTGAGTACTAAGCTCTTCTGGTCACATAAATTGTACCACAGTATTTCGATATATGTCAACACACCTTCATACTCATGAAATAGTCACTGCACTTGTTAATGCATGTTCCTAACTTAAAATCAAAACAGAAGAACCCCTAACAGATTATCAACGTTCCAAACACGTTTTACATCCTCTCATCCTCTTAGACCGTCTTTAGTTCTTTTTTTTTTTTTTATTTTAAATTCTATATTTGAATTTTTACCACTGAGACAGGCGGTGAACACATGAGATAGAATGATATATTGAGAAAGGATATGTTTTTTTAAGGAAGGAAACGTTCCAGGCGTAAGTTTAGGGTATCTCCCCTACATTTTCCATTTATGAGGACTGAGGAAAAGCTGTAAAAAAACCTCAGTCAGGGAGGACGGTCCTGGTGGGATTCGAACCACAGACATTTTGCTCAAGAGTCCGCGCCTTAATGAACCTCGGCCACCGGTGGCGGTCAATGTTCTGTGCATACCTGGTTCTTCACCTTCGTTTCTAGAGCGAACAAGGCCATAGAGGATGCATTTGCGTCTGTTATTTTGGGAGAGATGTGCTCCGTGCAGGGCGCACGCCACTGAAAGTCGGGAGATGGTATGACATGATCATCTTGACCTCAGTAAATGAACTACATACATACTTGTTGAACATACAGCAGGCTGCTTTCGCTAATTCGTCCACTTAAAGCAACGAGTTGAGGTCTCAACAAAATGTAATCCTATCCTTCTCTCTTCTCTCTGTATTTTCTTATATAGTTCTTTCTCTCTCTATTCGTTTATTTGTTTATTTATTATTTTTTTCACAATCTCTTTACTTCGTTTTACTTGTTTTCCTATTTTGTTTCAGCGCTTCCATTCGTTCTTTTGGTATCAACTTTTCTTTCGGTTTGATACACGAAGACCACAGGCAAAGACCATTCTAGGTCACATAAAAGATATAGAGATATGTATATATATGTATATATACATATATCTATATACCAACTTGTTCACATCTCCTGAAGTTCTTTTTGCACAAATAAAATGCAAGGGAAGTATATTTTCGGTAATACAAATTAAGTTACGGAAAATGATCACTCTCTCTGGATCGTTACAGATAACTATTCTAACTGTAGACTGCAGTTAAATAGCATTGGTATAAATGATCATTTGACTTTGTTGAAGTTACTGTTGATAATAATGAAGAAAATGTAGTGCTGCTGAATGAAATGAAACACGTCTAAAGCTAGTAAAATGACAGCTGAAGGGCACACAAAGAGCTTCAGAAAGTTACTGCCCTCTCAACGTTGTCATAAAGACTTTCATTTGGCATAAACTCCTATGAAATATTCGCATTTCAAGCATTACTGTGCGGGTTCGTTCCATTGATTTATCAAAGAATGTGCTCATAGCATTAGTTACTCTATGCATAAAACGACCGCCTCCTATATGTCTGGGAGTCCACAGTTCGATTCCCGAATAGTTAGTTATCTGAGTAAGATTTATTCCGGAGTTTTTTCTTACCCTGAAAAGGTGAATGGCTAGTAACTTTAATCGTTGTGAACTCTGGACTCATTTATGTACTCATCTAATCCAACTTCATTCATCGTCTCTTTAGACCTTCGTTGTAATGAGAGCCGTTAAACTATAACAAACAAAAAATGTGTATAAAGCTTTTCAGTTGTTAATGTAGTTATGCCTGAAAGTTAATTAATGCAAGAATGTTTTGGATATGTTAGTGATGGAGATTAAAACAAAAACAGAAAGTGACATGAAAGGTGTCAAAAGAAGGTAAAGTTACAAAGCCATGGTGGATGATGGTAGTAAAGGTGAGAACAGTATTTCAAAAGAGTTAAATAAGACAATAAAATTTTCACGAACCTAAGACATCCAAATATGAAGATCGTTTGACTATTTAAAAAAGATCTACATATTTCTTAAACACTCGCTTGGTAAACCTGGCGAGAAAGATTTTATTAAATCACTAAATCACATTATAAAATTTATTACAAATCTAGAAATTACTTAATACAATGACTGTGTCCCGATGTGGAAAGTCCACACTGCAGCGAGCTGGCTCCGACGAAAGAAAAGAGATATGGCACTGTTTGGTAGTAGCTGTCCAACTGACTTAGCTGTATTTTCCCCCAACGGACATCCAACTACAACTTTCAAAAGCAACGGAGGTTTCCACTTACGGATGCTTCCCCGTCTAACAACAACAGATCAATAAACACTACAACAAGGTGTATGCCAAAATATTGCAACTACATGCTACAATCTATAGATGCACAAAATTCAACATTATGACACTCTCTAAATATAGAAAGCGTACCTTGCAAGTTGGTGAAGGCACAAAGTGTGCCGAAAGATCTTCATAACCACATACAGAATTATTTAAAAAAATACAAACTTTAGTTAGAAATCTGAGCGCTACAGAGTGTTCGTCTCGAGAAAAAATAGGAAACATGATAAACGTCGAAATAAACTTTAACCTGAAACCATTAGCACTAATAGAGTTTTTTAGCTCATTTAAAGAGGGAATCAGTTTAATGTCTCAACAAAGACCTATCTATCTGAGGAAACGAATGAGAAAAGGGCTTTCAAGTATGTACCTAAAAATATTACAAGTCCCCTGCCAATTTCATTGTCTCTAGGACTTTGCAAGAATTTTCTACACTACTACAAAATATTATGCTGAGTATGTAAAGGGAATTATACAGCAGTTAATGCAAATGAACCCCTTTTTCAGTATACACATTTGCCACCTGTTGATTAATAATGTTTTGTAAGTGAAACATGTAAATTTAATTTTATTTTATTATTAAATGTTATTTAATTAAACATTCCAAAGAAAGTACATTTTGGGATAAAAAGTCAAATACATTAAAATAATCTGACTTTTGCATTTTTTTGCTGTCTTTAAAACTCTCTTGACTAAAATTTAGAAAAAATTGATCAGCTTCATTTTTCCCATGTGCCATTCATTACTTAAGTAAGAAAAATAGGGAGGTCTAAGAAAGTTTGTATCCATTACTTTTACCTATTACTGTTGCTAAATACAAAGAGATATACATTATCGAGAAAGTCTGTTGTTCTAAAGTTCAAACTTTTGCAAATCTATAATATACCCGTAAGCCATTAAACCAGTGATACATTTTTCCAATTAAGAAAACGAAGACAAAAAAAAAAAAAAAAAAAAAAAACACCCCACCTAACAACCTGCTCTCATTAACTAGAAAACTCTTTGTATCCTCAGAAAATGTTCAAACAACATGGTTTATTTGTAATTTATAACTTTTAGTTTTAAAATGTGTACATAAGAGAGAGAGAGAGAGAGAGAGAGAGAGAGAGAGAGAGAGAGAGAGAGAGAGAGAGAGAGAGAGAGAGATGCTAGATGTATATATTCGAGCTATGTTCTTTTTCATTTGAATGCAATATTTTTATTTATGTTTTATGTGAATTAACTTCAAAGAATTTGATTTTCAAATTAAAAATATCCACAAATCAAGTTCTTTCGACTTAGGTCTTCGTTTCTGAAAAGGATATTCTGTTTGGTTCACTTCTTTCACCCGCTCTCCAGTCATCGTGTTCCTCTTGAGTATTCTTATTGGGCGTCTTGATTTCAGGTATACAAAATTGGGTCATTGCTCCTCTGTGCTTAAGTTGGGTGGAGAATAGAGTTGTGTTTCCATGGTTCGCTATACCTACTAACAAAACAATTCATTCAATTCAAGATATCCCCACGTTTTAGAAAGGCGTTACGAGCCGTACGCTCGGCATGCAGTAGTGACTCATTTGGTTAAATACCAGCTATAATTAATGCATTTATACTGAAATAAGAGCAGGTTTTTGGGAGCGCGCAAAAACGCGGGTGACCAGCAGTAGACACTCTTGGGTCAATGTACTGTGATCAGAGTTTTTTGTTTCTGTGCTGGTGCAGACATCGTCTGGAGGCACCACGCCGTTAGCTCGCATGAAATACGACGTGTATCCAACTAGTTAATGCAAAATGGAAGTCAGCTGCAGTAAAATTTAACATTGCCGCACGCAATATTCTGTATAAATTTTATAGTTCAGTGTTTTACAGCACGAACATGGGTAGCGACGTGACCGTACTAATGGAACAGAACAAAAATAAAACAATACACAGGAAAAAGAAGAAGACGAAGGAAATTGTATTAGATGTGCGAATGTGATGAAAATATATAAAGAAATTGCTATCGTGTTTTCAATCCAAAGTTGTTGAATGTTATCGAATACATTTACACACTAATTAACAATAACACAATGATTAACCTGTCAAGAATTGGTTTCTTTCGTAAGAAAAACGATAAAACATTACTTCCAAGAGGGAAGGCTAGAGTTACACCACTCCATATCCCCGGCAAAGGGAATTCTCCTTCATATGATATTGAATGCAGATGACGTGACGAGGCCTTGCATCAATCTCAAGTTGAAAATTTCATTTGAGACTTCAGCTCGCACAAAACTCTCGTTTATGAGGATAGAATACTACAAGCCATAAGAAGCCAAGAAAGGAAATGTTAATCCATTAAATTGCATTTCTCACGTTCCAAATAAAATCAGTAGTTTGAGAGAATATTGTTAATTTCCATATGAGCTACTTAAATGATATAAGAAAACATGTAAGCTCATTTCAGCAGTTGGTGGTTCCTTTCAACAAAGAATTAGTTTAATAAAAATCTAGTTGCACAAAATAATTTATTCCTTTCCATTCGATATTTTAAAATTCATTTTGCTTTTTTCTCCAGTCTATATTTTACTTTTATTCTTAGTCTTTTAGACGATTTAGCAAATGTTTTTCAAAATGAGAAATCTGTTCAATAAAACATGGATATAATATTTTACAGACATAATTTCTCGCACTAAATTTTAACTTTACAATATTTTGTTAGTTTAATGCACAATGTACATGGTGCTGGTTTCGTTATTCTCACTTCCGGCGAGAGGTGTGTGCAAGATGAGACATGTTCAGTTCCACCTATAGAAAAATGGGGCTAACACGCGACGAACATTATGCTGCTCTTAAATTGCGCTTTCGCCTCAAATAATCTTCATCTGAAGCCTACGTTATGTTACAGGAGGCCTAAGGAGAATTTGTTCTTTCCTACAGTACAGCTTGAGGATGGTTTAAAATGTTTAAAGACAATTTCAAAGGAAGTGGGCTCGGTGCTCCAGTTTGTGCTCTACATAATCACCGCTGCTCTCATTGTGAGAGAGGATCGTCAACTGACATTAGGAACACTTTCAGAAATTGTGGAACTTTCGTGGGTGCCACCCAAGTTGCACATGAGACAAGCTTATGCACCCACGATTGCTGAGCGAACAAAAGAATGCGCGTGTAGTTGAAGGTGATGTTACAGGAAGATGAGGAGTTTCTTTCAAAGGAAACCACTGCTGATGAAACTAGGCTACATCATTTCTCAAACGGTAAAACTGGAAATTTCCATCGTCACCCCCCCCCCCAATGGTTGCTTCTGCTGGGAAAGATTTAGTCATCACATTTTCCATTGTAACTGGCAATACTACAGAGATGATCTGAATACTGTGCAACGCTATATCACCCGCAAAAGGCCACATTTCCATGCGACAAGTTGGGTACTGCACGGCCGCACATCGCAAGTGTTGCTGAATATCTTGCGAACTTCAATGGGAAGTGAATTCCTCACTCTCCCTATAGCCCAGATTTAGCCCCGTGTGACTTTTGCGTTTTCCTCAAATTGAAGAAACATCTTCGT
This sequence comes from Metallyticus violacea, assembly GCA_030762175.1. NCBI lineage: Eukaryota > Metazoa > Arthropoda > Insecta > Mantodea > Metallyticidae > Metallyticus > Metallyticus violacea. Next base: position 92,674,969 of record CM060843.1, read on the forward strand.
GGGAGGCATTTTCCATCAGCAGAAAGGTGGCATGTTTTCGAAGACGACAGAAATGCTGGGACAGGTACATTGCATCCAACGGGAACTACTTTGAGAAAGATCATGAAAATTATGAGGATGAATAAAGTATGCTGTCAAAAACAATTTTGATCATTCAATGAACTTAGTAAGAAATAAATTTAATTGCTTATATTTTCTTAATGATTCCGCAACCATATCATAATATGGATGTAAAGACTCTTGACCTTATTAAGGACGCAAAAGTTCGACCGGCTATAAGTGGCTAGGGTTGCACATAAAAGTCTCTGGCTGAAGTGCGGCAGTCCATAAACTCTCTCATAAACCCGCTCTACCAGTACCACTACTACTATAGTGGGACAACTTGCTAAAGATCATGCGCAGAAACCACGCGCAGACCGTTAGGTTGGGCATTGGGTGGAACGGAAGAAGTTATGAATGTAATTGGCTTCAGTAAAAATGCTGAAACGCGATGTTAAACGATGCTATAACATATACTCAGCTTTGCAATTCAAGAAACGCATCTTTACGTTACTAAACTCAGTATGTTAATGTTATTTGAAATGCATAAAGTAGGAACCGGAGTTTATCACCTAAAATGTTAGCAATCTGCAAGCAAGCATGAACTGAGAACTGTGAAAATATGACCACAATAAGATATGATAACTGGATTTTCTGGCCCTATTTCAAACTCTTATCTTTTTTTTAAATTGAATTATTAGTAAATACTTAAAAATATAACACATTAAAAACGACAACTTTATATTTTAATTTTTGAATATATTTAATCAATCAACAGATAACACTAAACATTACATACAATGAAACGTATGTTACAACCTGCAATCTACATAAGTACTGAGAGTTTTGGGACCTAAAGATTCTCGGGTAATTATTGGCCATACAGGAGATGATACTCGTTTTGCTAAAAACTGGACTGCTAATTTTTAAATCCCATAAAACGGTGACTGTTATGATGACATGAACTTCTAACATTTTATTAAATGACTTTGTCCAAACCTATCTTGGATACAATTTTGGATATGAATTATCCAGCTTAACCGAATATCAACTTCAGCAAACTTAAAAATGACTTAGAAATAATGCTAAAGATTTTCACTTTGATTCTAATATGCGGAAAGGTTACCCGTACCTCCTCCTAGTCAAATATATTTAAACAGAAACTTTCTATGTATATTATAGATAAAACTGCGTGACAATAATATCCTCCCAAGCGCCGCCCATCACTTTATGCAGATCTTTAATCCATAGAATTAGTTTGGGCAGAAATCAAAGATACCATTAAATTATATTTCTGGAAACCATTAGAAAGAAAGCGAAAGAAGACAGCGACACTTTTCACTAACTACACTGCACAAAAGTGTCAAAAAGCTGTGAACACGTGCTTAAAATTGAAAGGGCTTACTGGAAAAAAAAATATGACCTGATTGACAATGTCATAGACAGCTTTATTAATAGAGAAGATGCAGTCAGCAGCGACAGACAGAGATTCCGATATAGATGTCGTGTAACATGCACTTTTCAAAGCAAGGAGAGGGGATGCACAGTCCAGCACAAGGAAGAAGGGTGAGCAACACAACAATCTTTTCAGTCAGGTGTATATATATATATATATATATATATATATGCTGAAAAACTGCGTTCACATGCCTAATAACACTGAATTGAACGGGACGCTGATGATTTGAGATGTTAAAGAGCATCCCAAGATAAACTAAATCAAAACTGATAAGCATTGTGCTCGTATTTGTTTTTCATTGTTGATTAAATTATTATTATTATTATTATTATTATTAATAGTTAGAAGGAAGGAAACGAGAAACAGGTACTCCCTCTGAAGGAAGAGAGTGAAAAACTTTCATAATGAATAAAGCAACGAATTAACAAGAACTGAGGTTCAGAAACTTTAAAAAGGAATCACCGATTGCTGTCACATAAAACACGTGTCATTTAGGTCATCTAAATATCGGTTTTCAAAGTCGAGTGGAACGACTATTACTGAAGTGAAAACATTTCATTGCGGTCGACTGGTTTGGAGCAGTGACTCTTTAATATAGAGACGGCAGAGGTTATTGCCAGAACAACGCGGACAGAAGAGCAAAGTAAAAGAAAGAGAACAACAGGACCAGAGGAAGAGAAGTATTAAAAAGGACGAGAAAGCGGAGGAAAACAGAATCGTTAATGAAGAATGGAAGAAGTAGAGGAATGGAAAAGTGCGGAGAAATAAGACACGATTGACCAGAGAATCTACATAGTGAGATCAACGACACGATCGTCGTCTTTATGGCGAAACATTTGCATGATCTTTAATTGCCCCATGGTGCGGGTAATCGTAAATCATGACTGGAAATTGTTTCCTATTAAAATGGTGCCACTACTGTACAGCGATGGCCATAAATGTTACGCGCTACTGTGTCGAAGTTGTATAGCTTTATACAAATAATACTTACCTAAGCTACTGGTGGAGTCGGTTAAATATACTTTTATTTATTCATTTATTCTGGTAGAGCTAAGGTCATTAGACTTTCTCTTCCGCTCTACAATTACACTAAGTTCTTATAGCGACAATATTAAATTATAACATTAACAGTATCAAGGACAATACTCGTGCACAAATCTGTAAAACATAAAATAGATAAATACATGTATGCCAACACATAAACATGGACAATACAAATATATAATGAAAAAAAATTAATTTAAGAGGGAAAAAAATAAAAAGAATAATACAAGCACTAACAATGAAAATGCACACGCATTTCAACCTATGTAAGTCTTAAAGGTGGCAATAAGTATATCAGTAAAACATAAAAATGACAAGTAAGGTCATTTTTTCAACTATAGTGGATGTAACACAGTAGAATGCGGGGAACAGTCGCTGCCTTACCATTCTCGCAGGTGTACTTTGATTTTCGTAAAACTCCGTCATATTACGCAGTGGTGTATTAGCATTAGGTTTTATTTTATTCAAGCATTTATTTATTTATTTATTTATTTATTTATTATGCACTTAACATTTTCCAATATCTTCAGTATCATTGGATAATGATTGAAATTAATTATTAATGATTGAGCAAATGCACCCGAAACATATGGCGCTCAAGCTGCGTGATAGGAAGTAGTAATTGATTGTGTTTTTATATGCGAGAGACGGTGAGTTTGATTAAAGAGAAGGAAGGAGGGGGAGGAATGGATTAGTGGATTAATTAGGTGGTGTTGATTTTATTTTAATAAACCTCTTCTTCCCGATTTGTCGTAGATATTATTCTCAGTTTGATCTCAGGGAATCTGAGGTTTTGTGACTCGTTTGAATCAATGGGAAGGCGAAATATCTAACACATTACACATAAATTTGCAGAATTGCATTGACTAAATTTATTAATTAGCTAGTTGATTTCTTTCCATTCGTTTGGGTATCCGTAGCGTCTTGAGCACTGCTTTAAGAGTTCCTTAGTTCACTCTTACACGGGTTAAACTAAGCTAACCGCGATAGAACTATATTCGCGCCACTTTTTTCATAACACTCAATATTTCTAATCATTATTTATCTCTGACTGTTATCTTACGATTGTTCACTATTTGTGCGTTATGTAGCTGGTGGTTGAACTGAACTGCTCTGATAATTTGGAACTAACTGGTTACCTATCTGTATGACAACGAAATGTTTGACCATCTGTGTTTCTGATGGCGACGGACTGACTACTCAATGACTACAGCCCGCCCGACATCAAACTCTGGTAAATCTCTATCACTATAAAATGTCGGTCCTGGTGGTGTAGTGGTTACCATACTTGCCTCCTAAACCCAAGATCGCGGGTTCAAACCCGGCCAGGACTGATGGATTCTTTCGGGCGTAAAAATCCTAAGTATGGCTTCCTTCGGAAGGGAAGTAAAGCTGTGGGTCCCGCGGCACGAAAAAGAATCTCAGGCCTGAAAGAGAGGCCTCTGAGCAAAATTTGTCGGTCATTTCACGCCCTGAGTTGAATGGGACGCTGATGACCTGAGATGTTAAATAGTGTCCATAAATAAATAAATCAAAAAAAAAAAAAAAACAGTATAAAATCGCTCGGTCGCGATGTTATAAAATTACCTTACGATTTCCTTGAATATCCCTATCTGATGGAAGATTTTCTATATGTTAAAGCTCAAGTTTTAATTCTTCTCATTGAATGCGGGCTATTATTCTATTTACAAAATATTTCCCGTCGGCAGAAATCTAAGACACGTTTTTCACCCTCCGCAACATTTGCGTCAAAGATCAGTTTATGGTTGCGTTATTTTAACAAAGGAATCTTTCGGCACTTTCACACAAAGCGATCACTTGAGTTTGCTGTTTTTATGAAGGTCTGTACTCTATAGGTAGCCAGTCCTTAAGTCTAGCGGAACCCTGTTATAAACACAGGCATATACAATAAATGTAGGGCTGGTCCCTTACCCTAATAAAACTATATGATAGCAGTCCCCTAAAAGATCCTTGCACAAGTGTTCCCCGTCATATCATGAGAATAAATACGTTGACCTAATTAGACGTCAGGCTCAATGCAAGTCATATAGGAATATGTTTATAAAATATTAACGTTAATTATAAGCATATTATCAATTTATGGAAATGAAGCTTGAGGTTTCGTTTTACCACATAGCAAAATATTAAACAACAGAACTGTCAGAAACAGAAAATCATATTAAAGGTTCAAAATGTTCTCCGTTAGCAGGATACATTGATCAACCCGCCGTCACATGGACCCCCTTATGCGCTGGTGTATCCCTGGAGTATCTCGTTTCGTCTGGCAGCCTTGCAGAATACGAGCATAAAGACTCTCTTCACTTTCGGTTTATCCATAGGTCATATGATCATTTGCCAACTCCGTATTTGAATATCTCATTTTAGTGTACCTGAAACGAGATCCGTAAACGCACAGAACTGACACTAAGTGCTCGGTTCTACGTCAAGCAATGAAATGAGCAAGCGCACTACGTGGTACAGAATGTCCACAACAACTTTGAACCTAGGAACTAAAAATAGTTACTAAGCAACTGTTATGTTGTGGGGTTAATGCCATAGAATAGCTATGCTGGCATTCTAGCTTGCATATCACACCGTGTAAGTGAATTGTAGAAAAAGGACTCTAACAAGGAAATAAAGCATTTCCGCACTCATGTTCATTTAACATATTTTCACTCTCTATATGCAAGGAATGTTTCCCCTCAGTTTTGACATACATTTTTGTTACATCCTGCATAGATAGGAAATTTGCAATAATTTAAATATCATTTTTTTTTTATATTTGAATAAAGAATGCTCTTATGAAGCAGCGATAATATGTTGTACTGTTATTGTAAAGTGAAGTTGTGACTGTGACTTAATGCTACGGTGAGCTCCTCAGGTGTGAGGTAAGAGGTATAAACATGTCATTCTATCTTATTTGTTCGAAAAATCAAATTTATTGTTATGTTCAAAATACCAATGTTGCTCAAAGAAAATATTAATATCGGAACTAAAGTGATGGTTTTCTAGGTTCTTTCTAGTGATGAAGTAAGCAGAATCTAAACTAGTGAATATATAAAATTATGTATTATATTCGTTGTTATATAGTGATGTTTTCTGGTTTAACATTTCGCTAAATTGTTGCTATAAAAACTTTCGGGGCCTAAACAGCTAAGTTTAATTTTTTTGACCTGTTATCTGCCTTCAAAGCAACCATTTTTAGAGAGTATGTTCTAAAAACGCCTTTTATGTATACAATAATTTTTGTCATAGATATTTACCAAAATTAAGTTTCTGAACTTTTCGAAATTATGAATTTTTAATTAATTTTTAAAATATTTTTAGACATCTTCGATAGTTTTTGAGCTAAGATCAACATTACTCAATATGTAAATGGGAGTATTTTTCTAATATTTTTGTATCAAGTAGTTTGAACTGAAAAAAAAAAAAAATCACATAAGAGAGCATATATGTTCTTCTAGTGCAGGCTAGCCATTATATAAATTCCCCTATAATATTAAAAGGCATTAACTTACTTTGCAGGAACTTTCAATATACTATTAATTTGAAATAGTACTAGTACTATGTGTCCTTATTTCTTAACTCCATGTATGCTGCTTTACAAGACGTTTGGAAAAAATATGACTTGTAACGAAGTTTGCCAGCACCTACCGGAAACCGCCACGGGTGGCCGAGGTCGTTAAGGCGAGAACTGGGGTTCGAATCCCGCCAGGACCATCCTCCCTGACTGAGGTTTTTTCTCTAGGTTTTCCTCAGTCTTCATAACTGGCAAATGCCGGGGAGGTATCCTTAACTTAGGCCTGGAACGTTTCCTTTCTTAAAAAAAATCCTTTCCCAATATCCTTCATTTCATGTATCATCATTGTTCACCGCCTGTGGTGCCTGAGTAGTAAAAACGGGCGTTAACACAATTAAAATGTAAATAAATAAATAAATGACAAACCCTACCGGAATTAGCAAAGAATTAAAATTTATCGCTCTATCATCTTCCTTCAGTAATATGTGATCTATAAATGAAAATTGAGGTTCATTACTGAACTGTTGCTGTTTCTTTAATCATTTCAGAGATATTATAGTCTTGAAGGAGTTTCTAGAGCAGTTGGCCGTAATGTGTTTTGGAGAAAGAGGGTGACGAATATGATGAAGATGCCGAAGGGAAGTCGCTGGTTAACGCTCCAATCACTAGACACTTGCTGGGAACGTGAGCAACATTTAGACATTAGGTGTAACTGACACCGTCAAGCAGCTGCTTCAATCTCGGACGGGTTTGCAACCACATTTAATATGTAGGGACATTTCTAAATATTAGCTTCATCACTTTCTCAAGCAAATATTTCTGAGAGCTTTATTTCACAGAATATCTAATTGACTAATGAACTCTCTATGTTATATTTGCTTATCCGTTACGGTATTCAAGACACTAGCGGACTCGGTTCGATCCCCACAAGGGATATTTGTCTGAATGCGAATTTACCTGAAGTTTCCTTTGTCTTGAAAAGACGAATGCTAAGTGACTAGGCGATGATGAGCTTCGGGATCATTCCCGCTATCGTAAATTGAAGTAATTCGCTCTAAAGAGGAAAATGGCCTGAAATTATGGCAGCTAACTTAGAACTTGTAGCACTAACTTAAAAAATCTCTAAAGTCGTCAGTTACATTACAGATATTACATTAAGCTTAGTTTATTTTCATGAGCTCATTATCTAACGGCTCCACAAGAAGAATGTTTCACACAGGAGCCAGGAAAAATGTTTTCAGCAGTTGCAAATGAACTGTTAGGAAGGATGAAACTGCGTTCACGAGTTAGTCCTAGGCTCCACATGACTTACTGTATGCAGTGACGAAAGTTGGTGAGTAAGAGCTATTTCTGCTGTGCTGGAAAATGACACGTTCCAGACGTGCGCCAGGAAACGGCCAGAAATACTGCTGATGGGTTCCCGATTCATAGACAGAACGTCAAACTTACAGCAGCATCATAACGGGAAAATACAACAGGAATTTGTGTTGCGATATGTAGGACACATTCTTCAACGCAGATTTAATGTTTTTGATACTGTGAAAGAAACTTTCGCAAATTTCTTACTTACTAAGCTATCCTTATCGAATTGAATTCCATAAACATTGCATCGCACGACACAGAATGAAGCAAAAAATCTTGAAACAACTGCCGTAATTGACTTTAATTAAAATTAAATGCAACCAGAATTAATATTTGTGCAAAAATGTAGCGTTATCTTTCCTTCTTTCTTTATTTCTCCCTTTTAAGTAATTTAATAATGAGACAAAGACGGGTTTCAACAGTACGCTGCACTGCATAGTTTTTAAGCTTAAGTATGCACAGTATCAGAACATGTTATTGACATGCATAGTTCACAAGAATGACGATGAAGGCATGATAACACCAATGTAGCCTGCATATAATGATTGAGAGAAATTCCCAGAACTTATAAGCACGATCCCTTATAGCCCGTGCCTTTTCTTCCGTCATTAGATGCTTTCATAACCGTTATTACTCTTCCTGAGTGATTAGGTGTTGGCCGCATAACGACTCTACTATAGAAACCTTCAGAGTAAATACAATCCTTGTTATAAATGTCAACAGCGTCATCGTGTGCAGTGCTGCCACGCCTGCACTGCGCAAGAGCTGATGGGAAAGTAATACAACCAACATTTCCTTCAGAAGATTTTTGCGATAAATGCAGTTGAAGTCTGTAATTGAAATATTTTATCTTAATATGCTCCTCTCTCTTCTTACTAACTTACCCTTCCGATCTGTTGCTCTCTTGGAAGAAAACATGGTGGGAAAAGAAAAACAAGAAAAGAAGAAATATACTTTAATCTTTCGTTAAAACGGCAAGCTCAACATTTTATTTTACTTTTTGTTATAAATATTTCTGCTGAGTTGTATCTTTTATACCGCTTTATCCTGGCTTTATTCACTTAATTTTATGGCAAGAGTAATAGCTGCCTTTTAGATAGCTGCTATATGTCCGGCTTATTTTGAAAAAGTCTATACTATTGTTGAAATAGATAGAAAACCATTTCTAATATTGTTATATTAATTATAAGTACTGATTAAGCGTTAAATTATAAAATAAATGGTTATTATCCGTATAGCAAATGGTACCTTGTAAAAACTAAAAGCAAGTGCTCTGATGTATTCAGATTTGAAAATTGAAACTTCTTTTACTCCCGATAAAAGACTGGAATGATAATTATGAACATGCTTATAATGTTTATCATTTTTAAATTGCCATATTTGGCAGGGATGAAGTCCCCATTTAGAGAGACTAAATTTTCAGAAACTTTTTATCCTGAGACAGTAATTTCTTTAAAAAATGTTCAATCGTATTCACCAAGAGTGCTTGAGCCCAAAGTTATAAGCGTGATCATAGTGTAAGTACCATTCTGCTGAAAATGTAGAGAAGCGCGTTTAACGTACAAGGAGATAAACAACAAAAACTTTAGTAAGCAATTACATTTTCTATAATATGTAATAATAATAATAATAATAATAATAATAATAATAATAATAATACAAATGTGAATCAAATATAAACCGGATTTTTTTGTAATTTATGCCCAAATTAAATAAAAGTGTTGGATCTTTTACTTTCCTCGATTTACAAACACATTTTTCCCAGTGGGGAGGAGGCTTCTTAACTCCATTATTGCGTTTTCAGTCAATTGCGCATGAATGCTTCCACATCTACCAATGCTTCCTTTAACGCTCCAAACATATGATAGTCATATGGTATATTATGGTAGTTTGGATTATAGGGAGTACTACTCAGTGGACTTCATCCAGCTTTTCTCTTGTCTAAGCAGATATATGTGGACAAACGCTGTCTGAGAGGAAAATAGGTTATTGATGTCTTTTCATTAATAAGCACTCTTTGCCTCAACAAGAAGTTGACTAAAATATGCTGCATTGACTGTTAGACTCCCGTGAAGAACAAAATTAGGAATTTCAAAATAATATCAAGAGAACCTTCCAAGCAGACAAGTGAATTTTTCCTTTGACGGGAATGGATTCCCCACTTTTCCTCCACTCGATGTTCCCTTGCTTCCACTTAGGAGTATAGTGGTTTACCCATGTTTCATCTCAGGTTACGATTCGATGCAGAAACCTTTGTCCTTGATTCCGGTATTGAGCCAAACAGCTTTATAAACGCTCCTATAAGTGCAACCTTTTGATCCTCAGTGAGAATTCGAGGAACCCACCTTGCTGAAACTTTTCGGTAATTCAAGTCTCTGAAATGATGGATTGAAAACTTCCATAGTTTATCCTGATTTCAGAAGCGATTTCAGAAATCTTCATGCTTTGGCTATACTCGATAAGGCTCCAAAGACCCGAATTCTCGCCCGAAGTCGACGTCGATGACTTTAATTTTCCATAGTTTCTCGCTCTTCTATGAAACGTTTGTGACGCGCCTTATCCCTAAATTGTGTCATTAATCTTTGCAAAATTTTGGTCGATTTTCGCCCTTTCGCGCCAAAAAAATTAAAAATAAACGAATGATAATAATAATAATAATAATTATTATTATAATTATAATAATGCACTATGCAATCGACGAGTGTACCTCTTGCTCGAACATGAAGCTACTGACAAACAAAAGGCTGTACCAGCGAATGGTTACACCCATACTTCTGAAAAACTGGCCGAGGTCGTTAAGGCGCGAACTCGTGAGAGGGAGGTCTGGGGTTAGATTACCGCCAAGATCTTCCTTCCTGACATGTTTTATTCCAGGTTTTCCTCAGTTCTCATATATGCAAATTCCGGGGAGGTATCCTAAAGTTAGGTCTGGAACGTTTCCTTCCTTTAAAAAAAAAAATAAAAAAAAGTTCCCCGATCAATGATTTCATCTCATTTATCATCAGAATCCACAGCCTGTGGTGCCTCAGCAGTAGCAACGGGCGTTAAACACTACTAAAAAAATCGTGTTTCATCCCATACTGCGCACAAGTGGTAAAATAAAAATGCCTGTTTATGTTTGTTACACTCTCACAGAAGAGGAGGAGGAGGAGGAAGAAGAAGAAGAAAAAGAAAAAGAAGAATATGATAGTAGTTTGGCATTTGGGAGTTCAACTACAGCGATCATACCCACCCATAGATTGCGATAATTATGCTTATTACATATTGTTTATATCCTAATTCCGCTGACCATTCCGAAGGGGCATTTGTAAAAGTCCAAAACATTCCACTCTTTCGGGAGAATCAATTCCTTATCTCAAATATCGTGTTATTTTACTCGTTTTAGTATTTGGAATATTGAAACTTATAAATGTTAGAGATTTGAAGTTATTACATATTATATGAAAATTAAAACACTCGGCTATGTTGTCCTTGAAAGTTCCGACTTGATGTTGCAGTAGGCTTCCACATTCTGTTCCTTTGTGATGGTCTAGAAAGATGATGCATCCTAAATTAGTTGTATCTAAAACTGAAACCACAGTCTTCATATGAAAATGTGTGTTAGAACTTTCTCGCTCCTTTTAAAACTCTGTATGCGCCCTTTATACTTACAGAAAGTTAAAATCGAATGAGCGAAATTATAGTTAAATCTTGAATCTTTAATAATATTTAAAGTTCACAAGTAACGTCACGAGCATAACAATTTGAAGTAAAGAAAATTAAAATATATTTATTGTTGTTTGTCTATTATTTATTAAATTAGGTTATGTTGTCTTTAAATAAGTAATTTGGTTTAGGTTCTTATCAATGGTTTCACATTTTGCGGAACATTATTCCATTTACATTCACGGTGTTCAGCACGAGGGCAAGACCTTCACTGCACACTATCGTCATACGTGTTTATAGCTTCACTGGAGAGAGATGCTGCGGTAACGTCCCGTTGCTTTCCGCAATGATGAGCAAGGGTAAACGAGTGGCGGGGGAAACCGCACAACCCTAGAAAACCTGACCAGACGCCTCTTAGCCCACCACAAAAGCCACTTATGGCCAATGGGATCGAACCTGGGCCGCCTCGGTGGGATGCGAGCTACCTAACCTCTTGGACATGGCGCCGTCCTAATAAAGTTTTTAATATTCTATGACCTTCGAGATAATGAATACGAAAATGAGGCATTACTGTTTAAAATTGGTTGGACTTCTCATGGTGAGAAAGAACTATAAGAACAAAAACCGCAGCAGCAACACCAGTAATTATAATTGTTATTAGTTAACAAATTTCAACTAAGCATCCGCTTATCTAGTCATATTTCACAGAATTTTAGGCGAGTCCTCCAATGAAGACCGCCAACTCTTTAGACACTAAATTACCTGGTTACAATATTTAGCCTAACGTTTTTGTTTTGTTTTGTTTGTTTGTTTTTTTTTAACCTCACTCTACACCTTCAGCATTTCAGTGTTTTCTTGATGTACAAAACTCTTCTGATTTATTTCTTCCCCAACTACGTCAATCTTGAGGTTCTAAGTATGTGGCCATTGGGCACATATGGTGTCTATTGTTCTTAAATTTTTTATTTTAAAACATTTTTATGTTTCTAATATTGGTCTTCATGGCACAGCCCCAGAGCCCCATAGATCCATTCCTCTTCCCCACCCCCGCTCTTTAACATCTGAGATCATCAGCGTCCCATTCAATTCAAGATGTGAAACAACCGGTAAATTTTGCTCAGAGGCCTCTTCTTTCAGGCTTGAGGTTCATTATCGTGCCGTAAATGTACGACAAGGGACCCACGGCTTTACTTCCCTTCCGAAGGAAGCCATACTTAGGATTTTTACGCCAGAAAAAAAAAAAAAAAACACCGATCCCGACTGGGATTGACCCGGCGAGGTAAGTATAGTTACCACTTACACCACCAGGAGCGACATCCGTAAAGTTGACATGTACTGGTTTTGCCTCATTTAACACGCCACTTCTTTGTCCAAGTACTGACTTTATTTACAGTTTTTTGGAGTTTGTTTATATATTACTTTATTGTATCTTCTATTGCCTTTATTCCTTTATCATCGATAAAAGTTGCCATATTTGTATTTTTTTCTTGTGGGATATTCCTAGTGAATAAGCAATACAAAATTGGGGCACCCCAGCAGTAATATTATTTAAACCAGAGTAATAATAATAATAATAATAATAATAATAATAATAATAATAATAATAATAATAATAATAATAATAATATCGATCTCCAGCGTGGAAGTCTTGAGCAGACACTTGTTATTTCAATTAATTTATTTGTTCAATACGTGTTAGTTGCAAGGTGTGCAGGTAATTTAAGATGTTTATTAACATGACCATATTTTTTAAGACCATTGTTGCTTTAAGAGTTATGAATTTTATAATAGAGAAAGGTGTTTGCAAAGGACGCACGACACATAAGTTTGTAATACAATTAGGGGCTAGCTTTGATAAATATTATTCTCATTTGATATATATATATATATATATATATATATATATATATATATATAGAATGTTGATGAATTACATCGAAATAATTCCAGATGGTAGAGAAGTATATATAAGCAATTTGGGATAGATAACGTATGGCCTAATCTGTTCAAATTTCGAAGCTATGGCTATGTCTCTAAAGCGCCAGTACGCCACTGGCTAATGAAGATGTCCCTCGACAGCTTTAACACACGAGTAAGAGGCGGTCATTTGTTTTACATTTCAAGTCTCGTTCATCACATCCCCCCCCCCCGGTTTTCTGATTATGTCCCAATAATACAGCTTTTAGCCTACGTTTTAAGATGATGTATCAATTTAATCTTAAATCTTAACATATTAATTCATATAATTATAACTCTTGCTTACAAAAGGTAGAATTATGGGTAATGTTAATGAGTTGGTGACATGTCTTTAAAGATTACCTAAATTTAATTCATAATTTTTAGTATGTTTATCACAGCACTTCATGTTGAATAAAAGAAATTCGACGGCATGATAAGAATTGAGCCCGCGGCCTGCGGAATATCAGCGTTTGCCTTATACATTACGCCACACAAGCAGTTAAGAGCTCCCTTTACACATAATGCAAGAGGGCAGTTAAGTAAATTAAGTTTTAGGCATCAAGTTAGTAGTAAGCTTATTAGAAATTGTATTGTCTAGAGTAGGCTACATAATGCAAGAAGGCAGTTAATAATGTTCAGTGTCGCACTGTCACATAATTAGTTCGACATTTGAGGGACTTTCATGGCATCAACTCTTGAAAACTCCGATAACGAGCTGTGAAAAAATGAATATTTCTATGCCCGCATGACAGTTTCAAAACCAAATTTTTACCGGGCTTGGCCTTAACATCGACTTATCAGCAACTGGTGCAAGTATGTTTAACATCATAAAACTGCATTATGTTTAGTTGTGGACCATACATACCTATCTCAAATTGCTTATATATGACATCTTTACACTCTCTGAAATTATTTCGGTGTAATTTATTAAAAACCTGTACATTAGGTTCCATGGATTTTCTACCTATGGAAAGAATTAAATAAGATTTTGAAAGCTGCTTGGTAAGCATAATATCCAACTGTATTTAATAATATTTTATCCTTCATTGACTACGTTTCGCTAAGCAACAATAAAAAATAAGACTATAATTTTTAGTTTAAAAATTTCTCTGATGATTTGTACAAAGTCATAGGGTAAATCAATCGTATTTTTGGAATATGCAAATAAGCATGGAGAAATATTTGTAAAAGTTATAGGTGAATTCTATGCTATATTGCAAATGAAGATATAAAGAACCGATAAACCACTGAAAAAAGAAAAACAAAGCAGAATATTCTTCTTGTTGAAGCCATAGAAAACGGTTACACAGCTTTTGATAAATCACACGTACAAGTCCGTTGAATGTTTGTTACTATGCAAAAAAAGGTAGGTTAGTTTGCTGCTTTATGTACCATCTCACTCTGTTAAGGTTCTATGGCTGTACTTCATCTAAATAAAAAATAAAACAATTATTGAATTTAATTTTAAAGTTATTTGAATGAAAGAATTTAAAAGCTATTAACTTAAAACAATTTCGTTCGTTTCAAATTTCTTATAGCATAAGTCATGATTGGGCTTAAAATGGAGCTAAATTCTGCAGGTACTAAGTTGGATAGCCAAGTTAGTTGAATTTAAACAAACTTGGAAGAAACACATATTAACTTTAATTAAAACATGTAACCACAAACATTTCTTAGCCTAATGAGGTTTTTTGCAGTATAAATTCAACAGTCAAGGAAGAGTTTAACCGTATTATGTTTTTACTTCCAGTGTAATCATATGCTCACAAAGATATCACATCATATTACCAATTAGTACTACTACTACTAGTTATATACTCCTGCTACTAAACTCTACTACCACTACCACCAATACTATTACTATTACTATTACTACTACTAGTACTACTTCTACTACTACTACTACTACTATTACTACTACTACTACTACTTTTACTATTACTACTACTACTACTACTATATTACCATTACTACTGCAGCTGCTGTTACTATTACTCTATTATTGCTACCACCATTACGTCCCTATAATTACCACTGCAGCATTTGAGAGCATTTATAAACTTTTCTGTTCTGTATTTTTATTTGTTTAGGTATACATAGTACTTTGGATGTTTCGGGTGAGTGTAAACATAGAGCCAGGTCTTCCGGAATTCCAGCAGAGTTAGTATCGGTTGTAAATTGCTACGTTTTTTTTTTTTTTTATTTGCTTTATTTACGAACGCTCTTTAACAACTCAGGTCATCAGCACCCCATTCTATTCAGGACGTGAAACGGCCGACAAATTTTGCTCAGAGGCCTCTTCTTTCAGGCTTGAGGTTCTTTATCGTGCCGTAAAGGTACGACACGGGACTCACGGCTTTGATTCCCTTCCGAAGGAAGCCATATTTTTATTTTTACGCCCGAAAAATCCATCGATCCTGGCCGGGTTTAAACCCGCGATCTTGGATTTAGGAGGCAAGTATGATTACCACTACACCACCAGGACCGACATAAATTGCTATAGAATTTTCTTATTAGCCAAAAATATGTTTAATTTTAACTTTTTGTTTTCCTGATGCTTAGTTGTTAAAGACTCCTATTGTTGAGGTACTCAAGAAATTATTATAATTATTATTATTATCATCATTATTGTTATTGTTGTTGTTGTTGTTGGAAGAAAAAGAAGATGCAAAAAAGCAACAAAAGCAACAAATTCTGCGTGAATATGTCCCGCTGTTAAAACGTTGTTCTCAAGATGTTTTGTAATGGTTATAAGCCTTAAAACAATGTTCGGAATGCAAGTTAAGTAACTCGTATAATAAGAGATGCAGGCGTTGAAGAATGCTGAACTACCTCATCAATAGAAGTGTGTCGTTATGTTTTGTATTTATTGCTCTGCCCGTCTTTAATATTGTTCCTTTTAAAATTAGCCAGTATCAATAATAATATAGAATGAAAACTAATATTGCATTGACTGTGCATTTTAAATATGTTTGTAGACGGTTACAGACTAGGTTTTCAGTTTCTTGTAAAAAAGTAATACTTAAAAAAAAAAAAAAATAAAAGCATGAATACTGCCTTCAACAAACTCAAAATTCTGTTAACTGCCCTTGTTCTTTCGTAAATTTTATTCATCAACACATTGATATTAAAAACGACAAGTTCGTTGTTTACTGCTCTGTAACCATTTTACCAAAGTTACACGCTTATTTCCTCTCAGAGAATGCAGCTAGAAGTGCTTTGCTGTATGTACGTACGTTTTACCAATTGTGAAGAGAGTTAGGTTATGTTTGCTAACGCGCAGCATTCAGATGTGATGAAGATTTGCTGTTAATAAGGAAACTACACACATCATATAACTGTCTAGTCAGTCAAACGATGATGTCACTGTCTCATCTGGAATTCAAAGGGAACATATGCCGCTCTCAAACGGATGTCGCAGTTCTTGAAGCATTCCTCTAGCAACACGCAAAAGTTCTACTGCAGTTACTTATACTAAAGAAAAAATAAAATGCTGATCAATATTTTATCGAATGCGGATGTTGTGTTTCGCTGTTCCCAACAATTTATTTTATTAATTTGCATCTAAATGCTAATCCCACAAAGAGAGAAAGATCAAAATACTAAATTTTATAATTACCGGAAATACCATGCATTCCATATGTCAGCGGAATGATAATGCCGGTACTTGTTAGGTCGGCGGCCCATCAGTCATTGCGCATGGCCGGCAGATGGTTGAATAGAATATATGGTACAAAACTATTTCAATATATATTGAAAATTAATTAGAAGAGAATAAAGTGATATTTAATATATAAATTAAAATGTACTTTTTGAGGTTAGGAAATGTCCTGAAATATTAATATACAAATATTTTTCCCAACTGGGAATCG